>CM026265.1:22813313-23208313 GCA_014851425.1 Senna tora
CAGCAGATTTTCATTCTTCAATGGCTACTCCCGAATTCCCAGAGCTTCGAAAGCTTTGTGTCGTTCATGATTGCAGGCTCATTGTTTCTTGCTTTTTAGTTTCATATGCGACTAGGTACTTCTTTTCTTCACACCATTTTTTTTGTTATTTTAACAATTTTCATTTTGTTCTGTTAAAAAAACAATTTTCATTTTGTGACCAAGGTAATGGAAAGCATGGCGATTAGCAGTGCTGTTTGTTTCATCCCAGAGAAAAGAAAAATAGTGCTTCTTCTTCCAAATTCAGTATCCTTAAGAAAATCAAGTCCACATTTTCTTTCAGAGGAAGCCACAAGAAAGAAACGAAAGGTACCAAGTTTTACTTCCTTTTGTAAATCTATCTCCACTCTTTAATCCTTTGAATCTAATCCATTCTCTCTTTTGCTTTGTGTTTTTTTTTGAATTAGAGCCACACAAAGATTCAGCTTTGGAGACAATAGCAGCAAAAGGCCAGAAGAATTTTTCTTATGAAACATTAATTTGTTTTCACATGCTTCAAAAATGATATGATATGAGGTAAGCTCTTGAATTTTATTGAACCAAAATGATTTAATGATCTAAGATATTTTTACTTTGCTGATTTGTTTTTGACGTGCTTCAAAAATTGTGGCTATAGATATACATAATCACAAATGCATTGAAAATATTTGTCACATACACAAATGATCTAAATCTAATTATGGTGCAAGGGAGAGTCTACCCCACACAATAAGAACTTTGATAATGATTCATTTTTAAATGCTGTGTAAATGTTTGTGACAAGAGAGAGAGCAAGAGAAATTTGCTATTTCTTTTATATCAATGTGGTGGAAAAATAAAATCATATTAACATATTTATAATGATTATGAGATTAATGAAAATGAAAATGAAAATTGTTGGTGCAAAGTTTTTCTTTTTGGTTTTGGTCTTATTGATGTGGTTATTTAATAAATTAATCTTTTGCAACTCCCTTTTTCTAATTGCAAGAACTTGAATGAAAATGAAAATCTTTGCAGCAGACAACTTTTCAACTGATGAGATTAATTTAAAGGAACAAAGTTATTGATGAATTCATGATGTTTTCATCTCTTTCTGTAATTGGTTAAGACCTTATCCAATATATGGTGGATATATTTTGGAGTGCAGTCCCAGAATGTAGCACGAGATTTTGAAGCATGTACACCAAAATTTTCTTTGTAAAGGGACTTGAGTTTGGAGCAATCTGTAAGCCGAAGGATTGTGTCTCCTCATATGGTAACATGTAAATTTCAATGTAAAGGGACTTGAATTTGACCATTATAGTTATGGACTTATGGCTATTACTTTGTAGGTATTTGTTATTTAAATTTTTTTTTGTTTTTAATTTTATTTTAATAAAAGAAACTTTTATATCAATAATAATGTGATATCGATGTAAATATATATGTCACGACCCCCTATCGGCGTCCGTGACCGGCACGGGAGGTAGGATTTCTCCTATCCCGTAAGCCTCTAATCCCTAATTGAAATTTTTATATATGTATAACTACCCATTTCTAATACAACAATATATAGTATATATGGCCATCCCTATCCGGTGACCTAAGTAGCACGCAATCCACGGCTCGCTCAATGCCGCTTCAGTCTATACATATACACATAGTCAATCACACGTACATATAATATACCTATTGATGACGCGCTTTAGGGCGGGTGATCTATCCTATTCACATGCAGAATTCCTGTGTACAGTCAAGTATATATATTCAATCACACACCTGCATATAATTTACATATTAATCACACGCCTCAATGCGTGTGATCTATCCTATTCGCATGCGGAAGCCGTATTTTCACACAACCAAGTATTCAGTCACACATATATATAAATTTACATATTGACCACACGCTCAGTGCGTGTGATCTATCCTATTCACATGCGGAAGTCACATTCATATATATATATATATATATATATATATACATGATATTCATCATATCACAACCTATATTCCCAACAATCGGACCAAATCTTTAACCTGTATGAAGCCGACAATTCTAGAGTGTGACATATACATATACGTATATAGCAACTGTACAAAACAATGCTATACCAAAAGAATCATATACATATACATCCTGACAAAATACATATATCAATACTACCCACGCGAACAATGCGTGCGGTCTCTAAGTCTATCCGCCTCCCTGAGATGAAGTGGAAGCGCTCCCGATGCCTATACCACCTCTGTCTGTAACATTTAACATTGGGGTGAGTCAAACGGGCTCAGTGAGAGGCTTTCCCATCCTTGGTGTTGTAGCGGGTACCACTAAAACTGGGGAAAAGGAGCCAATCACAAACACATACGCATACAACGGATTTAAATTTCCATATTAAGTGGTCAGGCAATTAGCATATATCATATTCATAATATAGAATTTAAAGAATGGCTTTACATACGTTCAAATTCACACATACATCATATCATAGTTTAGCATACAACTTCATGTGGATATACATGTTCTAATAACCGAAATGATAAACTGGCCCGAAGGCATATCTCCGTTAGGAGAGAATCTGGCCCGAAGGCAATATCTCACGTGAGCGGTATAGGAACCTAGTTGATGATTCTAGGACCCCCTGGCCCCAAGACTTTACTTGGAACATTAGTCTGACCCCAAGACTTCAATTGGAGTATAGCCGGCGACTCATCTGACCTCGGTTTACCCAAGGCAATAGCCACAATGTGGTGCACTCATATACTTTGTATTTATGAGAGTTTGACTCAAGATAACAGACTCGATTTACCCAGACCACCCGTGATAGACTCGGTTCCCGCGTTGTATCATAAATGACCCCTATGGACCACTACTTATTTATTTTACTTCTTAGGAAATTCTAAATTTCCAAGTGTTTTCTAATCCGGAATCCCTCGGTTTAAAACAAGGTCACCTATGTTCATTTTCTTTGAGAGTTTACATACACCACCACACTTTTCAGATAATAATCAATAAGGTGGGTTTCTAGTACCACAAGACTCTCCCAATTAAAATTGACTCGATCCTACCACCAATCTTATATAGGTCCCGAGGACCTTCTTTTCATATAAGGCTCCTTGAGCCACCATCGCTTTTACAATTCACATACACACATATAGCACGTTTTCACATATACTGTAATTTAGGAACAACAATAGCATGTTATCTAACATGTAATTTCCTACAAATAGGCAAGAAGGCAAACCATATATCCATATCCGCAGTCAACCCTATAGGACAAGGATGGGAAAGCCCCTCACCTAGTTGGCCCCTCGGATCGGCTCTCGGTGTGCCCGAAGGTCCACTCACTGTAAGGTGCCCTATACACATATACTTGAGAGATTCAGAAGCTTGAAAATTCAACCACTATCGTGTACATGCAACGCTAGTGCTCATGTTCTCTCTAATTAATTCCATAGACTAGTTGTTGGCTTGGAAATGCCCTCAACTAGTTTTAGGACACCTAGCATGCTTCTATTCGTGTCCAACCCTTTCTTAATCACACTATTCGGAAGCTTTGACTTGGGAATGCAAGGTTACCCAATTCCACCTCTATGTGTCCATATGAACTTCCATTACCCAAGTCTTGAATTTATGGCTCAAGAGAATCATAAATCCTACTTGTCCAAGATTTCCATTTACCAAAATAACCTTGAACTCTTCACCTACACATGAATAGACATACCCGAATACGCGTAAAATTAGAAAATTGTCTCTTTTTCACCGAATTGGGTTCCGGGTGAGACGGTGCTTACTCGGGTTTTAATCCCTCGTACATTCTAATAATTTTAACAATTATATAATTACCATTCAACCTCTCAATGCACCCCAAATCAGTCCACAACACCCTTAAACCTTAACAACCACATTTTCCTACAATTTTTCCAACCCGGATAAATTTCCATCAATTTAGTTCCGGTTCCTAGGCTTCCAACTCACTTCCTAACATGCAAATACTTCAATTTAGGACCTAGAATACTCAAATGGAATCAATTGGAGTTTTTCCAAAAATCCCTAAAATTGATGAAATTGGGGTTTGAGAGTTTTGGGACTTCTCACCTCGATTCGACCAGTTAGAAGGACGATATGGAGTAGAGGAGACTCCCAGCCACCTTCCCCGACGAAGAGATGGCGTTTTCCGGCGAGTTTTCTGGCGTGGGAGCTCTCTCCCTTTACTTTCTCTCTCAAACCCGTAACTCTCTCTCTCCTCCAGCCACCACGATGGTGACAGACTCCGGTGGACGGCGCGGCGTTCCGGCTCCGGCTCGCACGTCCGGCCAACCCACGCGTGCTCACCCTCAGTGCTTTTCCCGTTCGCTTCTCGCCCAGCTCTCGTGCGTCCGTGTCTCTCCCCTCACAATCTGCTTCCTTCTTTTCTTTTCTCCTTTCTTATTCTTTTCTTTACTTATATAATATATATATATATATATATATATATATATATTACAAAAAGAAAAAAAAAGGAAATCTGATATAATAGTAATAAATAAAAATATGAAAAAAATTAGGATTTAAAAATGCTTTGTATTTACAACATAATAAGTAATAGGATAGGTGCCTATTTATTTTTTATCTCATTTTCCACTTTTAAATTAATTAATTTAATTTAATTAATGATGCTAGTTAAAATATTCTCGGGTATTACAATCTTCCCCCCTTAAGAAATTCGGTCCCTGAATTTCAAACCAAATACTAACCTTAGTCTCGAAATAGATGAGGATACGTCCTGCGCATTTCACCCTCGACCTCCCATGTAGCTTCTTCGGTCGAGTGGTTTCTCCACAGAACTTTAACCAATGGAATCTCTTTCGTTCTGAGTTTCTTCAACTGCCGATCTAAGATTTCCACTGGCTTCTCTTCATACGTCATGTTTTCGGTTAGTTGCACGTCCTGCGATTGGATCACGTGCGAGGGATCGGGAAGATACTTCCGAAGCATCGACACATGAAAGACAGGGTGCACCCCCTCCAATTCCGTAGGCAACTCCAACCGATACGCTACATTCCCAACTCGTTCTAAGATTTCAAACGGTCCGATATACCGAGGACTCAACTTCCCCTTCTTACCGAACCGCATCACACCTCTCATCGGTGATATTCTCAAGAACACCTGATCGCCAACGGCAAACTCCAGTTCTCTCCTTCGATAGTCTGCATAAGACTTTTGCCTACTCTGAGCCATCAGCAACCTCTCACTTTACTTTCTGCAAGGCATCTTGTAGCAATTCCGGGCCGACTAGGGTAGCTTCTCCAACCTCGAACAACCGAATCGGGGATCTGCATCTACGACCGTACAGAGCCTCGAAAGGTGCCATTTGAATACTTGATTGATAACTGTTATTGTACACAAACTCAGCCAAGGGTAAATACCTTTCCCAACTCCCGCCGAAATCGATAATACACGCTCGCAGCATGTCCTCAAGAATCTGAATGGTTCTTTCTGATTGCCCGTCGGTCTGTGGGTGGAACGCAGTACTCAGATCAACCCTAGTTCCCAACACTTCCTGCAATGACTTCCAAAACCTGGAAGTGAACTGTGGACCCCTATCAAATATTATGGACACTGGCACACGGTGCAATCTAACGATTTTTGATTGGTAAATATGTGCATATTGACTCACTTCGTAAGTCGTCTTAACTGGCAGAAAGTGTGCGGACTTAGTCATGCGATCCACTATTACCCAAACTGAATCAAATCCCCGTTGTGATCTTGGCAACCCTGTTACAAAATCCATCGTTATCCTCTCCCATTTCCACTTAGGTATCTCTATCTGTTGTAATGTTCCGGCGGGCTTCTGGTGTTCAGCCTTGACTTGCTGGCACACTAAACACCTGGCTACATAGTTTGCGACATCCTTTTTCATGCCATTCCACCAATACAACTATTTCAGGTCATGATACATTTTATTAGCTCCCGGATGGATTGTATACGCTGTCCGGTGTGCTTCTTCAAGAATTCTTTCTTTCAAGTTATCAACCATAGGGACACACAACTGTCCCTCCAACTGAAGTATCCCAAAATCATCTATAGAGAATCGGACGTCGTACCCTTTCCCTTTAGTTACAGTATCCCTGATTTGCTTGAGGTCGGTATCTTCATCTTGTCTAGCCTTCACCTCTTCTACCAAAGAGGACTTAGCTTGAAAATGGGCTAAAAGTGAGTTAGAACTTCCAACCTCAAACTGATTTCCCGTTTGCTCTAGCTCCTGTAGTTCTCTAATCAACGGTCTTCTTTCTTCACTTATATGAGCAAGACTGCCCATGGATTTCCGACTCAGAGCATCGGCTACCACATTAGCCTTTCCTGGATGATACAAGATCGTGCAGTCGTAGTCTTTCAACAACTCCAACCATCGACGTTGTCTCAAGTTCAAGTCCTTCTGCTCTAAAATGTATTTGAGGCTTTTGTGGTCTGTATAAATTTCACACGTCTCACCATATAGGTAATGTCTCCATATTTTCAAAGAGAATACTACAGCTGCCATTTCGAGGTCGTGAGTCTGGTAGTTCTTCTCATGCTTCTTCAGTTGTCGCGATGCATACGCAATCACCTTGCCATGTTGCATCAAGACACACCCTAACCCGATCCTCGACGCATCACAGTATACCACATACCCTCCTGTGCCTTCAGGTAATGCCAGCACCGGAGCGGTAGGGAGGCTGTCCTTCAGCTTCTGAAAACTCTGCTCACACTTGTCATCCCATACAAACTTCATTCCTTTATGAGTTAATCTAGTCATAGGTGCAGCAACCTTAGAGAAGTCCTGCACAAATCTTCTATAATATCCCGCCAAACCCAAGAAACTGCGAATCTCAGTCACAAAGGTAGGTTGGGACCAATTCTTCACTGCCTCTACCTTACTTGGATCAACGTGGATTCCCTCTGATGATACCACATGACCCAAAAAGGCAACTCTGTCAAGCCAGAATTCACACTTAGAGAACTTGGCATACAATTTTTCCTCTCTCAACCTCTGCAAGGCTAATCTCAAGTGTTCAGCATGTTCCTCAGAATTCTTTGAATAAACCAATATGTCGTCAATGAAGACAATGAAAAATTGGTTTAGAAATGGTTTAAAAACCCTGTTCATCATGTCCATAAACGCTGCAGGAGCATTAGTTAATTCGAAAGACATCACCAAGAACTCGTAATGCCCATATCGGGTCCGGAATGCGGTCTTAGGTATGTCTGATTCACGAATCTTTAATTGATGGTACCCAGATCGCAAATCAATCTTGGAAAACTGCTTCGCACCCTGCAACTGATCAAATAGGTCATCTATCCTTGGCAGTGGATATTGATTGCGAATCGTCACCTTGTTTAACTTTCGGTAATCGATACACAACCGCAAAGATCCGTCCTTCTTCTTTACAAAAAGGACCGGTGCACCCCAAGGAGAGAAACTGGGTCTTATAAAGCCCTTGTCAAGCAATTCTTGCAATTGTGTATGTAGCTCCTTCAGCTCTTTCGGAGCCATCCGGTAAGGTGGTGCGGAGATCGGCTGGGTGCCAGGTTGCAGCTCAATTTCAAATTCAATCTCACGATCGGCCGGCAACCCCGGTAATTCTTCTGGAAATACATCCAAAAACTCTCGCACTACCGGTACTTGAGTCGGTGAAAGTACTGCTTTCGTGGTATCTTTGACGAATGCCAAATACCCTTTGCATCCCTTTGCCAGTAACTTGGATGCCTTCAAAGCCGAGATCAAGCTTGGATACGGTGCAGCTCTGTCACCCCATATCACAAAGGGCTCCTCGTTTGGCATATTGAATTTCAAGCATTTAGCCCTGCAGTCCACAACCGCATGGCAAGACGACAACCAATCCATTCCGAGGATCACATCAAGATGAACCATACACAACAACCGAAGGTCTACCACAGTCTCATGACCATCGACCTCCACAATGCAAGACTTGTGCACATACTCTACTTTTACCGATTCTCCCATTGGAGTAGAGACCAGTACCGTTTCTTTCATTCTAGATGGACTTTTGTTGAATTTAGAGGCAAATGCATGCGACACATAGGAATGAGTGGAGCCGGAATCAACTAAGACTCGTGCTTCATGAGAGCAGACAATAAGAGTACCTGTCACAACTGCATTTGATGCATGAGCATCCTGCTGAGAGAGTGCAAATACCCGCGCTTGTCCTCCACCTACCGCCCCTGGCCCAGGGCCACTAGATCCTGCACCACGGCCTCTAGCTGCACCTGTACTTGCTGACTGTGGTGGCACGGTTCTCACTGGTGGAGCTGGAATAGGTGTACTCCTCGGCGTCGGATTGCTTCTCACACTTGTACCCTCTTTTTTCTTTGGACACTCTCTAGCCATATGGCCCATCTGGCCGCAGTGGTAGCATCCACCTGTCAGTCTCCGACATATACCATAATGAAATCTGCCGTAAGTTGCACACTGGGGCTTTGTCTTACCGGCGTTTCCACCCCCTTGTTCCCTCTGTCCCCCTTGAAAATTTCCCTTTGTACCTGTTTCATGGGTGGTAGTTGAGGATTGTCCTCCTGCGGACCCTGAATATCCTGCACCTCCACCTGTTGTCTTCCTTTTCTTACTTCCGCTTCCTTGGTTGTCACTGCCTGTAATTAACTTCACTTTGGGATCAACAGATGTCTCATACCTCTTCCTGGTTTCAATCATTCTAGCACAGTCTGCTGCTTGAGCTAAAGTCTCAAACTGTCTCCTCTGAGGTAGCAAAGTAGTAAACAACGGCTCCGTGAGTCGGTGTATGAATCTCTTGATCCTCGCCTCTTCATCAGGAACTAACTCAGGTGAGAATTGAGCCAGTTCAGTAAAAAGTAATTCATACTCCGTCACGGTCATGTTAGGCGTCATCCACAACTCCTCGAATTGCTGACGCTTCGCATCTTTGGTGCCTTCAGGTAGGAACCGACCTAGGAATTCCCTCTGAAAATCTTCTCAGGTCATCGGTGCCACTCTACGTGAATACCTCGTCTGTACGGACTCTATCCATACTCTAGCCGCTCCCCTCAGCTGGAATGAAGCTAATTCCACTAACTCATGACCTGAGCACCTCAGAATGTGCCCAATTCTAACCACATCTCTGATAAAATACTGCGGATCCTCTTTCTCACTAGTACCGCAAAATGTGGGTGGATGAAGCTTCTGAAATTTTGAAATTGGCAGCTCTCTGGGTGCTAGCCGTGGCTCACGAGGCATTCCCTGTGGTTGTTGCCATTCCCTATCCTCTTCCTCAACAACCTCCATCTCTTGATTGCTAGGAACTCTCTCTTGTTCTTCCTCCCTGGCTAGTAACCGGCGTACATCCCCTTGTATTTGTCTTGTCATCTCTTCTCTTAGTTCCTGAAATCCTGCCGTGAGCATTTCCGCCACGGAAGGTGCACCTGTCTCTACTTGAGGTTGAGGTTCTGATGACGGTCACCTCTCTTCCCCTCTAACTTGTGCTCTACCTCGACCTCGAGCACGACCTCTACCTCGGCCTCGGGTACGGCCTCTACCTCGGCCTCGGGTGGGCATTCCCTCCTCCCGAACTAATTCTCGATCAATTTCAGTAGGAGTTCTCCCTCCACCCCTAGTCCGTCTTGTGATAGGTGGCATACCTATACTGCACATGGACCACACCTAATAAGTACACATATACTAATGACATTTCATATCAATGAGAGTAGAAAGAAAGGTTGACACAAATTCCTGGGTACTTCCACAAGTGCCTTTTTACTCCCACGTTGTGCCCGGGTACACAAAAAGGGGTAAACCGACACCCGGTCATACCTATGGCTTCATACAGTTTAAAGTAACCTGGCTCTGATACCAAGTGTGTCACGACCCCCTATCGGCGTCCGTGACCGGCACGGGAGGTAGGATTTCTCCTATCCCGTAAGCCTCTAATCCCTGATTGACATTTTTATATATGCATAACTACCCATTTCTAATACAACAATATATAATATATATGGTCATCCCTATCCGGTGACCTAAGTAGCACGCAATCCACGGCTCGCTCAACGCCGCTTCAGTCTATACATATACACATAGTCAATCACACGTACATATAATATACATATTGATCACACGCTTTAGGGCGGGTGATCTATCCTATTCACATGCAGAATTCCTGTGTACAGTCAAGTATATATATTCAATACACACCTGCATATAATTTACATATTGATCATACGCCTCAATGCGTGTGATCTATCCTATTTGCATGCGGAAGCCGTATTTTCACACAACCAAGTATTCAGTCACACATATATATAAATTTACATATTGACCACACGCTCAGTGCGTGTGATCTATCCTATTCACATGCGGAAGTCACATTCATATATATATATATATATATATATATATATATATATATATATACATGATATTCATCATATCACAACCTATATTCCCAACAACCGGACCAAATCTTTAACCTGTATGAAGCCGACAATTCTAGAGTGTGACATATACATATACGTATATACCAACTGTACAAAACAATGCTATACCAAAAGAATCATATACATATACATCCTGACAAAATACATATATCAATACTACCCACATGTCCTATTTATATTTTCTGCGCTCCTGCCACGTCGCATGTTTTCTTCACTTAGAGCAATCCATATTCAATAGCCATTAATTCAAATATCACCTCACATACAACAGACCATATTATAATGCTAAACATACAATTCTATAACTCTCCTTTTTAATAGTCATTAATTCCGTCAATTTATTTATATACAATCATTTATCATCTATCTATTATCTATTAATCTATTAATTAATATAATTATAATTAATATATATAAAATAATGTACATGGTGTATTCTTTTAACACGTGTCTCTATACTATATCATGCTCATTCTTCACAGCAATTCCTCTTAAATGTTCTAAAACACACTCAAATGATCTCTTGCCAATTTTTGCTACATAGATTTACAATTAATTATCATCCACCTCATTCCTGCATGTAATGGAAATTATTGAAAAATTTCAAAGCATCATCAATGCCATAATTCTTGCATTTATTTTTATTCTGTAAATAATATATGGATTTGAAAAAAAAAACGTTATTTATCTTAAATTTATTATCTATTATAATCTATTAATCTTCTATTAATCTATTTATCTTCTAAATCTGCCACGTGGCCTTCCAATAACATGAGCAAATCCTTCACACCTAACACTAAAATCGTTTAGCAGAGCTTGGGTGCGAATATGGCATTTAATGCCTTTAAATTATTTATTCAATGGCGTGATGTAGGTGCAAAAATTGCAACATCCCCTTCTAAAAAGCCATATGAATTAAGTTCTCATTATTCAAATTGATTATTTTTGAAATATGAATACTTTAACTCTGAAGACCAACCAATTTTTTGATAAATGATACCAAAATTGACGTTTTAATACATCTTTATAACCTATAATTCAAATCCTTTGAAAGCATCCCATCTTCAAAATTCAAATATCGCACTATTTTTAGCGTTCAAAATCTGGCCGCAAGCTTTGAGCAGAGAGAGACGAGTGGTTAGAGGCGGCTTCGATTCTTCTTGATCGTGCTCTGCGATGGAGGTAGGCGGCGCGGGATGAAATCTGGTCGAATCTTGCTTTTTGGGATGTGGATTTTGGTGGGTATTACTATAATAAATAACTCTTCAATGCGATGGACCGTCCGATGGAGTTGATTCAATCCTTCTCCTCCTCCGAATCGATGATGAAGTACATGGTTTTGGACTGATAGAGTGGATCACGTCCTCGGCGCTTTTGACTGTGAGAGAAGAAGCCACTGGAATGACGCCACGTGGCTTGGAGGTGCGGTTGACGGTGGATTCCTTGAACCAGAACAACTTCCCTTGCTTGAGCACAAACCATTGGCAACACTACGTCGTTGATGGGGTTGGGCTAAATGTTTGTGTTTTTTGCAGTTTGGGAACCGTCAATCACTAGAGCAACATGGATTTGCAAGGAACAAGATGTGGGTTATTAATGATGAATAAGTTATGGCCACATAGGTAGGTACCCCCTTTATTACTATCATTAACATTAACATCTTTTTGTCTCCACCATTTAGGGAAGAATAAATCTGTCATTATAGGATACTGATATGGATTTTAATTTGCAATTTCGATTTTCAGCTTAGGGTGTCTCTGATATGGATTTGGGGAATAATAAGTCTGTCATTAACATCTTTAGTACTCGATGCATAGGTTCTTTCTTGATTTGGTGGACAATTTCTTTTTTTATGTTCAATAAAATGTGGAAACTGCTTTGCAATATCTAATACTAAAATGATTATCTATATTTTTTACATACTGAATGTCTACATTTCATGTCAAATTTACCAGGGGCACCCTTCAAAATTTTTGCCTCCTCTTGGGATGAGAAGGCCTTGAAGAGTTCCTACATTTGTCCTGGTACATATTGGCTATAATTTTGCTTATTATTTCTTCTTCCTTCATTTAAGTATTGTTCTTTTGCTCACTTATATTTTGTAAACCATTTAAATTAACTAGGAAAATAATTAGTTTTTCTACAATGTGACTTTTGTTCATTGCTCTTGATAAAGCTATGTATGACCCATCATCATCATCATCATCAAAGAATTATGACCGTTCCAATTGATCGTACTCGTGGAGATGATAGATTGGCTTGGATGGCAGACATAAGAGACATATTCTCGGTTAAGGCCTGTTATCAGGCAACAATTGTTGATGGAGTGAACTGTCAAAACTAAAGAATAACAGGTATGTTTACGTTTAATTAGAATCTCTTGAGCTTTTTAGTTGGATAAACTTGGTTTCTCTTGAAGATTCAAGGTTAAAAGTGTACAAATACATTTACTTTCGTTTTAATTTAGTCTCTATCTTCCTCTATTTACTCATGCTTATTTGGAAATATTTTTTGTCTGTTTTTCATTTTGTTTTACCTAAATCCTACTGTGTTTGTGGCAGAGAAGCAAAAGTAGATATGTAAACAGAGAGTAGCTGTATGTGATCTTTACGAGACTGTTCCACTTTATGAAACTTTTTACTTCTTTTAATATATGTGTTTGGGTTGGTCCAATGAAAGCTTTATTCTTAAATAGTTAACATGTCAAATGTGTTGATTTTGATTCACAAAAGGTTTGCAATGTTGTGGTGGTGGCACGATTATTCAATTGAACACTGGTTATTCCCAAATTTTTGTACAGTAGTGTATGGAGAGATTTAAGGTGATGCTTTATCTTCCCTTTTATTTTTAACTTCTTCCTTCTTGTCTTTCTTCTTATATGATAGAATAACCAAATAGTTTATCCTTGGACTAATTGCCCAACTGGGACTCTGCTGATTAGAGGTATGTTGCAATTTATAAGTCTATTTTAGTTGTTGCGGTTGCATGTGTTCTTCAAACATATATCTGGATTTTTTTTTACTTATTTTGGGGACTGGGGAATATTTTGGATAAGGACATGATCAAATATTTACAGCATCATAGGACGGTAACAAATGCCTTAAGATTTCTCTTCATGTTAAGCCATGAAGGTCTTTTTACAAGTGATTCATAGCCTAACTGTCTTATATCTTATGTGAGTAGTAAATGATACATTAAACCACTTTCAATGAGCAAAATACAAAAATACATGTACCAATGACTATATGGGACTGTTGCATTTAAAGGATTCTCTACTCAAGGTTCGGATATCCAGATTGAGCTTTGTGTCTTTCAAACAGTTCTTCAAGTGCTTCAATAAACTGACTCTATATTTTGGCAACCTAAAAGCAGCACACAATAGAAATACTTTAACAATTTTAGCTACCTGAGATGCACATTGGAAACAATTCGTTCAAGACAAAGGTAACATGTCCATGTTTTGGTGTCTAGAATATTTTAACATACGGAGTAATGCTACTTGATCAATCTTTTTTTCCTCTGAAGTCTAAACTGTCAATGTGGCTACACTGAAGTCTGACAAAAGGTCAAACGATACCATCTCAGCAGGTTGAGTTAAAGATTGTTTAAGCAGCATTACTCCAGAACATTATAACTTTCAAAGTAGACAAAAAGGTTTCTTTTGTAATCGGTTTAAAATCTAAAAGAGAGAGAGGGATTGAAACAAGGTCTGAGAGCTTGTGAGATAGCATATACCTCTTCTGTGGTTGGTTCTGGATTTTTTTCAATCTCAATTGATCTACCCACAACCACATGCATTGGATGTCTGAATAGTATAGGAGATCTGAGAAGTAGAGAATGTGATATATGTTAGAAATAAATATAGTTTTCTTTATGCTTAATTAAAATTTCTACTTTTAGCTCTATCGTGGATTATTCTAATGCCCAATTTTTAGTCCATGGATTATTCTAATGCCAAATTTTCAGTCCATATCTCTTCTATGTTGTGATTTTGTCAGTATTTTTACTTATCATGAATTTAGATGGAAAATGATAGTATTAAATTGTATAATTTTAGACAATTCAGCTATATCTATCAGAAGGACCATTACTTTTGTACGTATAAAAAACTTGATAATTAATAATATCTAAATTTATATTTTCTGTATTAATTTTATAAAAAAAACTTGATAATTAATAATATCTAAATTTATATTTTCTGTAAATGAGTTTTTTTGGTACCAACATAACAATAACAAGGAAGATTATACATTTGCACGTATGGTTGGGAGTTGGGACATTTGTGTATCTTCAGCCAATATCTTTATATTAGAATAAAAAAATTTTAAATGATTATGATTCATAATAATTATTAAGAGTTTAGGCTAAAATAAAGTTTGATTTATTGGTAATCATAATATTAAATCAAGCCAAATGGTTTTGGAATCTTCCAATCAAATATCTAATGTCAACTATCTTGACAAAAATTCAAGGGAACGAATATTTCATTAAAAATGTAATCAATACTAATAACTTTGGACGGATTTTTAGGGAAATAATAAAAGATATTATATAGATTGAAGTGAAACTACAAATATGGAGAGCAAAAGCCGAAATCTCAAGTATGTGTTGGTTAGCTAGATAAATGCATATCTATGTTTCTTTTGTGAGTATGTCTCAAGTTTTGATGTATGAGAAAAATAGCAAACTGAAAAGAAGAGTGAGAATGAGAGTGAGGCGTGAGAAAAAAGAAAGAAGTCGAATGAGAGAAGAAAAATTGAATGTGAGAAAAAGATGAGAAATGAGAATAAAAATAACAGTTTCAAAAGAGAAAGAAAAAATACGGTATCCAAAAAAAAGAGAAAGAAAAAAATACATAATGGTGTGAGAAAGAGATAGTGACAAGAAGAAAGAAGAAGAATATTAGGAAAATGAAGAAATGTGAGTGAGAAAGAAAAAGAAAGGGGGGAAGAAGATGAACATGGAAACAAGAAAGTAAATGAAGAAATGTTTGTAGAGAAGAAAAAATTAATAAATAGAAGTAGGTTTGGAAAATATAAAAAAAAGGCAAATAAATATGTGTGGAGAAAATAAAAAGTATGTAAATAGATATAGGTGTGAAAAGAATAAAAAGTAGATAAGTAAATAGTAGGTGGAAAGAAGGAAAAAAAAGTAATAAAATATATAGGTCAAATGCCCATTTTGGTTCTTTATGTTTCACTCAAGTTTCACATTAGTAATTTATGTTTCAAAAGTTTCAAATTGGTCCTTTATATTTCCTAGAAATTTCAAATTGGTCCTTCCGTCTATTTCTTCCGTTAAGTGCTGACCTGGCATGCTGAGGTGGACATATAATCTCTCCTACGTGTCCATTTAAACTGACGTGTCATGA
This sequence comes from Senna tora, assembly GCA_014851425.1. NCBI lineage: Eukaryota > Viridiplantae > Streptophyta > Magnoliopsida > Fabales > Fabaceae > Senna > Senna tora. Next base: position 22,829,108 of record CM026265.1, read on the forward strand.
CACGTCATCTTCTATTCATCTTATGTGATGACGTGGCATGACACGTCAGCTTAAATGGACACGTCTGCAATTAACTTAAGAAATTGACGGGAGGACCAATTTGGAACTTATGTGCAACAGAAAATGACTAATTTAAAACTTTTGAAACATAAATGACTAATTTGGAACTTAGGTGAAATATATAGGACCAAAATGAACCTTTGACCTGATATATATATATAAAATTATGGTGAGACAATATTTAGGTATTAATTATTTTTATTGTTTAGGTATTAATTTTTAAATATTAAATTTTAGATATTTTAAATTTTTCACGATGAATCATTTATTTTATTGAAAAGAATATAAAGATATTTTATACATATTTTAATTAATATTTATTCCTTTATTTATAATCGTATCTCTATATGTTTCTTTTGTGAGCATGTCTCTATATTATTTTATTCCATTGATTGGTCAAAAAAAATAATAACAAAGATGACAATTATTTAATTTTTGTTTAAAAATACGTTAGAGTTTTTTTTAATGGAAAAAATACGTTATAGTTATCAATTATATATATAAAATGATGATTTTATTATTTTTGAAACAAATAATAAATTAAATCTTACCAATCAAATAACAACATTGAATTTACCATTCATATATCACATTGACAAAAAACAATAAATTGAAAAGAAGAATAAAAATTAGAGGGAGAAGAAGAAAAAGAAGCAGAATGAGATAAAAGAAAAATATGATGTGTGAGAAAAAGATGAAAAAAGATAAGAAAAAATATATAATGGTTTGAGAAAGAGGAAGAAAAAAATATATAATAGTGTGAGAAAGAGATGATGGCAAGAAGAAAGAAAAAGAGAAGGAAGATGAATAAATGTGAGTGAGAAAGAAAAAGAAAGGGTGTGAAGAAGATAGACATAGAAACAATAAAGTAAATAGAGAAAGACATTGGAGAATAAAAAAGTTAAAAAATAGATTTAGGTTTGGAAAATATAAAAAATAGGTAAATAAATATGTATGGGAAAAATGAAAAGTTGGTAAATAAAGGTAGGTGTGAGAAGAATAAAAAGTAGATAAGTGAATAGTGATTTGACATGAGATAAAAAGGAATAAATTATTTATAAAAATTTATGAAGAGATAATATAATAATGCAGCCATTTGGTACAAAATGTTTATACCGCATAATTTCTCAACACCATTTCTGCTTTAAGACTTTCATATCATGTGCTGAAACTAAAAGCTGGAGCATCTGTTATGTTACTTCGTGATAAATCAATAGGTTAGTGTAATGAAACTTTGTGAAAAGATTGTGTAAACATGTTATTGAAGCTATGATTATTTATGGTAAGTTCGTTGCACATATGGTGATTACTTCATCATATTCGATGTTACAATTAGATTCCAACGATGACAATTTTCAATTGTCTTGTCCTTTGCAATGACTACAATAAGAGCTAAAGATAGACATTATCATTGTAGGTTTATACTTACCACGTTCTGTGTTTATCCATGGTAAACTATATGCAGCAATATCACGCGTTCATTCACTGAAAGTACTAGAGAGTATTTGACAACAACATTAGTATCTATACGGGAGAGTATCACCATTACTAGATCTAATTTTTAAAATGTTTAGTCATTATAGGATGCAGTATTTAACAATATTAGTATTTGTATAAGATTACTGACAAATAGACAATGGGCTCTATTTATTTACAAAAGCACCAAAAAACTCTTATACTCCAAATTATATATATTTATTTTTTTAGGTTACAAAATATAAAATAATTTATATACATATCCCGTGCATCGCACGGGTTCAATACTAGTATCTTACTAAAGGAATATACATGAAGTAAAAAGTAAACATGTGTCCTCTAATAGATGCTATGCAAAATTGCCATGTCAGCACAATGAAACAACCTTAGTGAAAGATGCACCAGAATCATTTGGGTCTATATATGAAATTTAATCTTAAGCAATAATTTTGATTCCCTATTTTTTTCTGAAACCCATTAATGTCTCCTACAATATATAAATCGACTTCATGCATCATACCTTCAATTAGTGTATAATCATTTACTCAGTCTGCTCAATGATTTGGCCATCGTTGACTCACATTCTTCATTTTTTGAAATAAAACTGCCAATTTTTTGAAATAAAACTGCCAAACAATAGTGATTTAAAAAAATGCATTTTTTCTATCTCTACTATAAAGTTTACTGTTGAGCTGTACACTCATCCCACAATGCTAAAATTAAATGCCAAACAATAAATCTCATTTATGTTCCATTTAAAATCCTTTGACTTTGGAGATTAACATATATCATGCGTTTCTCTTCCCGTGATATACTCTTATCATCACCACTTTCAAATTTGAATTCCATTATCTTCCTTCTTTATTTGAAATCCTTTGAAATAAACAGCGGAAAAAACAGAGGAGCAGCTTGTGGGTATGACATGTAGGTTATGTGCTCTTCTTTACCAGTGTTTTTGTTTCTTGCCATTTATTTATTCACTCACAACTTTTTCTCCTCTTATTGATTTCTCAATAGTTTGTATTCTGGAGCTAGAGAGGCACTAATTTGTGGTCTACCATCACTTTGTATATCTTTGAACTGGTGATTGAATGTGTAATATGTTAGTCATTTATTTCTGTTACGACCCCCATTTAGAGGACCGTGACCGGCACAGACACAAGGAATACCCCTATGCTTGTAAGCCTTATCACCTAATTGACAGAATATCTATTATTGAAAATACATTCACATGCAATATAATACCATGGCTACACCGGAATGGTGGCCTATCTTAGGCAAGTAAATCCACGGCCAGTGTCGCTTCAGGATATAGATATAGGAAAACACACATAATATATAACCTGTGTACTGGCTACACATCCGAAGATGCTGCCTATCCTATTCACATGCAACAGATATATGTATATATATGTATTTTGAAAACAAATTTTCACTATATCGCAGTAAAATAAATCTTGATCTTTAAGGTGTGTGAAGCTGACAGTTCTAGATTTAATAATACAATATAATTGGGTACGTCTACCCTTTACTTTATGACATGATAAAGTAAATTAAATTACAACTACAATTTATTCACCCACATGAACAAGTTGTGGGTCTTGGAAAGTTTTGCTTGTCCCTCGTTCTACCGAGACTTCTTCCACCTGTACTTAACCTGTCTCTGTGTAGTAAAAATGACGTATGAGTCTTAACCACGCGACTCAGTGAGGACTCTCCCATCCTCGGCGCAAGGCGGGTACCATAGCGCTGGGAATGGGAGTCATACACAACCACATGCAAAAACAACTGGTTACTGTTAATTAGCATACATTCTTGGTGATAACGCAACAACAGACATTTCACCCAACCACTCACATGCATTTAACAAATATAAGCATGCAGCAGATTATTCCACATCATCAATCAACAAGTAAACATGTAACATATAGTGTCGGCTTCTACTTACCGGTCTTCTCACGTTCAGCATGTTTGAATCAACCAAGACGTTGTGGTGACGTAATCCTGTACATCACTACTACGCCGCACAATCAACAATCATATGCAAACACAGACAATTTGTATATACACACAGATACTATAACATACATCTACGTAATCTCCCCCACTCTAGGGTATCTACTAGCCACTACGTGACTTTTCTACTTCGCACCTGTGCACTCGGGTCACTGGCCACCACGTGGCAAAGCATGCTTAACCCATTCACTTGGGTACTGGTCACCTCGTGACAATTCTGTTAATCAAACAATACTTAACCCATTCACTTGGGTACTAGTCACCTCGTGACAATTCTATTAATCAAACACAATCAACTTCTATCTATCAAACAACTAATACGTAGCCACCATGTGGCATGTCCTGACCCCTTGCTGCGGGGCAATAGCTTGAGCCCACTCGTCCATTACGCAACCAGGCCACATGGCGGGCACGACACGATGTCTCGAAGCATGGCCACTGACACACCGTGGACCAACTCCATAGGATGATTTCTCTTTTACTAGGTTAGGCTCACGGTTCACCCGTAGGTTCCTCTCGTGTCTCCTTACCTTAGTCTCACATATTAATAGGATTCTTTGAATCTTTCCCGAAGGATCAACAATTCTTCTCGTTATTAATATGGACGAGTATCCTTGTAAAACCCCGGAAAATTTAGAGGATTAAAGAATGATTTATTTAAAATTTCAAGGATTTAAGAATGATTCATTCCGGGACTAGGAATTAAAACCTTCAAAAAAAGAATATAGATAAAGTATGAAAGTTAAAAAGAAACCGAAAAGAAATTTCTTTTTTCCAAAAATTGTAATACCCAAGAAAATTTTTCGAGGTTTAAAATAAAATAAAAGTGGAAGAAAAGAAGTAAAAAAAATAAATTTTAGGATTGAATTCAGGACATAAGAAATTGGAAACCTGAATTAAATAGGGAAAGGGATTAAATTAAAAATACTTATTAGTAATTTTAGTTTAATTAATAATTATTTTAATCTTTAATTACTTTATTTTTATTTCAATTTTTTTGGGTTTTTATTTATTTATTAATTATATATATATATATATATATATATATTAATTAAATAAAAGAAAAAAAAGAGAGACGGGGCACGGGAAAGAAATAAGAAAGGAAGAGTAAAAGAAAAGAAAAGAAAAAGAAAGAATAAGAAGAGGGAGGGAGAGAGCAGAGAAAGAAACGAGAAAGAGAAGGAAGAGAGAGAGAACGACGCATGAAGGAGGAAGAAGGGGAAGAGGGGGATTTCGTCGGAAAAGTGGCTGGAGAAGAGCTAGCTGACGCCGGAAAAAGTCATTGGAGCTCGGTTACAACATCTTCCACACCTCCTACCAATCGAATCAAGATTGGTAACCCCAATTTCATTCGAAACCCTCAATTTCTCCATTTTTAGGGATTTCTTCGATTGACCTTCAATTGAATTGTTTCGAGGGTAGATTGAGACCTAGAAAGTTTTCTTGAACACTTAGTTGGGGTAGGAATCGAGATTATATTTCCGAATTTGCCTAAATTTGAATTTGGAAGGGTTTGGGGTTAAAATTCTAATTATTCATCAATTGGGAAAAATTGTTGATAATTAGGATGAGTTTGGATTTGAGTAAATAGGTTTGGATTGATATTATTAAAATTATATAGTTGAAATATTAGCTGAACAAGATCTGTGAAGAGCTGGCCCGAGGTTATTAAGGTTGAACCTTGACGTTAACGTGTCGGGTCCTTGCTTGATTTGCCCAAATACATTTTAAGGGTGATGTTGAGGGCTCCAAACCTCTTCTTTTCAATCTTAAACACCCTAGAATAATTCTAAATATGCTATCAAGCATCAAGAATTAATTTAGGTACTTTCTTGTTTCTCAAGAGTGGAAGCTTGCGGAACAATGAAATTCAATTTCTAAAATTTCAACCTTCTTCCCTCATAAATATTTAGGAAACCTTAAGTAGGATAAATCAGCGGTATATTGGGGTTTATAAACTAGATTTCTTAGAACCCAAGTAGGAACAAAAGTTGGATCAAAATGCTTAGACCTTCCTAAAATTAGGATTCCTTCCAACCAAGCTAGATAAGCTTCCTTATATGTGAATACAAGTTAGATAGAGGTTTAATAGACAAATCGAAGTATGTGAAACACTCAAGTAGAGTGTTATATGCGAGTAAGTCAAGTGTCCGAGGAACGATACACATAAGTTGGGATAGAGAAGTTCAATAAGACCAAGAGATTGGCTCTGTGGCAACCATGGACAACACGTGAGAGTAATGGAGAGATAAATAACAAGTTAAGCTAAGTAATAACCTTAATGAAGTACATGTTGTTCTTATAGGAACAACGGCACGGAATAGAGTGCAACAGGAACTCCGAGGAGACTAAAGTTACATGAGAGGATTGCATGGAAGGTTGGCTAAGGTGAGGGCTCTTTCATCTCTGCTCCTAGGGTTGTATGCTTATGTGGATTACATGAGTATGTATATTATCTGCTTGTCTAATATGTGTTAGCTAGAAGTATATAATACTAAAAGAATGAAAGAACTAGAAAATAGGTTGTGGAAAGTAACTTGGATAGGAAGACATAGGAGTAGAGTGTAATTGTTTGCTATGATTGGTGTGATACAAATCCAACTCATACACTCCGGAGGCATGATGAGTATTTTATTAAATCTTTTCCACGACGGTGGCAAGAGTCCTTGTACGGAAGAACTAAGCTTTTATTTTGAAAACTCGTCACGATGGTGACTTAGATTATAATCATGCAAAAGGAGTTATTGGTGGGTTTCAGATTTGGTTATGCTAGCGATGTGATACATCGACTAGAACAACGTCAGATGGCACTTGACACCTCAGTTTTATAATCACCATGACGATGGTCACTGCCCTATCCTGGTAATAGGGTCAGAAAGGATTTATATTGCTATGACGATAGCTTGAGGTTCAGAGAGTGCATCTGGACGGGTATATGAGTTATATCCTGTTAAGGATACTTGTCCATATTAACAAGGAGAGTAATTTTTTATCCTTCGGGAAAGATACAAAGAATCCTATTAATATGTGAGTCTAAGGTAAGGAGACACGGGGGGAACCTACGGGTGAACCGTGAGCCTAACCTAGAAAGGTGAAATCACCCTGTGGAGTTGGTCCAGGGTGTGTCAGCGGCCATACTTTGAGACGTCGTGCCGTGCCCATCATTGTGGCCTGGTTGGGTAATGGACGAGTGGGCTCAAGCTATTACCCCGCAGTGAGGGGTTAGAACGTTCCACTTGGTGGCTATGGATCAGTTGTTTGATAGATAGAGATTGATTGTGTTTGATTAATAGAATTGTCACGAGGTGACCAGTACCCAAGTGAATAGGTTAAGTATGTTTTGCCACGTGGTGGCCAGCAACCCGAGTGCGTGGGTTCGAAGTAGAAAAGCCACGTAGTGGCTAGTCTATACCCCAGAGTGGGGGAAATTAAGTAGATGTATGCTATAGTATTTGTGTGTAGGTACAAATTGACTGTGTTTGCATATAATTGCTGATTGTGCAGTGTAGTGGTGACGTACAGGATTACATAACCACAACGTCTTGTTTGATTCAAACATGCTAAACGTGAGAAGACCGGTAAGTAAAAGCCGACACTATATGTTATATGATTACTTGATGATTGATGATGTGGAACAAACTGCTGCATGCTTATATCTGTTAAATGCATGTGAGAGTTTGGGTGAAATTTCTGTTGTTGTGTGATCACCAAGAATGTATGCTAACTAACAGTAACTAGTTGTTTTTGCATGTGGTTGTGTATGACTCCCAAACCCAACGCTATGGTACCCACCTTGCGCCGGGGATGGGAGAGTCCTCATTGAGTCGCGTGGTTAAGACTCACACCTCATTTTTACTACACAGAGACTGGTTAAGTACATGTAGAAGAAGTCTCGGTGGAACGAGGGACAAGCAAAACTTTCCAAGACCCACAACTTGTTCATGTGGGTGAATAAATTGTAATTGTAATTTAATTTACTTTATCATTGTATCATATAGTAAAGGGTAGACGTACCCAATTAGATTGTATTACTAAATCCGGTAAGTCAGCTTCACACATCTTAAAGATCAGGATTAGTTATATCGCGATACAACGAAAACTTGTTTCCAAAATATATATATACATATATCTGTTGCATGTGAATAGGATAGGCAGCATCTTCGGATGTGTAGCCAGTACACAGGTTATATATTATGTGTGTTTTCCTATATCTGTATCCTGAAGCGGCACTGGCCGTGGATTTGCTTGCCTAGGATAGGCCACCATTTCAGTGTAGCCATGGTATTATAATGCATGCGAATGTATTTTCAAAAATAGATATTCTGTCAGTTAGGTGATAAGGCTTACAGCCATAGGGGTATTCCCTGTGTCTGTGCCGGTCACGGTCCTCTAAACGTGGGTCGTGACAATCCTTAACAGGATTGTAATACCCCGGAAAATTTTGAGGATTAAAGAATGATTTATTTAAAATTTTGAGGATTAAAGAAGGATTTATTCCGGGGCTAGGAATTAAAACCTTAAAAAGAATATAGGAAAATTATGAAAGTTAAAAAGAAACCGGAAAGGATTTTTTTTTCGAGGTTTAAAATAAAATAAAAAGGGAAAGAAAAGAAGTAGAAAATAATTTTTGGGATTTAATTCGTGACCTAAGAAATTAGAAACCTGAATTAAATAGGGAAAGAGATTAAGTTAAAAATACATATTAGTTATTTATTTAATTATTTATTATTATTTTCAGGTTTTTTTTATTATTATATGTTAATTAGTAGATAAAAGAAAAGAAAAGAAAAGAAAATAAAAGGGAGAGGGGAAAGCTACGGGTAAGAAGAGAAGAAGAAAGAAAGAAAGGAAAGGAGAGAGAGGGAGAAGAGAGAGAGAGAGAGAGCTAGGGCTTGGAGGTGGGAGCAAATCCAGCGGGAATCTCGCCGGAATCCGGCGAGCCGGAGTTGGAGGAGGAGCCGGAGATCATCCTCGTCATCTTCCTTGTCTCAATCTCTCGAGTTAAGGTTGGAATAACGCCCGATTCTCTCCAAGTCCCCAGTTTCTTCATTTTTCTTCATTTTTGGAATTGAGTTGAGAATCCGAGTTTGGGCGGATTCGAGGGTAGAATAATGCTTCTAAAGTGTTCTTGAACACTCATTGGGGTTAGGATTTGAGGCTAGATCGTTGGATTTGGCCGGATTCAAAGCTGGAAGAGTTTGGGGTTTATAAAACCCATTTTTCCCAATCTCAAACGATCAACGATTCGGCGACGAATCAGAGTTGGATTTGAGTTTTAGGACTTCCTAAAGGTAGTATATATGTAGGTGAACAAAACCCGTGGGGTGTGGAGTCGAAGCCGGGGGCGGAAGGGGGCCAGAACGAGCCCAAACCAGCCCACAACACAACAAACGAATTGCTGTGCTGCGAGTCGGCACTATAGCGCTATCTCTCGGGTGTACCAAGAGCTGCTGGGCAGCAGCTCGGCGCTATAGCGCCAGCATCGGCGCTATAGCGCCAGGCCTCTGCCCAGCATGCCCAAAATTCATTTTTTTTGCAAATTCGGGGCGTCCGAACCTCCTATTTTCAATCCTAAACTTCTTAGAACACCACCAACCATGTTTTCAAGGATCAAAATCATTCCAAATGTCTTCTTGTCCCTCAAGAATAGAAACTTGCGGAGTAAACTAAGTCCAACTTCTTGAATTTCAACCTTAAACTGTCACAACCTTTAGGCAACCTTAAGTGGGATAAATTGGAGGTATATTGCGGTTTAGAAACTAGATTTCTTAGAACCCAAGTAGGAACACAAGTTGATTTAAAATGCTTAGACCTTCCTAAAGTTAGGATTTCCTTCCTACCAAGCTAGATAAGCTTCCTTATATGCGAATACAAGTTAGATAGAGGTCTAATACTCAAATCCAAGTAGGTTAAACACTCAAGTAGAGTGTTATACGCGAGTAAGTCAAGTGTTCGAGGAAGGATACACATAAGTCGTGATAAAGAAGTCCGATAAGACCAAGAGCTTGACTCTGTGGCAACCAGGGACTACACGCGAGAGTAATGGAGAGATAAATGACAACATTTATTTCATTAAGATTATTACTTAGCTTAACTTGTCATTTATCTCTCCATTACTCTCACAGGAACTCCGAGGAGACTAAAGCTACAGGAGAGGATTTCATGGAAGGTTGGCCAAGGTGAGGGTTCTTCCATCTCTGCTCCTAGGATTGTATACTTATGTGGATTACATGAGTATGTAAAATCTTTGCTTGTCTGGTATGTGTTAGCTAGAGGTATAGAATACTAAAAGAATAAAAGAACTAGAGAATAGGTTGTGGAAAGTAGCTTGGATAGGAAGACATAGGAGTAGAGCATAATTGTTTGCTACGATTGGTGTGTTACAAATCAAACTCATACACTCCGGAGGCATGATGAGTATTTTATTAAATCTTTTCCACGACGGTGGCAAGAGTCCTTGTACGGAAGGACTAAACTTTTATTTTGAAAACTTGTCACGACGATGACTTAAATTATAATCATGCAAAGGGAGTTATTGGTGGGTTTCAGATTTGGATGTGCTAGCGATGTGAGACATCGACTAGAACAACGTCAGATGGCACTTGAGACCTCAGTTTTATAATCACCATGACGATGGTCATTGCCCTATCCTAATAATAGGGTCATAAAGGTTTTATATTGTTATGACGATAGCTTGAGGCTTAGAGGGTGCATCTGGACGGGTATATGAGTTATATCCTGTTGAGGATACTTGTACATATTAATAAGGAGAAGAATTGTTGATCCTTCGGGAAAGATACAAAGAATCCTATTAATATGTGAGACTAAGGTAAGGAGACACGGGAGGAACCTACAGGTGAACCGTGAGCCTAGCCTAGTAAAAGAGAAATCATCCTGTGGAGTTGGTCCAGGGTGTGTCAGTGGCCATGCTTCGAGACGTCGTGCCGTGCCCGCCATGTGGCCTGGTTGAGTAATGGACGAGTGGGCTCAAGTTATTGCCCCACAGCAAGGGGTCAGGACGTGCCACGTGGTGGCTACGTATTAGTTGTTTGATAGATAGAAGTTGATTGTGTTTGATTAATAGAATTGTCACGAGGTGACCAGTACCCAAGTGAATGGGTTAAGCATTGTTTGATTAACATAATTGTCACGAGGTGACCAGTACCCAAGTGAATGGGTTAGGTATGCTTTGCCACGTGGTGGCCAGCAACCTGAGTGCACGGGTTCGAAGTGGGAAAGCCATGTAGTGGCTAGTAGAGACCCCAGAGTTGGGGAGATTAAGTAGATGTATGTTTAGCATCTGTGTGTATGTATAAATTGTCTGTGGTTGCATATAACTGTTGATCGTGCAGCGTAGTGGTAACGGACAGGATTACGCAACCACACGTCTTGTTTGATTCAGACATGCTGAAACGTGAGAAGACCGGTAGGTAAAAGCCGGCACTATATTTTACATGTTTACTTGTTGATTGATGATGTGGAATAAACTGCTGCATGTTTACAGTTATTAAATGCATGTGAGTGTTTGGGTGAAATTTCTGTTGTTGTGTGATCACCAAGAATGTATGCTAACAACAGTAACTTGTTGTTTTTGCATGTGGTTGTGTATGACTCCCAAACCCAGCGCTATGGTACCCACCTTGCGCCGGGGATGGGAGAGTCCTCACTGAGTCGTGTGGTTAAGAGTCACACCTCATTTTTACTACACAGAGATAGGTTAATTACAGGTGGAAGAAGTCTCGGTGGAACGAGGGTTGAGCAACACTTTTCCAAGACCCATAACTTGTTCATGTGGGTGAATAAAGTGTAATTGTAATTTTATTTACTTTATTATTGTATCATAAAGTAAAGGGTAGACGTACCCAATTAGATTGTATTACAAAATCTAGAACTGTCAGCTTCACACACCTTAAAGATCAGGATTTATTTTACTGCGATACAGGGAAAATTTGTTTTCAAAATGTATATATATACATATATCTGTTGCATGTGAATAGGATAGGTAGCATCTTCGGATGTGTAGCCAGTACACAGGTTATATATATTATGTGTGTTTTTCTATATCTATATCCTGAAGCGGCACTGGCCGTGGATTTGCTTGCCTAGGATAGGCCACCATTTCAGTGTAGCCATGGTATTATACTGCATGTGGATGTATTTTCATAAAAGATATTCTGTCAATTAGGTGATAAGGCTTACAGGCATAGGGATATTCCATGTGTCTGTGCCGGTCACGGTCCTCTAAACGGGGGTCGTGACAAACTTGGTATCAGAGCCAGGTTATTCTTTAAGGGTGTGAAGCTAACTAGTAGTCTCGGGTGTCAGTCGGGCTATCCATTACGAATCCGAACGTAACGGTAGTTTCGACGGTCACTTGTGAGGTTGCTCAGGATGTTGAGTCATAAATCCTTTCAAGTCATCGCTTCAAGTATAGAATTTGTATGTGAAATTATATGCAAAGCATATAACCTGTACAGTACACAAGTGCCGATGAGCACTAAGCCATAAGCTAGGGTGGCAATGACCCCGGGAACCTTAGGACACCATAATAGGGAAAGGAGACATCCATGGAGGATGCTACCTAGACACTGACACATTGGGTTGAATAGTAGGCAGGAATGTGCTACAATGTGTGATTGTTTTGCAGGTGTTAAATGAGACGCTGCGTCTGCCCTGTTAGCGGTGCATTGTGTGCTATGGTATAGGCACAAGTTGTTTGATTATAGTATGGGAATGCAAGTAGAATAGAAATATGCAGTGAATGGTAGTTCAGGCTTGGAATGGTTTGTAGAGTGAAAGAAAGGACACGCTTGGCGTGTAGAAAAGAAAGTAAGCCCATGGGGCGATTGAAATGGAAAGTTTACAGACAAGAATAAACAGGGCCATGAGGCATGAGACCGACAGAGAGATGACCAAGTGAATGGGTCACGACTATGCGGTATGCTATGGCTGAAGGAAGTGAGTTTTCCTTCCTAGAAAGTAAACAGAAAAGAGGTGGTGTATGCCACAGTATAGAAGTAGAAGTCTACGGACTAGAAAATCAGGATACGGTATATGGAAGGGCAAAGTGGCCGAACCATATGCTGTAGAGATAGATGTTAAGAAGTAGAGGCATATGTAAACGTGTAGAGTGTGACCATATGCCGAGCAGGAAATAGAGTAAATGGTAAGGGCACAGGGAAGGAGCCTAGCCCAACCCTACGCTCGGTCCATGAATTGCTAGTTCTTTAAGCAAACAAGGGGGAGAAGAAGGGATTAAGCCCAACCAAACTCTCTTGGGTTGCTTAAGGAAGGGCATAAAGAATAGGATATTGATCACATGAGAAATTTTTATAATAATCCTTTTGGTCTTTCCGGATGAGAGATTCTGAAAGACCTTCAAACTTTTCTTGAAAATACTAGGGATAACCATTGGAAGGCAAATTTTTCATGAAAACTCTTTCTCAATTTGTGTCATTCTAATTGGTCAAACCCTAACCATTTACGAAAACCTTAGGCACCATTTTCTAAGAAATAAACTTGAATTAATTTTTAAAACTGCAAGGTGCCTAAGAAAACTAACTCATGTGACCAATACCCTACTAAACAATAGTTCTTTTACAAGTAAGCTGTATAAGGATGGTAGATGCAGTTGACAAATCACTCACTTGGAGTGATTAAAGTTAAGTAGACAATCGAAAAGCACTAGAGAGTGCTAAGGTGCTAAGGGAGTATACATGTAAACCTAAGGGTTACCAATTAAGGGGGCCATAGGATGATTATGGACCCGAAAGTATTAGACCGGAGCAAGTCTAGAAGTGGAAATGAGCGTAGACCTTCGAGTACCGTCCAGAGATAAGAAAATGAGTGTTATTGCGGTAGATAGCTCTCGAACGAGATAACATGAGAGATAAACCCCAAAGGGACTCGTGGAGGCCTGAAGGGAGAGAAAGTAGACAGGGATAAGTAGTCCCATAAGGGGGAAGAGCAAAAGCCTATAGGACCCCATAGGATAAGAGTCATGTAGGAGGTGGAGAACCAACTACTACTGTAAGTGTATGTATAGTACATAGATTGTAAAACTGACCATATTGCCAGGATAGGGCAATGATCATCATTATGGTGATTATAAAACTGAGGTCTCAAGTGTCATCTTACGTTGTTCTAGTTGATGTCTCACATCGCTAGCATAACCAAATCCGAAACCCACCAATAACTCCCTTTGCATGATTTTAATTTAAGTCATCGTCGTGACGAGTTTTCAAAAAAAGTTTAGCCCTTCCGTACAAGGACTCTTGCCACCATCGTGGAAAATATTTAATAAAATACTCATCATGCCTCCGGAGTGTATGAGTTGGATTTGTAACACACCAATCATAGCAAACAATTATACTCTATTCCTATGTCTTCCTATCCAAGCTACTTTCCACAACCTATTTTCTAGTTCTTTCATTCTTTCAGCACTCTATATCTCTAGCTAACACATAACAGACAAGCAGAGAATATACATACTCATGTAATCCACATAAGCATACAACCCTAGGAGCAGAGATGGAAGAACCCTCACCTTGGCCAACCTTCCATGCAATCCTCTCTTGTAACTTTAGTCTCCTTGGGTTCTTGTTGCACTCTATTGCGTACCGTTGTTCCTATAAGAACAACATTTACTTCATTAAAGTTATTACTTAACTTAACTTGTTATTTATCATTCCATTACTCTCACGTGTAGTCCATGGTTGCCACAGAGTCAAGCTCTTGGTCTTATCAGACTTCTCTATCCCGACTTATGCGTATCCTTCCTCGAACACTTGACTTACTCGAATATAACACTCTACTTGAGTGTTTCACATACTTGGATTTGAGTATTAGACCTCTATCTAACTTGTATTTGCATCTAAGGAAGCTTATCTAGCATGGTTGGATGAAATCCTAATTTTAGGAAGGTCTAAGCATTTTGATTCAACTTGTATTCTTACTCGGGTTCTAAGAAGTCAAGTTTCTAAACCTCAATACACCTCTAATTCATCCTACTTAAGGCTTCCTAATAATTATGAAGGAATAAAGTTGATATTTTAGAATTTGGACTTCATTGTTCCGCAAGTTTCCATCCTTGAGAAACAAGAAGGCACCTAAAATAATCCTTGATTATTGGTAGCATACTTAGAATTATTCTAGGGTGTTTAAGATTGAAAAGAAGAGGTTTGGAGCCCTCAACATCACCCTTAAAGTGTATTTGAGCAACCCGAGCAGGGACCCGGCACGTTAACGTCAAGGTTCAACCTTAGTAACCTCGGGCCAGCTCTTCACGGGTCTTGTTCAGCTAATATTTCAACTATATAATTTTAATAATATCGATCCAAGCCTATTTACTCAAATCCAAGCTCAATCCTAATTATCAACAATTTTCCCCAATTTGAAATTAATTATAATTTCAACCCCAAATCCTTCCAAATTCGAATTTGGGCAAATCCGAGAATATAATCTCAATTCCTAGCCAATCTAAGTATTCAAGAACACTTTCTAGGTCTCAATCTACCCTCGAAACAATTTAATTGAAGGTCAATCGAAGAATCCCTAAAAATGGAAAAATTAAGGGTTTAGAATGAAGTTGGGGTTACCAACAATGATTCGATTAGTGGGAGGTATGGAGGAGGTTGGAGTCAAGATCCGGTGGTCGTGGCCGGCGTCGGACCGCTCTCCTCCGGCGAGTTTCTGGCGAAATGCCACCTTCCCCTTCTCCTTTTCTCGGCTCCTCCCTCACTCTTCCGTTTTCCTTCACTTCCTTCCTCTCTCTCAATCTCGTAGCGCTCTCTCTCTCTTTTCCTTTCTTCATTCTTTTTCTAAATAAAACCCACGTCTCATTCTCTCACTTTCTTTTCATTCTTTCCCCTTTTTTTCTCATAGAACCCCACGCCCCCACAAATAAAATTAAATAATATATATATATATATATAATAAAAATAAATAAATAAATATAATTAAAATTAAATTAATTAATAATTTAATAAATAATAATTAATATGTATTTTTAATTTAATCCTCTTCCCTATTTAATTCAGGTTTCCAATTTATTAGGTCCTGAATTAAATCTTAAAAATTATTTTCTACTTCTTTTCTTTCCCTTTTTATTTTATTTTAAACTTCGAAAAATTTCTTGGGTATTACAATCATTGAAAAAAATTCCTTTCTGGATTCTTTTAACTTTCATATTTTTTTCTATATTCTTTTTTTTAAAAGTTTTAATTCCAAGCCCCGAAATAAATCATTCTTTAATCCTCGAAAATTTCTCGGGTACTACAATTTCCTTCCCTTTTGTTTTGTTTTGTTTTTTTTGAAATGGGTCACCTGAATTATGTAAAAGCAGGAAAGAGAACGTTAGCATTGAGAAATGATGAGAAGGATGCAGTGAGTGTATGTTTACCCTTGATTCATGCAACCATAAGAGATATCAAGAAAGGGATTTTCCCTAACAATTGCTTCCTAAATATAGGCATTCACAGATGTCCACTGAGGAACAAGGTTTGCTTAATCATCATCCCAAGTTTGTGTTTTGGTTGATATTGGAATGCAATGCATTACCAATTCCAGTGTAGGAGAGGGTGTAAAAGTGACAAGGCAAAGTCAATTTTGCTTTGAGGTTTCAGTTCTGTTTCTTACTTTTTTTCTTTTTTTTTATTTATAGGTTGCTCAAGTTTGCACAAACTGTGTCGTGAGAATGGGAGACTATTTCTGTGGGATCTGCAAATTCTTCGATGATGATGTAATGCTTCATTACATAAATAATCTGCTCATTTAATTTTAGTTCTTACTTGTGAAAGAGATTAATGAACATGACTTACTATTGTTTATGCTTTACACCATGCAGATAGTGAAACAACAATTTCATTGTCATGTGGGATCTGCAGGTTTTGAATTTCACTATTGACATGTCAGTTTAATTTTGGATGGACCAATTTCTTAAAAGTTACCTTCAGCCAAAAGTAGAATAAGATGAAAATTTACATAAGTTTCATCTTAATTTTAAGAATTTAATTGGTTTCAATCATGATCCAACTTCTTAAAAGTTTTGTTTTAACAAATTCCTTGAGTTCACCATGCTTCGTATAAAACTTAAATAATATATTTTTCTTATACAGTGATTTGAGAGGAACTCACCTAAATATGCATGTACCCAGAAGGAATTCCTATAGAAAAATAACAATATGAAGAAGAAATAATTCTTTGATGATCAATTATAACCTGCAAGGCCTCATAGATAATTTATATATTGTTAGCCTTTATAATATTGAGAATTGACATAAATCAGTTTGGAAGTTCTTTCAATAATATGTTTCCCTGTTTCAGTTTGCCCTTGACTAAATATTATATTTTGGACATATGATTTAGCCAGCTTGATCTGATCATGAATACTATTGTATCTGTGAGTATATATATATATATATATATATATATATATATATAAGTATATAAAGTTGCTGTTTGAATTAGTGAGCATTTAATTTGTTGATTTTTGATAAGGCATACATTGGCTTGATATATCTTTTATTTGTGCCTAATGCAATATGACTGCTCTTGCATGAAAAACCTCAAACTTATATGTAACTAGCATCGAACCCGTGTGATGCACAGAATATATATAGATGATTTTATATTAATTTGAATCATTTTGTAACCTAAAAAAATAGACATATATAATTTAGAGTATAATAGCTTCTTGATATTTTCGTAAACAAATAGAGTTCATTATACATTTGTCCATAATCTTATACAGGTACTAATGTTGTCAAATACTCTGCATCCTATAATGACATAACACTTCAAAAATCAGATCTAATAATGGTGATATTTAGAATTCAATCTGCGAACTCATGTATAGCCTGTTTTTTATAATCGGTTTTGCCCATACTAAGCCTCATATTTTTTTGGTTAATGTCAAAACCTAATTAATGGTAGGAAAAAACATATCCATTTCTTTATATCCATTTTCTCAAGTTTGCCTATCAAAATATGATATGTGTGTTTTAACTATGTGAGCTTTTTTTCTTAACTCTCTTAACTTGAGGAAATGGATATAAAGAAATTAATGTAATTTTTTTCCTTAATGGTATTAATTAGCTTGCGTTACTTTTTTAATTCGTAAATCAAATGTATGTGTTGAAATTAGACATTTTCTTGTCAATCGGAGTAATTATTAGTTTTCAAATTATAAAATTATTATATGATATTTAATTTGATTATGTAATTATTAAGATTTTGAATTTGGTTCCATTGACATATTTCTTTGTAGGGAAAGGCCCGGATCCACATGATCCGACCCGACTCAGGGACCTAAAAGAAAAACCGAAAAATAAACCAAGCATAAATATAAATATTGCAGAAGCTACTAACCTGGACGCCAATGCTAAGACCTTGGATCTTGCCAGTGCCTCTGCTCCACCAAGGCTGTCCTCCAATCGATGACCTCCGAAAAGGGCCACACCAAACGGAGGACTCTACCTACGAGAGGTAGAGCCACATGTCCACGACTGATGCGCGGAAGAGGACTCAAGAGAAAGAGAAAACTTATACTGAGTGGGGTTCCCAAACGGGACCCCCCTTTCCAACACATGGAATGAGCAACTAGAAAGGGGTGGAGTCACTCCTATTTATAGGAGGATGAGAGAGCTCCCTTCATTGACGCAAGCAATGTGGGACTTGGAAAGTGAACAAAATATTCACTTCCATCATGATCACCTAGCCCACTTTGGGCCACGAGTACGGGCTCGTGTGACCTCCGATGAGAGTCATTTTCATTTCGTTCTCTTCGTCTCTCTGCAAGCTTTCCAACGGATCCTCACTTGACCCGATCGGACTCCAACATGGGCGGATATTTAGTCCCGAAGAACCCAATATATCCAACATACTCCCACTCGCACATGGTGGGAGGCCCATGACTATCCTTATCACAAAGGACTTCTATATTTCTCTTTCTCTCGTTGTCTTCTTTCATACTCCGTGTCAGTCGTGACCGCTTGGCACGATATGTGGGAGCCTTATACTAGAAGCCTGTTAGGGCCCAGCTATAAGTGATGCTACAACCCAAGTGTCTGATGATGTGACCACATGTCTCACCTAAAAATAGTACCATGGGTTCCCTAGACGTGTTCATATACTTGGCTAGTCCAATCCCTCTAAGTCTACAATAAGACTAGGACTTCAGCCACACTCAGTTGCGATAGGTATCCACATCCATGAGAACCTCAAAGGGATCACATAACGGGTCGACCTCAGGATACTATCACACATGCATATGTCAACACAATCTTCCTTTCGACCTCTTATCAGTTCAATCAAAGATAGCTGCTTTCCTAACAGTCTTCCATCGGGCCGTATTTTTCCATAGCCTCTCAGAAAGGTATCAAATTAGCATGCACTACCTCATCTCTTCATGACAGAGTCAAAGTGCATAAGGGGTACCCTTTGAAAGGATTGATGCATCCTTTCAGGGACTCACACAGCATTGAAGCAGGGATTCTTTCACATGCTTCCCTTGCGGTTCTTAAAGCACATGCGGTATGAAACGCATGTTGTGGTGTTCTCGAACGTATGTCGATTTTGATCCTCAATCACTTACAACACACAGACCTTAGTCCAAACTCACTTAGAATCTGACCTAAGTTTGCTACCACACTTCGCTCGCTTCACACAGCGCCAAGTGGAGCACTCACGTCTGGCTACAGGCATTATGAATAGCGGGAATTCATAATTCGATCATAAGACCTCATCATCTTAGCGGATCTCATCCTAGTACACTTACTAGGGCGACTTATCAGTTCTCAGTGGTGTTTTCCTGTCCAACACTGCCTCTGGATATTCACACTATATCCCATTTTGGTGTTCAAGGAAAAAGCACCCAAGTCTCATCTTGGCCCACACCACCTGCGTGTCCAAGGCGGTTGCTCGTGTGAGAGAGCCAACCTCCAAAGCCTGTACGACATACTTTATATATTGTGTAATAAGTACCTCTGTTTCTTGATCCACACAAAATAAAGGTAAGCCTAGGCATCACACTTTACTTATGATCAAGGAATAGAGCTCTCACAAAGTTTGTCCTCATGACATAAATTATGTTAAATCACTCTGGTTCTAAGCAATCCAGTGTATCTAAAACACTTGTTTTATGGCTTGTATCTCTATATAGCCAACCCACCAATGCGGGTCCGTGAGGGTATAGAGCCAATGCTCTATCACAGGTCATACTGTGAGGACCCTCTCTCCGCTCACTTGATGCTTAGACTGACACAACAGGGTAGTTAACTACTGTGTAACGATGTCTCATACAAAGCTATGTTGCGTTCTCTTGTGGTACTTAGGCTTTCTTTGGTGTAAACCATAGCTGTTTGACTTGATGAGATCAATGTCACTAGGTCAACAGCTCTTTCTGCGATCTATAAGTGACTTTAGATCTTCCAATCCAAACTGCCCTGTACTGCTGATGATAATGCAATGAACTCTATGTCCCTAGTGGACAGAGAAACGCATAATCCTTACTTGCTTCTCTGTAAAATGGTTCCAGTGCTTAGTAAAGCACACCAAGACGTGGATGTCCTCTCATCCAAGTCTCTTACCCAATCGTCATCAATGTTTGGCCCGCCGTTTGCAAGTCACTAATATGATGAAAACAACCGATTGTCAGCAGCGCCCTACGAGTACCTCAAAACACTCTAATCAGTGTGTTTGACCTAGGTTTGACTGATAACGGCTCACAAAGCGTACTACAAAAAAACACATTGGAGCGAGTACAATTCTAATTGTACTTCAAGCTACCAACTACATGTATCAAAATACTATCCAATGACTCCATCTCTGACTTAGTCTAAAGACGTGTAGCAAGACTCAAATTCTTGCCTCTTGCAACTAGCACATCATTCGGGTTCAGATCCCCTCAAATGGAATCTGCCAAGAATCTCTTTTTCATAGGATTCTTGTGACAAAGTGAGTCGATTCTTGGAGCATTCTCCAAGAATCTTGGCTCTCACTGTCTAAACCTTTTCCTTTATCTTAAAAGATGAAAGGACAGCCATCCTTAATTGGCTAAAGCAGCCTTTGTGTCATTTCTAGCTAGCCATTTGTCCTCTACATAGAGCGTGAGGGTAATGAAATACTCTCAGCTTTCTTGAAATGGACTAAGTGGTCAATTACCACGATTCTAGATGAATATGTGAGATCTTGACAGATCCTTGAAGTCGGCATACTCTGCGCTCCTGGCCTTTTGCCATGAGACCTATGTGCTCGTGCACGTAGATCCTTTCATCTAGTTTGCCATATAAGAAAAATGGTCTTGACATCCTAATCGATGTACCCCAGACTTAAACTGGTGACCAAAGCTAAAATCAGACTCTGACCACACAATGAACGAGAAGGTTTCGTCACAGTCGATACCTTCTTGTTGTGTGTACTTCTTCACTGCTTAATGTGCCTAGTAGTGGTCGATTGACCAATCTGCCTCCCTTAACTTCTGAGAGCACACTTGTTCTCAAAATACCTTGTGACGCAGGGCAGAGCCACCAAGTCTTATACTTGGTATGTCGTTATAGACTTCGTCTTTTCTTCTTCCATCGTCTTAGTCCAACTTTTACTAGTAGGGCCGGAGAAAGCCTTTTGAACTATGAAAGGCTCTACTTGATAATTTAGTACTCATCTAGTACTTCTCTTGGATTGTGCTTCGTGGAGATATGCTCCTCATAAGCATTACTCCCACTGGACTTAGCAACTGGAGATGCGTCTATACGCTCCTCTCAACGTGTTGTAGGTCCACCTTCTTTCAATAAAGATGCACATCCCAAAATCCGTCTCCCTTGCTCTAGAAAAGTTTGTCTTAAGGACCACTACATCCTTAGACTCAAATTATGTGATCGGAGTGTCTTCATTCTCACTAATGAAGACGTATCCTTTTGAGTGACCAAGCTATCTTACTAAGACACGCTACTTGCCTCTAGGGTCAAGCTTCCTATACTCACATGAAGGATCAAGTATGCTGTATACCCTTATGGTCTCAGCATACTCTAATCAGGTCTTTTACCTAACTAAAACTCATCAGGAATCATTCACATAATTTGAAAGGGCATATGGTTAAGTACGAAAGTGATCGTTGGTAAAGCGTCTCCCCAATTGGAACGTTCACCTGAGTCATTATCAACTTAACCAACTCCAGGAGCAACTCATTTTACTGTGGAGTTTGTGGAATAGTTAGTTGTCTAACAATTCCAATTTCATCACGTAACTGTGAGAAAATACTAGGCCACTTGCCTTGCCCCCCACGCTTATCGGACCACTAATGTCCGAGTGGACTAATTTGATGAAAGCGGGTTTTCTGATTTCATGACTGAATGGTTCTCAGGTTGCTTTGTCTGTAAGGCAACATTTACAAACTAGCATTGGGAATTTGTCCTCACAAATTCTCCATTGCTAATACATAATTGCGTCCCACACGCACTTGCCAAATAGGTGTATCAACCACAGAGGAAGACACAACAACCGATTACTTTGTCTGTAAGGCAACGTTTGCAAACTAGCATTGGGAATTTGTCCTCACAAATTCTCCTTTACTAATACGTAATTGCGTCCCACACGCACTTGCCAAATAGGTGTATCAACCACAGAGGAAGACACAACAAAGCAACTAGTTGAATTACGGTAATGTAATTCAAAGTGTATCACAACACAACCATTGTCATAAAACCAGAACTAACACTACGGAGTCATGATAAACATGTAGATCATATTATATCTCAAGTTCTCTCACGAAAAAAACATCTAATAATGAGTTCCGTTCATTATCTAGAACACAAAACATTTATAAAGATAAAGAGTGGCCACTACGCAACTTTGTTTTTGTAGTTGTCCAACCTCTTAACTTTAATAATTCTTTGTTCCCACGAGGATACTTCTGCTCCCATTTGGCAGAGGACGGAACTCTATGAACCAATGTTCATGGGTGAGAGGAAACTAATTGCTGCAAACAATTTTTGCGCATAGTGCCTTATGGAATGACACAAGCAACATTTGACCTTGGCCAAAATCTCTTTTCCTCTCTTGCTTTTCCTTTGAACTGAGGCTACTTACCTTACACTTACCCTTTCTCTTCCTAGCACCACATCTCTTGGACCCATTGTCCTTGTTCTTGGAGCCTAGAGCTCTAAGTAACTTTAGCCACTTAGGCTATGTGCTCGATAGATTTCACAGCCTTATGCCAACAATCCTAGAGCACTAGGTGGTGTTTAATATCATCAAGAAACTTGATGATATTAGTGGAGGTCGGAATGACCTATATGCACTCCCAATAGGAAGGAAGAGATCTGGCAACAGTTTGAACTTACAGTTTACCAGTGGGGAGTCTGCAGGCTTACTCACACTCCCAAATTAAGTTTGATTTCTCCCTTAGATGCGTTTTCATTCTCTTGTCAGAGTGCATCTTGGAGGCATCAAACTTGATTGTAAGCTGCCTCAGTTTCGTGACCACAGTGTCACCAAAGCGATATGTCTAATGTGATCTACGTCTACAAGTTTTATAGTTATGTTATCAGTTAATCCTAAACGCTAACACTAATTACACAGCTCCTTATTACACAACACACAACTCTTGAAAATTGTAATCAACGCAAGACGAGTGTAGATATAGTCAGTCTCTACATTCGAGAAGTGGGGTCAACCACTCTCATCACACAGAGAGCCTATATATGTACACCTTTCTCTGATTGACTCAACAATTTTCATAGAATAGTCACATACTATTCAAAAACCCTTTTGGATTCCCACTATGTAAGCGATCAAGAAGAACATCGAGTCACCACAGGCACGATCTCGAACTTCCACTTGATTACAACGCTTACAATCATTTAAATAGTCACTTACTATTTAAATTTCCACGTGGATAAGCATTTATATCGAGTTATGGGTTTGCCACATGCTGCCCCTAGCTCCCACTCGAGTAAAACACTTAAGGTAATTTAAACGATCACAAATCGCTTAAATCTTCTCTCTCGTTGTGTATGTGAATGAGTCAAGAGATGGTCATATCCACTCTTTAGACTCCAATTCACCCTAATTTCTCCCCATATTTGGATTCGTCTCGCTAAAACGAAAAAAACGACTCAAAAATCGTCAAAATCGGAGCTAAAACGGAGAAATTATGCGCGACAGAAAATTTTGCGACCCTGGTCAACGGTCAGCGTTGACCAGTCAACGGTCAACCGTTGACCTCGCCGCGGTCAACGGATGGCAGTCGCCGTATCACCGACGGCACGCGCGGCGGCGGCGGTCGCCAAAGACTCTCCGGCCGGCCACCCTCGGCGGCGGAGGTCGCCGGACCTCCGCCGTCACCGACGACCATCGGCGGCGGAGGTCGTCGGACATCCGCCTTCACCGACGACCATCGGCGGCGGAGGTCGCCGGCAACCCGCGGGCGGCGGCGGTCACCGGACCTTTGCCGGCGGCTGCGCCGCTCGCTGGTGAACCACCGTCGATGGCTGCCGGACCTTCGCTGGTCGGGCACCGTCGACAACCTGCTTTACCGGGCAATCTCTTGTGTCAACGTTCCCCATCCCCAAAGCAGTAGCATACATTCACAGATATATATCTAATTCGTAGTGTACACATACCTTAAATAATATATATATATATATATATATATATATAAATGCAAATTAGGGTCTTTAATTTTGAAAGGGGAACCTAAACATGTTTCTAGGTTTTAGGGTATGGATTTACAATCAATATTGAATTAATAAATTAATACATAATTTAAATTCAAAATATCATAGGACACTACCCTACAATATATGATTTTCACATGTTTTAAATCAAATTAAAACATTTAAATAAAACTAGGAACCTAAACATGTTCCTAAGTTTTTTTTTAAAAAAATCATACAAGACCTAAACATGTTACTAATCCCTGGAGAACAGAGCACTAGCATAAACCTGTCTCTGATACCAATGTAGGGAAAGGCCCGGATCCACATGATCCGACCCAACTCAGGGACCTAAAAGAAAAACCGAAAAATAAACCAGGCATAAATATAAATATTGCGGAAGCTACTAACCTGGACGCCAATGCTAAGACCTTGGATCTTGCCAGTGACTCTGCTCCACCAGGGCTGTCCTCCAATCGATGACCTCCGAAAAGGGCCGCACCAAACGGAGGACTCTACCTACGAGAGGTAGAGCCACATGTCCACGACTGATGCGCGGAAAAGGACTCAAGAGAAAGAGAAAACTTATACTGAGTGGGGTTCCCAAACGGGACGCCCTTTCCAACACATGGAATGAGCAACTAGAAAGGGGTGGAGTCACTCCTATTTATAGGAGGATGAGAGAGCTCCCATCATTGACGCAAGCAATGTGGGACTTGGAAAGTGAACAAAATATTCACTTCCATCATGATCACTTAGCCCACTTTGGGCCACGAGTACGGGCTCGTGTGACCTCCGATGAGAGTCATTTTCATTTCGTTCTCTTCGTCTCTCTGCAAGCTTTCCAACGGATCCTCACTTCACCCAATCGGACTCCAACATGGGCGGATATTTAGTCCCGAAGACCCCAATATATCCAACATTCTTAAATATATATTTATTTTAATTTGATTATGTAATTTATTTTAATTTCTCAAAAAATATATATTTTTTATTTGTACTAATCAAATACATATTAAATTTTTTAACTAATACAAATAAGGGTATTTTAGTCAAACGGGGTAAAATCTTAGGTTGTCTTATCTGTCAAATGAGGGGAATGTAAATTCTCAAAATAGAGGTGAGGGCAGTGTACTTTAAGGACCTCTAAGGGGATGATAACAGTATAATTTACTCTTTATTCAAAGTTTAGGATCTCAAACATTCTCACTAATACAGGTGTTCAGTTGTACGATAGTACTAAATTTTAACCTATCCTCCAATCAATTTATTGTGGGTCATTGTTAATGTGTGCTTCTATTAAATTATATTATTGCCCTTACTTTGTTACCTACTTTTATTCCGTTCCCACTTTTAATATAAGATAAAATGGTCATTTTATCAAACAAACAAAATAATTGTCATCTTTGTTATTATTTTTCTTGGTCAATCAATGGATTTAAAAATATAGAAAACAACAACAATCAAAGCCTTATCCCACTAGGTAGGGTCGGCTATATGGATCAAGCGGCGCCAACATGTTCTGTCTTTGCACATTTCTATAGTTAAGTTATTTATAGCTAGATCCCTCTTAATCGTTTCTCCTATTGTTTTCTTTGGTCTTCCCCTACCTCTAGTTATTAGGTTATCTTCCATTTGGTCAACTCTACGTACCGGAGCCTCTTCCGACCGCCTTTGTACATGACCAAAACTACTGCTATAGAGTCAATATAACTGTTAGTATACAAGAAATTTATAGTAACAAATAAAAAAAACTGTTGGTATAAATTTTAAGAAAAACTACTGGTATTAGTATATACCCAAATAAAACTGCTGCTATAAACAAAAAAACTGCTGGTATATACAAAAAAAACTGCTGCTATAAACCAAAAAAAAAACTGCTGCTATATGGCCAAATAAAATTGCTTCTATAAACCCAAAAAACTACTAATTATAATAGATAGAAATATAAATGTAATGAGATTTTAAAGAAGCAAAAAAAAAAAAAAGCAAGATAGATCAACATTTATATTGCAAACTTCCAAATCTATTTAGTATAAGAATAAATCCTAATTTTGTAATTAGAACTATTCATTCCACATTATTTCCAATATATATGCAAAAAAACAAATAGACACATGAAATAGAAATATTAGGTAAAATGTCTATTGAGATTGAGGTTTTCTACAAATCTCTAAGTCTCCAATTCTTGTGCCTCCTCTTCAAAATTTCAGTTTTGCACCTATTAAGATTTAAGAAGGCCAAAAAATATAAATACATTATAACATGGATAAGAAACTAGAAATTATTATAAAAGTAAGGAAACAGAACAGATGAAGGCAAAGGGCTACTAATCAAACAAAAAAAGTTAATGCAGGGACTAAGCCACAGCCACATGTGTATGAATTTGGTTAGAACAATTATCACTCATAAATCAAAATAAAAGATAAAATTTCCATGACATTTTCAAATTTAGTATCAATTCAGATGAATAAAGCAATTTGCAAAGTGCAAGTTCAATTTAAAGAGAAAATCGGGCACTCAAAAGTAAAAATTGTGTTTCAAAATCCAATGCAAGGCAAAAATATGCACATCATCATTACTAAATTATGCCTTCTGAATACTTGAAAGGTCATAAACATGAAGTATAAATCTGAATGTATGTTATAATAACTTATAGATACAATCAATCATCCCAAATGCTTTTTAACAAGACATATTAAATCCTACTGAAAATAAGCCGTTTATACAGCAATTAGGAATGTATAGCCAGAACAATAGAACTAAATAGCTGAATTGAAAGTTAAAAAAGAACAAAACTTACGTAATCGTAAAGTTGTTTCTCAAAAGTTCAATATGTGTTTCTTTTCTATTAATTTAACTGTTTGTTTGTGTTAGATACCAAAACTATTTCTACATTAGAACTCATCACTCTGATCTTCCTCATCACTCTGATCTTCACTTTATAATTTTAAAGAACGAAGAAACACATCCTTCAACTAGTTTCCAATTTTAATTACTATCTCACATTGCTAAAAACTAAAATAAAAAGAAAAGTCAACAATATCATATACTTCCATAATGTAGGAATCTAATAAAAAATATGCAGTTTCATTTCATATCAAACAGGTGGGAAGTGGAGAGAGGCAGAGACAAGCAAAATGAACAGACCTTTTATCCAATTATGCAAATAATTAAGCTTAATGCTTTAAATAAATGATAAAACACTTTCTTGATCCCATTATTGATCAGAATTGTATGGAGTTGTGGCAGAAATCACACAAAGGGTAGTAATTAGGTGAGGAGGCAGTGGACCACATTGTATGTAGGGGGCTACGTCAAGTACTTGAAATGATTTCACCATTCCTTACATTTGATAGAATGCAGCTGATGTCATGCTGGGCAAATATAACCAATCAATTAACTACTTGTTTGACATTTCCCATATACACCAATTCTCATTCATCAATTATTGTCTCATAGCCATAGACACAGCTAATCAATTAATAATGGCGTGGCTAAAATTTGGTGTCAACATGCTTACCCATTGTCTTACTTGATGGACTTTAACATGGATAAGAAACTAGAAGAAATAACTGATAGTTTAGGCATTGTAATTGGTCGGAGAGAAATGCAAAAGGGAAAAATTAGTACCTAAGATTCTGCAATTGTAAGAACCATTGGCAGAATGATTGGCTGCTGTCACGACCCCCTATTGGACGTCCGTGATCGGCATGGGGGGTAGGATCTCTCCTATCCCGTAAGCCTCTAACCCTTGATTGACATTTTCACATATTTATAACTACCCTTTTCTAATACAAACAATATATATAATATATATGTATATGGCCATCCATTTCCGGTGACCTAAACAGTTTGCAATCCACGGCTCGCTCAACGCCACTTCAGTCTATATATATACACATATTCACTCACACGTACATATAGTATACATATTGATCACGCGCTTTAGGGCGATTGATCTATCCTATTCACATGCTGAAGTCCTATATACAGTCATACATATATTCACTCACACGCTTGCATATAGTTTACATATGGATCACACGCCTCAATGCGTGTGATCTATCCTATTCACATGCGGAAGCCATATTTTCATACAATCAAGTATTCAGCCACACATACATATAATTTACATATTGATCACACACCTCAATACGTGTGATCTATCCTATTCACATGCGGAAGTCATATATATACACATGATATATACTATAACATAGCCTATGTTCGCATCACCAAGACCTAACTTTAATCTGTATGAAGCCGACAATACTAGAGTTCGACATATATATACAGCAGTTGTATATGTACAAAAGCTACATCCAAAAGGAGTCATATATATACATATACATCCTGATCTATTTACATAAACCAAAATACGCTACCCACGCGGACTATGCCTGCGGTCTTCAGAGTTGTCCGCCTCCTTGCTAAGAAGTGGACGCGATCCCGACTCCTAAAGCACCTGTATCTGAAACATGTAAGCAGGGGGGTGAGTCGAACAGACTCAGTGAGAAGCTTCCCCATCCCTGACGTAGCAGTGGGTACCACTACAGCTGGGGGAAGGGAGCAACCAGAACCACATGCGCATGAAACAGATTCGTATTATGATCTTTAATATGATCAGGCAATCAGTAAATCATATTCACAATTTAAAATCCTATTTCATGCTTCTAACATATTTATTAATCCGCATGTAAGTCAATCATAAACATATAACATATGGTTCCATAGTTAACCTATATTTGTGCACGTAGGCACTCACTTTCTGTCTCCCGCATTACGCTAAGAGAAATACTAGCCCGAAGGCAATTTCAGGTACGAACCTGGTTGATCACACCAGGAACTTTCTGACTCCAAGGCACGCTTAGAGTAATAGCTGGCAACTTGTCTGAGCTTAGTTTAAACCAAGGTAATGGCCACTATGTGGCATACTTACTGACGTCATAATCCTGTTTGTCCGATCAGGATGACCGACTCGATCTACCTGGACAAACTAAAAAAAACTCAACTAACATATTTAACCTTGAAAGACGCCCTATTTGTAACTAACTGAATATTATACGTGTGAATTAGCTAGGCCTAGTTTCCCCCTTTTCAATTATGCAACCCTCTCACTCACATTCAGCAACCTAGGTTCAGTTTTCCTCAACAAACCATACGAAAAAGGTCTTAACGGTGACGATTGATGTGATTGGTTTCTAATATTATTGAACTCCTCACATATGAAATTATGACTCAATCCTACCCACGGTAACATATAAGGCTCAGTGAGCCACAATAGCACATATACACATTGAAATTAATCATATAAGCACATATACTATTGCACGTTGACTGCTTACTAGCAAATCATACACGTGTAACACAAATTTAATCATATAAATATATTCCATATATCAATTTGCACAAAATACAGCAAACCACATTTTCCACGTAGTCATCCAACCCTGTGGGGCAGGGATGGGAGAGCCCCTCACATCGTTGGCCCTCCTGATCAGTCCTCGGAGTGCTTGAAGCTCCAATCACTCTGTGGTGCCCTATACACATTATATTTAAGAAATTTAGAACGCGTAACTAAGAATCTACCATGCACGTGTCATGCTAATGCTTATGCAACCTCTAGATATTTTTCCAAGAACTAATTATTTAGTTCGTTACGTCGTCTTATTTGCTCTTTCTGAAAGTCCAGAATGTCCCATATTCGACTTTCACACTTTCGAGCCATTTAGAACCTCTAATTGCTTAGGTTAGAGATTTCCACTTGTCTAAATTTCCCTTCATGTGTTCATATGGGTATTTAACTAATAAAAGAATTAAATTCACGGTTCAAAAGAGGCTCTAGCTTACTCATTCCACCGTCTCCCTTATTCGCCGAGTAAAAGCTTAATTACTACCTCTTTAATTATATATAAAAATATAATTGGGTATAACATAAGGCCTTGGAACCAATTTAGCAGGTCTTAGGTGTCAACCACGGACTAGATCGAGGTGTTTAACCCACCGCACAGCTCCTTACTGTACGGTGGCTTAGTATTTCGCCTCTTTTTTACCGGATTGGGTTTCGGTTGAAACGGTAAATACTCGGGATTTATTCCCTTGTATATTTCCAGCATTTATAACACCTATACTACTCCAATCCAAGCCTATACATGCATCCAATTATCAATTTCGAATTTATAGCAATTTCCTAACCCAATTTTTCTTGTTTCCATACCCGGTCAATTCCTATGGTTTTACTTCGATTCTGAACCTCCCCAAGCATTCAATAACACCCACTAAGCTCAAATTAAACCCCGGAATGCCCTGATTGGAAGCATTTGAAGAATTCCTAAAATACCCAAAATTGGAGAAATTGGAGTTTTGAAGGATTGGGGCTTTCTTACTTGATTTCAATCGGCTAGAAGGCTTGTGGGTGTTGAAGAGACTTCCGGTCAGCTATTCGGTCATCGGCGCTGCCCCTCCGGCGTGAAACCAGCCGATTCCTCCGTTTCCATTTCCTCCTCTTCTTTCTTGGTTTCGACTAGCGTGGGTGTGCGTTTTTTTTGTTGAATGGAATTGGGTCACTTATATATATATATATATGTTAGTGAAAAAAGGATGGGACGTCACGGTTTGGCCCCCCCATTATTTTAATATATATATATTTTTATTATATATATATATATATTTTATTAGATATTATCTATATATATATATTATTTTCTTTTTTTTTTGAAAAATTTATTTACTTGTTATATCCTCTTTTTCTTTTAGGTCCTAGAAAAATTATAAATATCTCATTTCTTTCCCTCCATTTTATTTTTTTAACTCTTTAAATTTTTAATTTAATTTATTTTTCTTTCTGAAAGAAAAATAAATTTAATAATAATAAAAATAATTAAATCTAAATATCTCGGATATTACAGCTGCATTACTAAATTTCGAAGTTCTGCACAAAGTGGTGGAAGGACCTTCCAGAAATTTTATTCGTTTCTAAATTATGTTCAAGACAGTAGGGATTAAGGAATAACACAAGAGTCAGTAAATTTTGGAATACAAAAGCCTCAACATGAAAATAGATATTTGAGGGCAATATATATATATATATATATATATATATATATATATATATATATATAACAGAACAAAAAGAGAAATCTTAAGAAGAATAATACTTTGATATGCATGAAAGATAGCAAGACCTCATTGTTATATACCCAAATTAGGTCAAACCTATAACAAGGAAAATTATAACTACATGCATGTATCTGACTTCTCATCCAACAAAACTAAGAAATTAGAAGAGAAAAGTGATACTTAATTATTATGCATTGGAAAAGAAAACAAACAATCAACTTATTAGAATAAGTAAATGAAACAACAATATGAATAACATATCCAAAAAGCAAACCCTATACCGCAACACACGGGAATCAAAATCCTTCCACATATCTGACAGTGCTTTCAAGAACTCTGACTTCTGCATATTATCTCTTTCCTACAAGAAAAGACAAATCATTAAGAAACTTCATGTTTTGGGATGCTTTTGTTTCTCCCTCTCTCTTTCTCCCTCTAGTATTCCAAGATCAGTTTGTCCAGCTAAACAGAAAAATCATACAAGCATGTGATCAAGGAAGCGCAGAGCACGAAACATAGTGTCATTCCGAAAAAATGGGGAGCCTGCAAAAAGTAAGCACTAAGCACATATATCTTATAAATAAAAATAATAATAATAACAGAATTGATAATCTGCCATTATGTTAATGAACACAAAGACTTTAATTATTAAGTAGAATGAAATGAAGCCCAAAAAGAACTTGAGTGAAAAAAAAAAACCTACCACTTGAACCTCTTCCCTTCTACATCAACTTCGAAATCTACAAATTCAAAATAGGAGATAGAAGATGAAGAAAAATATAATACACAAATGAAATTTTACAAGCTTAATTTAGATTATTAAAAACATCAAAGGTTGAAGATAAAGGCTTAATTTAGATTAAGAGTTGATTCCCCAAAGACTGGTAGGAATTTAACAAATTGTCCCAAGACAAAGGTTGAAATAATCAACCAATTAGCATATCAATATAAACTATTATATGAGCAAAAAGTCTAAAAGATCAATATGGCACAATAGATAACAAAACATCCACACTAGCAAATAAACTTCCTCAGCACTGCCTTGAGGGTTGCACACAGTTACGGTGACACTTCAACATTTGTACTGTCCAAATGTACTGGTGAAGCAGAATTAAACAATTCTGTATGATTAGGTTTGGAAGTTCTTACTGTAAAATCAATAAATTAGTTGATTCATTTACTTATTATTCTCAAATCTTCAAGCATGATATCATGAGCAGCCATTAATGATTTCATGAGCATAACCTGATTTAGGTTTGTCAATCAGTAAAAGGAATAGCTCACAATAGTAAGAAAAAATAATTTCTAGTTAAATTAAGTAATAAAATGAAGAGATGAACCTAAAGTGACAGAAAAGAGAGATGAAGTTTCACTGGAGACGAAGAAAAGGTGAAGAAATTTCATGATCGAGAAGTAGTAACATAAGAAGAGAAAGACTGATAGGAACGGATTTGGTCTCCATGTTGAAGCGTGCTTCCATGGTGATCGATGGTGGTGGCGCTGTAGGTGGTGGATTCAATGGCAGTTTCAGCCCGCAATCGCCACTGGAAAGGTCGGTGAAATCAATCGAGGATTCAAAAGCAGAGTAAGCAAATCGGAAAGTGAACTTACTTCGAATAAGTAGAAAATGCTACCTCACTCTTTTCACCCTTTACTCTTCATTCTTCATTCTTCACCCATCACACTTCATACTCTCTCCATCTTCCTTCTCTCTCTTTCGAATCATGGCTCCCGTAGCGGCGACCGGAGCGGTGGCGCCGGTGAAGGTGGCGGCACTAAATGGCTCTCTTCGCAAAGGTTATTTCCATGAAGGCCTCATTCGATCTGTTAATTAATTTCTCTATACATTGTTGCCTTTGATTTTGCTCCTTTAATTTTTGAATTCTGTTTTGATTGATTTTCTGGATCTTCATCAACGATCAAGTTGAGCAAGGGATCCGTGGAAGGCATTTAGGTCGAGTACATCGACATCGCTTCTCTGCCTATGCTCAACACCGATCTCGAAAAATAGGGTACCTTCCCAAGCTTTCCACCGGAAGATGAAGATTGAAAATTAGGGCAACTGGAAAAAAGGAAATTGGCTAAGTCCAAAATATTGGTTTTAGAAATTTAAAATTAAAAAAAAACATTTTTATTTTTAGTAACAGCTCAACTGCTAGAATATACATAATATGTTCTAGCAATTGTAAATAAAATGCACCTAAAACTAATACTTACTGTAACTGTCATTTTTGGCTCAGACAATTGTAATTTGAAATTAGGACCGCAAGGAGTCTTAACCTTGGGGGACTTATCCTTAGGTGATGCACCTAGGTGCCTACGTACCCTTTGGGAGGGATCAAAGTCCACGTAGTTCGTCATGGTGACGTCTATCAGAGCTGTTAGGCAAGGTTGTTACCTGTATTGGGCCGTGTGCGGCTAAGAGGTGCCTAAGGTACTCCGGGCGGGCGAGCCGCTCTTAGGAGGTTGCCTTAGTGAGAGAGAGCTATGGTCTCTGAGGGCTGCTGGAAGCCCTGTTAATGGTGTGCTCCATGGTGGAGGTGAGCTTTCCGGAGGTTGGCCGGAATGGGGACCGGTGATGGAGCTCAAGATGCGGAAAGGACTTGCGCGGGGTATCTGAGGATGCTCAGGTACCCAAAGAGTGGGGGATATTAGGGATGGCTTACGATAATTCTCAAGGTTGTGTGTAGTACTGTTCTGACTAGATTGCTTGCTTAGTCCCCCGAGCGAGGGTCTATTTATACTTGCGTGTGGGGAGATCGTGCTCGACCCACGACCTCGTGGGACGTGGGTCGTCCCACGAGGCTTGTGGAGATCCCACGTCTGATTGAGGGGAAGCTCCGTGTGGTGACGTGGGCGAGGGCCACGTAACAGATAGATGAGTGGTGCCACATGTTTCCAGTGGGTGCTGGGGCCGTGCTTCTAGAACGCCAGTGCCACGTGTCCCTAGGTGGATATTCCGTAGTTACACTTATACTAACTGTTGAAAAAATTGTTACTATTTTATGATTATAGTAACAATTGTTATAATAGCTAGTAAATAATTGTTGCTATTGCTTAGTTTTGTAGTAGTGAATTAAGCAGCCATGTCCACTTGAATTGTAATAGTTGGATGATCCTTAGAAGGTTGACATAGGCACTCCATGACTACGAACTTTGGAACATCATTCCCTGCCATCAACACAGGCAATGTTATAATAGAAAGATAATATATAATATAAGAAAGCATATTTGAAATTATGAAAAAGTATATAATATAAATATATGAGAGACAATTTAAAAACAAAGATGAGGTAAAATTTTAATTCTCATTAATATACATTTAAATTTTCAAAGGTAATATTTATTTATAGATGTGAGAGATGATTCTTTAAATGTTATATATACTTGTTTGGCTTTCATATATATATATATATATATATATTATATATATATATATATAAAGAATAAAACTCTACCAAAATTTCATATATCTGACATAATGAGGTTGAGCACATACGAATTCAATGTGCCAATTGTATTATCAATTTTCAATTTTTAACACTCACGACTATATACAAAACCAAAATGTTATTTATACTCTAGATGTTTGTTCTAGTCAATAAAATTAATAAATGAAGTGAAAATCCAAGCAAGTTCCATTAACATTTTTTTAATAAAATGTTTCAACTTCATGCCTTCATTCTTCTTGCTCCAGCTGAATTCATTGCATGCTTTCTTGTAGTGGAGAAAGCTAATTCCCATAATTGATTAGGCTAACTCAGCTTTATTAAAAATCCAGACAATTGGCATAATTTATTATACTGATTGAATAGCTTGTGAGATAACTTAAATTGAGGAAGGATGCAGAATTAAATCATAATACTCACTTAGTGCAAATGCAAAAGCTAAATCTCACTGAGCATGAAAAATAGACAAATACAAATCTCTCCAAAAGCTTGAACGAAAATGACAATGTTATTCTCTACATAGATCCAATCATTTCAAAGGTAGCAAGATAAAATATTTATGTAATTTGTTAGCAAGTGAATTGTGGAATTAGCCAATTGTCAATTATTGGGTTAGTTAATTATATTGCTTATATTAGTATCATAATTACACACCATCAGGCCAAAAAAAAAAAGTACACACGACGACCATAATTTATTCAAGAAATATTTCTTTAAGAAAATTTAATTTTGGTAATATTATCTCATAATTACTATGAATAAATCATCAAATAAATTATCAATTGGAATCCTATTATAAAAAAGAATTCGATCGATCTCTTTTTAAGTTTGGTATATATATTGATAAGAAAATATTTTAAACAAATTTTGAAAATAAAAAATTTACATTAAAGAGCAAAGAACTCAACCATTTAATTTCAAACTTTTTTTATTAGGCAAGATCATATGATAATGTTATGTGAAAGAGAAAAAAAAAAGATTCAAATTCATTCAAAGTGTAGGTTCATTACGAAATCTAGCATCCATAGAAAGAGCAATCCCAGCTAGCGTAGTCCAAAGTTATTCCATGGAGTAAGTCCGCTCCAAATTGCAGCAATTTGTTAATAGAACCTAGAGTTGAATCTTCTGATGATAGAAGAGATGGTATTTTTATTCCATTGAACCTCAATCCATCCAAAGTGTAAAGTATTTATTTGGAGCAGCTACACATGAGCCAACCCCTTATCTCTTTCATGGTAGTAGTATATTACATGGTGCCATTATGAAACAAATAAAATTTACATAGTTTGGTACAAAAAATTGGATTTAATATATGAAAAAGATAATATATTATGTGACTTAATAATGATGATGATACAGTAACTTACAGGTAAATTTGTAAGTAGTGAACCAATATGAACAGATAAGTAGTGATCAAGAAAGAAAAGGTAGGGAAGAACTTAGAACTAATCAAGACTTAAATATCTCAAATTCTCAATTAATATAGCACCAACAATGAATCCAGAAAAAAATGAAAACTTGAAATATTATAAGCAAAGTAGGGATTCCATAAAGAACAAAGCTATAAAATCCAAGAATTGTTAAACAAATGGTGAAAACATAATGCAGACCTCGAACTTGCATCTCCAACATAACAAAAGGCAGCAATCCTCCATAACCTGTGTTGGATATGTTGGGGTCTTCGGGACTAAATATCCGCCCATGGGGGAGTCCGATCGGGTCGAGTGAGGATCCGTTGGAAAGCTCGCAGAGAGACGAAGAAAATGAAACGAAAATGACTCTTATCAGAGGTCACACGAGCCCGTACTCGTGGCCAAAGTGGCTAGATAATCATGATTTTATAATGATTGTTCTATTCTTTTCTCAAGTTCCACATCGGTTAAATCTATGAAGGGAGCTCTCTCATCCTCCTATAAATAGGAGTGACTCCACACCTTTCTAGTTGCTGGAAAGGGGGGGTCCCGTTTGGAAAACCCCACATAGTATAATATTTCTCTCTCTCTCTCTGAGTCATTCTTCCGCACATTAGTCATGGACATGTGGCTCTACCTCTCGTAGGTAAAGTCCTCCGTTTTGGTGCGGCTCTTATTGGAGCTCGTCGTTTGGAGGTCAGCCCTGGTGGAGCAGAGGCACTGGCAAGATCCGAGGTTTTAGCAATGGCGTCCATGTTAGTAGCTTCCGCAATATTTAATTTATTCCTGGGTTTATTTTCAGTTTTCTTTTCGGTCCCTGGGTCGGGTCATGTGGATCCGGGCCTTTTCCCTACAACCTGTAATCAACAAAAGTACATGAGTAAGTCCAAATGAAAACAATTCAGCAATGCTTCATCCATTAAGTTATTTACGACCAAAGCCATCTAAAATCCATTGAAGAAAAATAAGAAGAGTAATTTAATGCAAAGAAATAGAAGGAGAAAAACCATTAGTATGATGCTATGTGAGGAAGATATTACGGATTTTATATAACAATAAGTGAAATAAGCTTTTCATTTTAAAATTTGAATTTAGCTTCATATAAGAATTATTATGAGATAAGCTGTAACTACGAAATATTCCACCTAGAGACACGTGTCATTGACGTTCTAGAAGCACAGCCCCAGCACCCGTTAGAGACACGTGGCACCACTCATCCATTAGTTACGTGGCCCTCGCCCACGTCACCACACGGAGCTTCCCCTCAACCAGACGTGGGATCTCCATAAGCCTCGTGGGACGACCCACGTCCCACGAGGTCGTGGGTCGAGCACGATTTCCCCACACGAAAGTATAAATAGACCCTCACTCGGGGGACTAAGCAAGCAATCTAGTCTGAACAGTACCACAAACAACCTTGAGGATTATCGTGAGCCATCCCTGATATTCCATACCCTCCCGATACCTGAGCACCCTCAGATACCTCACGCGAGCCCTTTCCGCATCTTGAACTCCACCTCCGGCCAGCCTCCGGCAGGTCCACCTCCTCCTTGGAGCACACCGTTAACAGGGCTTCCAGCAGCCCTCAGAGACCACTGCTCTCTCTCACTAAGGCAACCTCCTCAGAGCGGCTCGCCCGCCCGAAATACCTTAGGCACGTCTTAGCCGCACACGGCCCAATACAGTTAACAACCTTGCCTAACGGCTCTGATAGACATCACCATGACAAACTACGTGGACTTTGATCCCTCTCGAAGGGTACGTAGGCACCTAGATGCATCACCTAAGGACAAGTCCCCCAAGGTTAAGACCCCTTGCGGTCCTAATTTAAAACTACAATTGTCTGAGCCAAAAACGACAGTTACAGTGGTGCCCATCGCGGTCCTATTCAGACCACAATGCCTTGCGCACTCTGTCGCTAAACGACATTTCTTTTTCGGGGAGTAGGAGTATACACCTAACGCTCAGAAACCCGCATTTGTTTTTGTTTTGATCTCCAATACAGATACATGATATAATACATCATTACCGAACCAGTCACAACTGAGGTAGGCGGATCAAACGCGACTCAGCCTCAGAGCTCCTCAATAACGCAGGTAGCCATCACAGAAACCGTGGTAAAGAACCCAACACCTAGAGAGGAAAGTTGTCCTCAACACCCGTATGGCATGCCGCATGTTCCTTGCCCCACAACTGGCTGTCAAGAGATGACAGAGCCAGCAAGGACCTCACGAGACGCTGAGATCGCCCGCCTCGAAGCAGAAGTAGCAGCTCTACGCCAACAGCGATGGGAAGAGGACAGAAACCTCGCCCCAGCAAATGCGAGCACTCAAGTACCCTTGGTACCGCACGACGCGACGGCAGGGCCCTCTAGTGACCCCGCCGGCTTGCCTGCAATTCAATTTGGGACCTTACCAATGGAGTTCGCACGATTGTCTCTGATGGCGGCACCACCCCCAACGGTGATTACACCTGTACTAACCATGGTCGCCGGACAAGCAGCACGACCCGTCACGAACTATCCGCGACCACCAGTCCCAAACTACCCTCCAGGATCTTACCTCCATATGCCATGGGCCGCAGCCTACAACCCGTACGCAACCGACGGTGCAAACGCCTACTAGTGGCCCGCGATCGACTTCCAGGGAAAGGGGAGACACCCCTTCACCCAACAGGTCATGAATGAGCATGTGCCCATGGGTTTCAAAATTCCCTTCCACATCAAACCTTATGGCGGAGAGACCGATCCACGGGACCACCTGAACACATTCAACTCGGCCATGTCGATACTAGGAATGACAGACGGCCAACAGTGCCGAGTTTTCTCATCGTCTCTAAAGGAAGCCACCTTAAGATGGTTCCCCTTGCTGCCCACCAATTCGATCCACAGCTTCGAACAACTGGCTCAGAACTTCCTTACACAGTTCGCTAGTAGCAAAGAGTATCAGAAAAACGAAGACTCCTTCATTGGTTTCCACCAGGAGGAAGGAGAAACCTTGCAAGCCTTCTTGGCCTACTTCACCAAACTCTCGTTCCAAGTCTGAGGCCTCCAGGTCGCCGTCGCCATCTTTGTCATAAAGCAAGGTCTTCGATGCTCACAGTTCTACGGGGAATTGAACAGGTGCCCTGTCTCCACTCTACAGGAACTTATGGACCGTGCGGAATGGTTCATTCATGAGGAGAACGCTCAGATCGCTAAGGACAAGATGAGGAAATTTCTAATAAGCAGGGCCGATATGGAACAGGCAGAGAAGATAAAAGAGAAGACAGGGACCGAGAACCAAGCCCCCAAAGAAAAGAGCGGCAGGAAGAGGTCGCCGCCTCGACCACGGACGCCTCCCCAAGGACGGTTCACGAGCTACACTCCCCTCAACAGATCTCACGTCGGGGTGTTGGAAGAAATTTATCATTCCCACATGCTCAATTTCCCCCCACAGGTCAAAAGACGTAAGACAAGAAGGCCGGTGGATAAGTCCAAATACTGCCAATTCCACAAGGATTACGGACATGAAACCAACGATTGCATCCACCTGAAGAATTAGATCGAGTACCTAATCCGGAAGGGATAACTCGGCAGATTCATAAAGGAAGGAGGCAGGGCTAATGCTGAACACCCCCGGGAGGCCAGCGGCCAAGCGCCTACCCGCGGGGTCATCAACGTC
Organism: Senna tora; assembly: GCA_014851425.1. Lineage (NCBI taxonomy): Eukaryota > Viridiplantae > Streptophyta > Magnoliopsida > Fabales > Fabaceae > Senna > Senna tora. The sequence continues at coordinate 22,868,956 of CM026265.1, forward strand.
ATGGCGGGCGGATTACAGAGACGAACCTCCTCCCTACCACAAAACAATAAGAGGATGGAACGCTCCATACTCGCCCTCGATTACGCTCCAAAGCACAAGAAGTGGAGCGAGACCAAGGGAGACCCCATCACCTTCGATCTCACTAACCTACAGGGACCGGTCCACGTCGACCCCATGGTAGTGACCGCCATAATCGCCAACTACGAAGTCCAGAGAGTCTTGATCGACCAAGGATCCTCAGTAGACGCCCCCTACTTCGACACCTTGAGAAAACTCGGGTTGAATGAGGCCAGCCTAAAGCCATTCCTCGGCACGCTCATTGGATTCTCAGGGGCCCAGGTTTCGGCAGATGGAATCATCACCGCCCGAACAACAATGGGCACCTTGCCAAAGGTCGCGAGCCTTGATGTAGACTTCATCTTCGTCTCAGCACCATCAGCATACAATGCAATCCTAGGGCGACCGTCCCTAAACAAACTCAAAGCTGTAGTGTCCACCGCACAGCTCACAATGAAGTTCCCAATACCCCATGGGGTTGGAGAAATCATGGTGGACCAAAAACTGGCGCGAGCATGCTACGCAGCGAGCTTAACCAAGACCGTCAAGGTCGCCCGCCTTGGTCCCAAAGAAACACACGAGGAACCCCCTGAGGCTAAAGAGTCAGGAGAAAAGAAGCCAGAGTCCGCCCGCTCGCAGGAGGCTTAGGCTAAAGAGTCAGGAGAAAAGAAGCCATACCACTACTCTCTCTCACTAAGGCAACCTCCTAAGAGCGGCTCGCCTTCCCGGAGTACCTTAGGCACGTCTTAGCCGCACACGGCCCAATACAGGTAACAATCTTGCCTAACGGTTCTGATAGACGTCACCATGACGAACTACGTGGACTTTGATCCCTCCCGAAGGGTATGTAGGCACCTAGGTGCATCACCTATGGACAAGTCCCCCAAGGTTAAGACCCCTTGCGGTCCTAATTTCAAACTACAATTGTCTGAGCCAAAAACGACAGTTACATAAGCTTCATGCAAATTATGGGATGATTTGATCAGTATGGAAAGATGAGTGAGTGAAATTAATAATATTTGAAATTTTGATGTAAATGAGACAGTAAATCAAATTAATTGTGATTTAAAAAATTAATGATAAAATTATGTGAGAATTTGAAAATAATTTTTTTTAATGAAAAATTGAAAATGAATTGAATTGCTATTATGGAGAGAATCATGGATTGCCATGTGTCTCCTTTAATAAGAATTAATATATGATTTAATCATGAAAATTAAATCAGTATATATGGTATGACTTAATGATAAAATCAAATCAATAGAATGCACGAATTTAATACCAAAGAAATATAAATTCTAGATGGCGCTTTTTCGTGGGAGTTCATGTTCAGTAGTACGGTAGTACTGAACTTCAGTATATCCTTCCAATCAGTTGGCCCCTAATCCATTCAAGGTGGGTTCTAATTAATGTGCGTTTTTATTAATATTAACAAATGACACTACATGATTGGAGGGATACACAGAAGTTTAGTGGTACGATACGACTGGACTTTTATCCTTTTTAGTGATTGTTGATTTGAGAATTGTTTAGAAAGGTTGGAGGAGCTCTAGTATTTAAGAGAGGAAGAGTACGTGGAAGAAATGCAAACCATATACAAAGAACACATGACAGGATTTGAGGCCATGTATATTTTTTTAGTAATATATATATAGAATATTGATATTAATAACTCAATATAAAAAATGGAAAATATGAAAATTAAAAAAAAAACATATGAGAAACTTTATTATCTTAAAATATTGAATTGAAGTTAAAAAAATAATATATATATATTATATAATTAAGCATACCAATATTTTAAATTAATATGTTAAAATTTTCACTAACACATTTTCTCATTCCGTGAAAACATTATTTAATTCTTATAATTGATTAAAATATTTTCAAATTTGAATATATTATATCTTAAGAGGACTCATTAAATACTTTAAATAAAATTATTATTTCATGGTGATGGTTGAATTAAATGCAGCCAATCAAATTAAGAGATGCACTTTTGGCCCAAAAAAAATTAAGAGATGCACAATAAATTTAAATTCTATGTGTCATTTCTCAGGTAATGGTTGATTTGAGGATTTTTGAAAGAGGTAGGAGAGACTCCAGCATTTAAGAGAGAGTGGTAGGTGGAAAAAGTGCAAATTATGTAAATAGGACACATGGCAGAATTTGAGGGTATGTATATTCTTATATATATATAAACTAGTACTGTACCCGTGCGATGCACGGGATATTACTATGACCTATTTAGAAACAATTTGAGTGAATGGTCGGATCACGTAATTGAGATGCATAAAATTGGTTTAGATGCGATGGTAGATAATTCATTACACAAATGGAGTCATTGTTTCTGATATGCCAACAATGTTTGATAACAGTTTATTTAAATCATCACATGCGTTACATCATGTAGTAAGTTAATCAATCGAAGATGAAAATCAATTGTGAAGTTATGTGCATAAATAATACAACTCTTTTGGTACTTGATCACATAAAAAGTATTAAATTGTACACGGTGTGTGGACATCTTAATGACTACTTGACATTTTGAAATACATCTTTATACACCACACTTGATGTCTTGTTTGTCTGATGATCGTCCTGCTTGCATACCAACACTTTCAACCCAAATCTTAAATGAACACGTGACATGACTACATATAGTTGCCCATGTGTAAACATAGGACGCGGTAAGTACAAGCCTACATTAAATAAAGTCTGTCCTTGAGTCTTATTGATAGTCATCGCAAATGATAAGACAAGTGGAAATTGCCGACGTTGGAATCTAAAAGGCAACCTTGAATCTGATGGAGAAATCAATATTCGTGTTATTATGACTCTCTCCCCGACAAACTTACCAGAAAGGATCATGGCTTCAACTACATAGTTGCACAACCTTGTGATGATTAACCTGGTTCCATTACATAATCCCATTGATCTCACTACAACAAAACATGGATTTACCCACGGAATATATTTCGTGGGTAATCCGTGGGGAAACGAGAAAAAAAATAAAATTTTTTTGTTCAAAATTACCCACGGATTCGATTCCATGGGTAATTTCATAAAATTACCCACGGATTTACAATCCGTGGGTAATTTTTTAATTAGCCACGGATTTATTTCCGTAGGCAATTTCTTCGAATTAGCCAGGGACTGTAAATCCGTGGCTAATTTCCGTGGGTAATTTGTTAAATTAGCCACGGATTTTGCCACGGATTAATTTCCGTGGGCAATTTCTTAGAATTAAATTCGTGGGTAAATATCCGTGGCTAATCCATGGGTAAATGCTTATTATTTAAATTTTAGATGTATATATCTATATATATAATATTTTACATTAAATAAACAACATGTGATAAATGGCCTAGTGGTAAATCTAAATATTACCATGCAAGGTGTCCCGTCTTCGAATCCTCAAAGGGCCATTTTTCAGAAATGATGTGGTCGCCGGAGGAGTTGCCGGTGGCGGGCGGACGGTGGCGGCCGATGACCGGAGCGGAGGATTTGCCGAAGGTGGCCGGTGGCCGATGACCAGCGATCGGAGGGGTTGCCGGCGACCGGTGAAGTTCGCCGGCCGCCAATCTAATATATGAAATTACCCACGGATCCAATCCGTGGGTAAAATTAAAATTTCGTGGCTATTTCCCCAAGGATTTCCCACGGACCATTCCGTGGGGAAAAATAGCCACGGAAGGGTCCGTAGGAAATCCGTGGGGAATTCCCCACGGACTCAAAATTCCGTGGGTAAATTTGTACCCACGCCAAATTTTACCCACGGACACAGGGTAAACTCATTTACCCACGGAATAACACAGATTTACCCACGGATTTGTCCGTGGGTAAATCTGTTTTTTGTTGTAGTGTCTGTCAATATTGCGCATTAACATAACAGGTGCTCCAACCTTCAATTTCAACTCATGATAAGGAAGACCAGACCTAGATATTGTGTTGAGGAATTCGGTAGTATAAACATCTGCTAGCTCAGAATCCTAGTCTTGACTACATATGATATTAGAGCTGAGGTATATGCTCTCTTCACCTGGCAACAACAATAACATATAATTATTAATCACTGCCACATCATCCAGTGTAGGAGCCGGAATTGCCCTATCACGGATACATTCATGATCATCACATTTCTGTTGAAATGATGGGTATGTGTTTTCTACAATAGCCTCTACTGGGTTATGCACATTACTTATCAATATATCGTCAGGGACAATAATTTCACTTTCTTCATCATTGACCATATCTCCAATCAATCCAACCCCAATCTGTAAAATCCAATCAGCAAATTCGCATATAGACCGGTTTTCAGAATCAGAGTTGCCTGTACCAAGCCTCATATTTTTAGTCAATGTAAAAACCGTGCATGAATCTCATATGTATGAAGAATTTAGTGACGCTAATACAATATCTTGACGTGACCGTCTTGGAATAACGGGCAATATTTGTCTAAACTCGCCGCCAAAAACAACAACTTTACCACCGAATGATTTAGTATCACATTCTGGATTGTTATTCCCCATTATACCTCTATGGCTCTTGTCTAGTGCTTCAAAACAATACCTATGCGCCATAGGTGCCTCGTCCCATATTATTAACTTTGTATGTACCATTAGGTTGGCAAGATCATTGCCTTGCATGATGTTGCATGTAGAATTCTTATTGCAATCTAGAGGAATAGCGAACCTGGAATGTGCAGTTCTACCTCCGAGTATAAGCTGTGAAGCAATACCACTTGATGCAATTGCGGTGAGACACAATAACATATTTGCCAAGCACAATTACTATATTAGTTAAAAATCATATATACAAAATCAACAAATGAAATCCAGAATTTAATCACAATTATCATACCTGCTAGTATAATGTCACCTCGACTGCTTAACACAGATGTTAGAGTATTCCAGATAAATGTTTTACTAAAACCTCTAAAACTATTGACAAAAAATACCCCACCTTCTGAACGATATACAACATCGATTATCGAGTCGTATACGTTCCTTTGCTCTATTGTAAGTGATGAGACAAATTGAGAGTGCTGGGTTCTTAAGATATTCCTATCATAGTTTAATTCTTCACTCATCAAGGCATTATTAGTATTAGACATCAGCGCATCATCTGGTAATGACATAGGTGGAAAATCTCTAAGGCTCCGTCCATTAGATCTAAGGATTTTCTCAATCTCAGCGAGAGCGATGTCTTTCACACGATCATCATCCAATTGCTTTTCTGTTCATATGAACGAACTATTAACACCTTAGTCATACACAACTACATTATAACAATACATATATTAAAATGGACATTACTCAGAGTGGAGTCACTGTATGTTGTTTACGTGGAGGCATAAGCGGTGTCTTTCCTTTATTAAGATATCATTAGATAGATGCATCCATGTTTGTTCCTAAACAGCTGACGGTATACCTATTGTATTGTGTATGAGCAGGGTCGAAAATAGGTTCCTCAAATAAACTCAAGATGACCATTTGCTAGCTTCATTTATCCCATCGATGTATTCCCTGTCATCATCTAGCAATCCCATTGCAACATGCATCCTTAAACGTCGGATGTACAACACCATTTCTGATATCTTCATATGATGTTGGTCCTCTGACAAACGTTAACAGGACACGGAGATAGTGGAGCTTGCCTAGACGAGGTGGTACATAATAAAGGCGACCAATCACATAGCTAGCTTTCCTCGGACACCATTCATGTGTGTTAGTCTTGAACAAAAATTTGGTTGGAAATTGAGCATAAGTGAGCTCTCTAGCAGTAGCATGAGTTCCGTTAGCCTCCAACCAAGCAAGGAATTTGGTTTGCTTCAAAGATGCATTGCCAACAACATTGTCAATAGGATCATCAACTGCAAAAACAATTCCTTGTCGGTTCGGAAGATGGAAGGGCAAACACTCTACGGCAAGTTCCCTAAAATTAATATCAAACCCAAATATTCTCCAAGCCACTTCACACGAAGATATGTAGCGACAATCGTAATACTGCTTGATCTCATTTCTACATTCGTCACCTTCTGAGGATTTCGCTTTGCATAATGCTGTATGACTTTGTCATGTCCTTTGCTGACATACTTAAAGAGGTATTTGATTGATCATGTCTGATTGTAGAACTCCACATTAATGTGCGCCTGATAGCGCAACAACAGTGTAGATTGTATGGTACCACAAAACGATTGTCGAGTTCAACACCATTTTTAATGACCACGTTACCACTCTCCCTGCGGCGGTACCTTGCATATCCTTCCTCGTCAAACAACGTTATATCAATAAATCTCTTCGGGAAATGTTTAGAACACTTTTCGTTAACCATGCATGGCGATGATTTCCTCGAAGCACCGCATGGACCATGAATCATAAATTTTTTATAGCGTTGTACAATTCCGGATGAGCATAAGGATTGGGAACCTCAGCAAATATAACTGAATCAATCTGGGCCGCTAAAGTAAATTTGTCCTTCGGAGCCATCCATAATAGAATGTGAGCATGAGGCAATCCATGCTTCTGGAACTCAATAGTATAAATAGCTGCAATACAAATAGTAAATCTAAGTCACTTTAAAGATTACACATTCACAATTATTTGATTATATTGATGTATAGAAAATATTATAAATACCTGCCTTGCGCGTCTCGAACAACATGTCCTTTATAATGTCCCTCATTAGCCTGTTGAGCTTTATCTTAAATATTTGTGACATCAAATCAAGACAATCTTCGGGTCTACAATATAAACCTTCAAATAGTCTAATTAACTCGGGCTAGCTAGGGTTGAACGTGAATGTTATAAACAAATCCGGAAAACCAGTTGTTGTACATATCGTCATCACATCTTGGAAATTTTCCCGACAATATCTTTCTCCACCAGTAAATGATGATGGAAGAATTATCCTCTTTCCAACTGATGATGAAGGCACCTTACCTTTGGACAAAGCTTCGGTTAATTTTACATAATTTTCAGATCTCAACTTTTTCTAATGAAACCTTACATATGATGTACGCTGAGCTTCAATTATCATGAATGCATCTACTATGAATTGGTGTGTCAGTTTCTCAGCTTTGAATATCATGTTGAATTCACGACGTCTATCGTGAAACTTGTAAGCAATGTACTGTCTCAAGGTAAGATAGCGTTGCTTCCTGCTATTAGAAATAGAGCCATCTCTGAACAATATATCCTCTTGATATCCGTCCTCACCGTACGGAAATAACAATGGATATTGCATCGGTAAGTAAAGTGGATGAAGCTCATCAATTCGCTGCAAAAATCCTGACCTATTTTCAACAATACTGTCCCGTTCACCTTTCTCCATGTCAAAGTCCCCAACTATAAGTGCTGCTACTTCAGATGCCGTTGTAAGATTATATGTACGGGCATCAAACTGACGCTTCCTAGTCAACTTGAACTTGAGATTATTTGCATTAGATGATCTGCATTGCACCTTGACAGTCCTATATTGCATAACTAATGGATTGCATGAATCAAGTAGCTGGCAAATCTGGAGAATTAACGATGCATCATATTGTCCTTCAGATCTAGAAGAACTGCATGAAATAAACGTTACAGTAAGTCTAACTCAATATCCTGAAAGAAACTTAGCAGAATGTGTAGTTAGTAAACGTCACCTGACACTGCGTGCACGGTTGGACACCTCAATATTAGTATCGTAAATGTATAGTTGAGAGAACTTTGACCGTTCACCATCACATGGAATTAAGCTACCAAGCAGATGCATATTTTGATCATGTAGCCTAAATACGTAAGGTCCCTTACCTTGATTAACCAAATGGTCAATTTTGCCTCCCATTGAAGTAAATGCAAACATGTTATTGTAATTTCTAATTTCCTTCACAAAATGAGCACTCCTTGAGTCTTTCTTGGAAATTAAGGGTCTGTTTGATAATTGTTTTTGTTTTTTTGTTTCTAAAAATAGTTTTTAAAAACAAGTTTTGAAGAACAAAAACAAAAAAGCTTGTTTGGTTAATTTGTTTTGGAAACAGTTTTTAAAAACAAAAAAATCAAAAATTTGTTTGATGAAATTGTTTTCAAAAACAATTTTTAAAAACAATAAAACAATACAATAATAAAATTCATTTGATTTTTTTTTAGATTTTTTATTCTTTATGGATTTTTTAATTTAATTTTACAATAACTAAACAAAGTTTCACTATCTAATGAACTATTGTCTATGTCCATTATGCACAAAACCTGTCAAAAATATTGTAACAACGGAATATTCTGCCTAGGGACATGTGGCATTAGGAATCTAGAAGCTCCATGGTAGCTTACACCAGTGACACGTGGCACCACTCATCTATCCCCTACGTGGGCAGTACCCAGGTCTCTCCTCCTGGGCTCCCGTCCATGAGACGTGGAAAGCCTCCAAGCACTGTGGGACGACCCACATCGAGCAAGAACATGGGTCGACCACATTCTCCCCCACACCGGGTAAAAAAGGCCCTCACCCGGGGAATCCAGATCATGAGCATCAGAGACAAGGAACACATAGTCTAATTACGTTGAAGCTAGACATAGTTTCCCTTACACAACATATCTTCCAGTTAACCCTGAAACTTAGCCCCCGGCACCACCAAGCTCCAGCCATCATCCGGCGTATCTCCGTCCTGGAGATTCCCTCAAACAAAGCTCTCAACAGCTCTTAGAGACCCTAGCTCTCTCATAATCTAAGGCAACCTCCTACGAGTGGCTCGCCCACCCGGAGTACCTTATACACGTCTTAGCCACACACGGCCCCATACAGGTAACTACCTTGTCTAATGGCTCTTATAGACGTCGTCACGACGAACTACGTAGACTTTGATCCCTTCACAAGGGTACGTAGGCACCTAGGTTCTCACCTAAGGACAAGTCCCCCAAGGTTACGACCCCTTGCGGTCCTTATTTACAAATTAAAATTGTTTGAACCAAAAATCACAGTTTCATTGGCGCCCAATGCGGTGTTCCTCAAGCCACAATGCCTTGCACGCTCTGCCGCTAAATGACATTTCTTTTTTCGAGGAGTAGGAGTATCCGCCTAACACTAAAATATCCGCACTTTCTATTTTCCATATAGGAAATGGCTAACTCAAACGCCCCTACAGCCACGACCAACGCAAGCGCTTTAAGGCGCACCACAAGAAACAGACGGGACGACTGAAGTCGTCACAACAGAAGCAGGTGGTTTGAACACAACCCAGCCACAGAGCACCTCAATGATACAGGTGGTTGTTGCAGAAATCGTGGTCCAGACGCCAGCAGCCAGGGACCAGCCCTATGGCATGCCACATACCCATGCCCTTCAACCAGCAACCAAGAAATAATAGAGTCAACGAGGATGTCGCGAGAGATAGAGCTAGCTCGACTCAAGCCAGAGATAGCGGCCATATGCCAACAACAATGGGAAGAGGATAGGAACCGCTCCCAAGCAAACGTAGGCATCCATTTACCAGTGGCACCATATAACGCACCTGCAGGACCTTCCAATGACCCTACTGGCTTGCCCGCAATACAATTCAGAACTCTACCCATGGAGTTCGCACGACTATGACTAACAGCACCAGCTCCCCCGCCATCGATTCCACCTGGGCCAACAATGGTCGCCGGGCAAGCAGTGCGCCCACCCACGGATTACCCGCGACCACTTTTCGCAAACTACCCACTGGGATCTTACCTACATATGCCTTGGGCAGGAGCCTATAGCTCATACGCCCCTACCGCATGTCTACTCACTCAGGACAATATCATTGGCCCGACTTTGACTTCCATGGGAAAGGGAGACACCCTTTCACCCATGGGTTTTAAGATGCCTTCTCATATAGAACCTTATGGCGGAGAGACTGATCCACGGGATCACATCAACACTTTCAATTCGACTATGTCAATACTTGGCATGACGGACGGTCAGCAATGCCGAGTCTTTTCCTTGACCTTAAAGGAGGCAGCTCTGAGGTGGTTCTCACTACTATCCACAAACTCGATCCACATCTTCGAGCAACTGGCACAGAAGTTCCTAACTCAGTTCGCCAGCAGTAAGGAATACCAAAAGAACGAAGATTCATTTATCGATTTTCACTAGGTAGAAGGGGAGACCTTACAAGCCTTCTTAGCCTACTTCACCAAACTATCGCTCCAAGTCAGAGGCCTCCAAGATGCCATCACAATCTTCGTCATCAAGCAAGGCCTCTGATGTTCACAATTCTACGGTGAACTCAACAGGTGTCCCGTCTCTAATTTGTAGGAACTAATGGACCGCGCGGAGTGGTTCATCCAGGATGAGAATGCGCAGTTCGCCAAAGATAAAATGAGAAAATTCCTAATAAGTAGATCCGACATGGAGCCATCCGAGAAAAAGAAGGAGAAGAAGGCAACAGATAACCAAAATTCCAAGGAGAAAAATAATAGAAAGCACTTGCCACCTCGACCTCGAATGCCTCTCAGAGGATGGTTCACTAGCTACACTCCCCTGAACAAGTCCCACGTCGGGGTTCTCGAGGAGATTTACAACTCGGACATGCTCAGTTTCCCCCACAAATTAAGAGGCAAAAAATTGGAAAGCCGGTGGATAAGTCCAAGTACTGCCAATTCCACAAGGACTACGGACACGAGACCAACGACTGTATTCACTTGAAAGATCATATCGATGATCTAATCTGTAAGTGGCAACTGGGCAGATATATCAAAGAGGAGAGCAGAGCTAACATGGAGCATCCAAGAGAGGCTAGCGACCAAACACCTACTCGCAGGGTTGTTAGCGTTATCCCCGGCGGATTGCAAAAAGGAACCACCTCACAACCGCAAAACAAGAAGAGGAAGGATTGCTCCATACTCGCCCTTGACTATGCCCCGAAGCATAAAAAGAGAGGCGAAGAATCCAAAGGAGATCCCATCACGTTCGACCTCACAAATCTCGAAGGACTGATCCACGATGACCCCGTGGTAGTGATCGTTGTCATTGCTAACTACGAGGTCAAGTGAGTCCTAATAGACCAAGGATCCTCGGCGGACGTCCTTTACTTCGACACTTTTAAAAAGCTCGGATTGGACGAGGCCAACATGAGGCCCTTCCCTGGCACTCTCATAGGGTTCTCTGGAGCCTAAGTTCCTGCAGAAGGAATCATAACAGCCCGAACGACTATGGGCACTTTAACAAAGGTTGCAAGCCTTGACGTAGACTTCATCATTGTCTTAGCACCTTCGATGTACAATGCCATTTTCGGGCGGTCGTGCTTGGGCAGAGAGTTTTCTGAAAAGGCCCCCAAGTGCCTCTAGGTGACTCTTAGATTTCCGAGGGTTTTTCAGTCTTTGTGTCTCCATTGTCCCGACTGTGAATCTCGTCCGTCCTTTCTTTCTACGTGTTCGGTTGAAGCGAACGGTTGTAGCTGTGCTTGATTGTAGAGGATAATAAATTTTATCCGTTGCGGGATACGAGGGGGTTGATGTTTTTGAATCGTCGCGCCTCTGGGTACCCTATAAATGTCCAGTGTTTGAAAGTTTGTGACTTTACATTCGCATTCACCTTTCTCCGTTGCCTCTGTTTTCCCTGCCTTTGCTTTGTTCTCTCTAATTCTTGCTTTTGTCTAGCTTTCGCAATGGCTGGCAGTGACGATTATAGCTTCTACCCCTTTGACTTCACTGATTTGGAGGATCATCCTTCATCTTCTCCTCCTCCTCCTCTGAGCCGTACTCGTGACGTCGATCAGAGTAGGGGAAAGAAGAACGGTCAACATGGCCTTACTCTGGAGGTAGCCGCCGATGTCCCTGCTGTGGTACCCGCTGGTGGTGAGAGGGAAGGACGGTTTCTCGTACCTCCGTCTTTCGAGGGAGAGCACCGTCAGGAGGTTCTTCTGAGGGAGAAGAGGAAGAAAGGCGGTAGAGCCGGTACGAGTAGACCCCGGGAAGGGGATAGGAGTGGAGCCACTGCGACGGAGTTGTCCAAGGGCAGAGAAGGAGGGCTCAAGAAGTGGCCTTCCGGTGTGGAGTTGCGGTTAACTTTGCAGGTGGCACGGCGGAGTTCTGACTGGGGGGATGTACATGCGGATGCTCCAGTGGGAGATGTTGTTCCTGCTTCTGTTCCTGGCTCTGTTCCTACCTCTTATCCCACTTTTGCTCCTATTTGTCAATCACCTATGAGGGTGATTTTATCAACTCGTCCTCCCATCCTTAGCCCCGTTGAGGGGGTTGATCAGCCTGCTGCTAAGAGGGCCAGGGTGGTTGTTGAGGAGTCTATTGGAGACTTTCCCGCGCCTCGGATTGCGGCGGGCAAACCTGCGGCTAAAGAAGTTGAGAAGTTTGGTGGTGGTCGTGGAGGCTAGAGCCCTCTCAGATAGAGGGAATGTAGTGGCGAGTCAAGCGGCTGCCACTAAAGATCTTGTCCCGGGGTCGAGCGTTGGCCCTTCTGAACCCCTTGGGCCATCGGAGGGGGGAATGCCTTTTGAACTGGTGGCATTGGGCAAGCGCTTCCCCGTGGAGATGCGGGAGAGGGAAGCTAGGGGGCTAAACACTTCTCCCCTGAATCTTGCTGTTCGAGGCCTCAGCCGGGTTGCTGAGGTATTGGCTGATTTCCACCAGGCCAGTTTTGAGTGGGAGAAGCATGTGGTGAGTTCCCTTATCCTGGTGTTCTCCTCATTTTGTTTTGACGTTTGTGTTCTTGACTTCGCTTTTTTGTAGGGAGATATCCGTCGCGACCAGGATCAGTTTGTCAGTGTTGCGTCCTCCAAGAGCCAGGCTCTGGTGGTCTCCCATAAGAGATTGGTGGACGTGTGGGGACAACTGTCCGCCACGAAGCTGGAGTGTGAGGATCAAGGACGCGAGGTTAAGTCCTTGACTCAAGAGGTTGCCCGTCTTAGGCCTGAAGCTGGAAACCCTTCCAAGGTTACGCTCCTTCGCTCGGAATTGGAGAAGACTCGCAAGGAGCTGGCCACCCGTCGGGATGACGTTGAGAGGCGCCAGCGGGAGCTGCATTAACTTCACGAAGCTTTGCAAAGTGCGAAGGCTCGTGGTTCTGAGAATCTTTCTGGTTGGCTAGCGGTCGAGGACAGAGTTTTCGATGTCGCTGATCTCCAGGGGGAGTTGTCAGTGCAGAGGATGTACGGCATGCTCCTGGCTGTCGAGCAACTCGAGCGTCTTCGTGGGGAGAGGTTTTCGGCGAAGTGGGTGGCTTCCTTGCATCCTTCCCTGGAGTTTTTTACGGTGAGCTTCGTGGTCGAATGGAAACAGATCCTCCGTTGGACCTTGCTTATCTTTGTTAACTGACTGACCGCTTGGTGGAGCATCAGGTGTTGTCTCGGATCGGCGGGCGAGCTTCAGGGATTGGACCTACTTCTCAGCAGCTAGTTGAAGCGACCAGGCAGGGGTCGTCGGAAGGTGTTCGCCACGCGGAGCTTGCTAGGGATAAGGCCTTTGTAGATCTTGGGGATGCCCAAGAGTAGGTTTATGTAATTTTTAGCGTGTTTACCCTTTGTAATGGGCAGACGCCCTCTCATTTTTGGCATCCAATGAGAATGACTTTTTGTAAAGAGTTTTTCCTACTGCCCTTTTTACTTCTGGGCAAAAAGTTGTGTATGGTGGCAGTTTCTCTTTTCATAGCCATCTCTTTACGTCTGGGTAAAAAGATTTTTGCATGAGTACCGTGTGATCAGGACGGTTTCTATGCTATTTGCTAGCATGGTTTGTCGAACGTTCGTTTTGTGTTTTTCGCACCCAAGGGGTTTTTACCGCGCTACTAGGGGAAATGTTAGCTTGGCCCTGGGGGCGCTTAGCGTTTCTTGGGGGGGGTCGGCCCACTGTCCTGTGGTAGGACTTATGCGAGTACTTTGCAAATTTGAAGTCTTGTCTCTAGTTGGAAAGGAGTACTTTGATAATAATAGACAAAATGATTACATTCGTGCAGCCTCAGTCAGGCTAGCCTTAGTTAGGCTAAAAGTAAGCAAAATGATTACATTCAGATTGCCTAGTTCAGGCGGGCCTTAGTCAGGCTAAAAATCCTAAATTCAAAGTAGAGACATGTGCGACTTGACCTAAAGATGGTGTGAGAGTGCCAAGTGCGTTCTGAGTCTAAGTTGAGGTTAGGTCCAGGCGGGTGGACTCTGGCTTCTTTCCTCCTGACTCTTTACCCTCGGGGGGTCCCTCGCGTGTTTCTTTGGGACCAAGGCGGGCGACCTTGACGGTCTTGGTTAGGCTCGCTGCGTAGCATGCTCACGCCAGTTTCTGGTCCGCCATGATTTCTCCAACCCCGTGGGGTGTTAGGAATTTCATTGTGAGCTATGCGGTAGACACTACAGCTCTGAGTTTTTTTAGGGACGGTCACCCTAGGATCGCGATGTATGCTGATGGTGCTGAGACAATGATGAAGTCTACATCAAGGCTCGCGACCTTTTGTGAGGTGCCCATGGTTGTTTGGGCGATGATGATTCCTTCTGCTGGAACCTAGGCCCCTGAGAACCCTATGAGTGTGCCGGGGAATGGCCTCGGGCTGGCTTCATTCAACCCGAGTATTCTGAAGGTGTCGAAGTAGAGAACATCTGCCGACGATCCTTAGTCGATCAAGACTCTCTTGACTTCGTAGTTGGCGATTATGGCAGTCACCACCATGGGGTCATCATGGACCGGTCCCTCTAGGTTGGTGAGGTCGAAGGTGATGGTATCTCCTTTGGGTTCGCTCCTCTTTTTGTGCTTTGGAGCGTAATCGAGGGAGAGTATGGAGCGTTCCATCCTCTTCTTGTTTTGCGGTAGTGAGGAGGTTCCTCTCTACAGTCCGCCAGCTATGACGTTGATAACCCCATGGGTAGGCGCTTGATCGTTGGCCTCTCGGGGGTGTTCAGTATTAGCCCTGCTTTCTTCCTTGATGAACCTGCCGAGCTGTCCTTTCCAGATTAGGTCCTCAATCTGATCCTTTACGTGGATGCAATCGTTGGTTTCGTGCCCGTAATCCTTGTGGAACTGGCAATATTTGGACTTGTCTACCGCTTTTCCGGCGTTCCGTCTCTTGACCTGAGGGGGGAAGCTGAGCATGTCCGAGTGATAAATTTCTTCTAACACCCCAACATGGGTTTTGTTGAGGGGAGTGTAACTTGTGAACTGTCCCTTGGAAGGCGTTCGCGATCGAGGAGGTGACCTCGTCCAGTTGTTTTTCTCCTTGGGGGCTTGGTTTTCTGTCGCCGTCTTTTACTTCTTCTTATCCGCTTGTTCCATGTCGGCCCGACTTATCAACAACTTTCTCATCTTGCCTTTGGCGATCTGAGCGTTCTCCTCCTGGATGAACCATTCTGCCGTGCGACACTAGTGGTAATTGGGCGCTCGCGTTTGCTAGGGCGATGTTCCTGTTCTCCTCCCACCGTTGTTGGCGCAGAGCCGCTACTTCTGCCACGAGGCGGGCGATCTCTGTGTCCCGCGGGTTCCTTGTTGGTTCTGTCATTTCTTGACTGCCGGTTGTGGGGCAAGGAACGTGCGGTATACCATACGGGGGTTGAGGGCAAGTTTCCTCTCTAGGTGCCGGGTTCTGGACCACGGTTTTCGTGACGGCTACCTGCGTCATTGAGGAGCTTTGAGGCTGGGTTGCGTTTGATCCGCCTGCCTCCGTTGTGACCGCTTCAGTCGTTCCCTACTGGTTCCTCGTGTTGCGCCTTAGAGCGCTTGCGTCGGTCGCGGCTGCGGGGGCGTTCGAGTCAGTCATGTTGTATTATATCCTGTGTATCTTGTATACAATAAGAAAACAAATACGAGTTTCTGAGTGTTAGGTATATACTCCTACTCCCCGAAAAAGGAATGCCATTTAGCGGCTGAGTGCACAAGGCATTGTGGTCTGAATAAGAGCGCGGTGGGTGCCACTGTAACTGTCATTTTTAGCTCAGACAATTGTAATTTGCAATTAGGACCGCAAGGGGTCTTAACCTTGGGGAACTTGTCCTTAGGTGATGCACCTAGGTGCCTACGTACCCTTCGGGAGAGATCAAAGTCCACGTAGTTTGTCATGCTGACGTCTATGGGAGGCAAGGCAAATACCTGTATTGGGTCGTTTGCGGCTAAGACGTGCCTAAGGTTCTCCGGGCGGGCGAGCCGCTCTTAGGAGGTTGCCTTAGTGGGAGAGAGCTCGGGTCTCTGGGGGCTGCCGGAAGGCCCGTCAGTTGTAGGCTCCGGGATGGAGGTGAGCTGGATGGAGGTTGGCCTGCGCGGAGGCTACGGCGGAGCTCGTGATGTGTAGAGGGATTGCGTGAGGTATCTGAGAGTGCTCAGGTTACCGAGAGAGTATGTGGGAGATCGTAGATTAGGTGCAGGAATCCTTCAGGTTGTGTATCTTTAGTCCCCAGGTAAGGGTCTATTTATACTCAGAGTGTGGGGAGGTCATGCTCGACCCACGATCTCGTGGGACGTGGGTCGTGCCACGAGGCTTGTGGAGTTCCCACGTTCGGTTTAGGGGATGCTCCGTGATGTGACGTGGGTAAGGGCCATGTAACTAGCAGATGAGTGGTGCCACGTATCTCTAGCGGGTGCTGAGGCTGGGCTTCTAGAAAGTTAGTGCCATGTGTCCCAAGGTGTAATATTCCGTAGTTACATATATAAAAAAAGATATTTTTCTTTTTCTCATAAATTCCTTTGCATTGTAAAATAAAAAATTTTCTTTTTCTCTCTTTACCACATTTGTTTCCAATGTAAATCATAATTGTTTTTCCTTTCTTCTTGTGAATAATATTTGTACATGTGACGAGGATGTTTTCTCTCCCACATTAATTCCAAGGCAATAGGATTGTATTAACATTTGTTCATAGTTAATAAACAGTGGCTATATTTACAATTATTGAGGCACATGGTGTCAGTCTTTTGGCCATGTACTGGCAAGCTTCACGCGACCTAGAGTCAAGGTTGTGACTGATAATTGGGACATTTAATGTGGAGGAAAATTTTTTTTCCTACTAATCATGAGCTTTTATACTTTGAAGAAACTCCGTTTCCGTTGAGAATCCCATTTACCGGTTGCAACGTTTGACTAAAAGCCAAAGAAACCCAATGCGTGTGTAACAAGCCTTTTCTTTACACTCCAGTCTTGGTCTCTCATGGAATCCTTTGACTGACAAGGAGATGACTAGAGATCCAGAGAATGATCCTCAAGATAATTGCAAATGTAACCGCTTGTTTCTTGAAAATAAATCTTCATCAAGATACCTGTAAGGACCCTTTATTGCATTATTTTCCAAAGAACTCAGCATGGTATTTGTGGTGAAGCCATTTCTCTCATATTCTTTTACTGACTTGTTTCTTTTATTTTTCATTGGGCTGGCGCCCGATAATTGTTTGGCATCAAGAACAAGTCTGGCTGTTGAAGCTAGATGGTGACTAAAAATCACCTTTCTAGACTCATTCTTGCCTTAGGTCTTAGCGCTTGCGAGCAACCGTCGTTTTGAATTCCCAATATAAAGAGGGTCATCGCCTTAGAACTGCCATTCTTGCCTTGAACCTTGATCCCTGCATTGGGGAATCACCAATTAGGCCATATCTCAGACCCTAGTGCTCACACTAGGGGATGTGCTCTCAACACGTGTCTAGTACTCAGTGTTTATACTAGGGAATTATTGTCTTAGGGCATGTTTCGGCCTCTCTTTGGGGACCATCATTTCAAATTCATATCTTAAAATCCTAGTGTCTGTATTACGGAATCACGATTCTAAGACCATGTCTATCCCGAGCCATTATACTGGTCTAGAATCTCGGTATTCCCCTAAGGAAATCATCACCTTAGATCATGTTTCGAACCCCTATATAGGGAGTCGTTATCTTGATTTTGTCTAGACCCTCAGTGCCTACACTGATGAATCATCATGTTAGACTCATCTCCCGGTGCCTGTTCGGGGAATCATTACCTTAGGTCTTGCCATGAATTCCAATGCCCGCACTAGAGAACCATTGTCTTTATTCTATGGTTGCCATGAGGCCCAATGGTTGCACTGGGGAATCATCTTTTTAGCTCATGTGTCACTAACCCCATGGCATACTCTGAGGACTACCATTTTAGCTCATGTTCAAATCAATGGTGTAGTGACCATTATACTACCTAGCACCCTTGGGTCCGTCACAAGCTCTAGTGCCTGCACTGGGGAACTGTCATTTTAGGTTCGAATTCAAATGCCTATGTTGGAGAGGCACCCTTTTTGAATCTTATCTGTTTTAAAATCTCTATTGCATGCACTGGGAAATTATCATATCTAGATTCTGAAAGTCTCTCAACCGGTATTGTTCAGACAATTATCGAATCAAGGGATCATAAACCCAAACACATGGCTCCATTAACACCTCCATACCCCAGATGGTACAAGCCACAACTTTCACGAGAGTGCCACGTGAATGCGCGTGGTCATTCAACTGAGGCAAGTAGCATTTTTCAAGCCAATGTCCAAATATTAATGAGGAACAACAAGATCACCCTAACTCCTGGGTTTGAGGGTACATTCGGAAAGAGGGTAAAATGTAGCAAGCTTGATTAGAAAATGTTAAAGTGAATGACATCAAATAGTTTGAAGTGTCTTAGAATCTTTTTCGAATGAACTTCGTCACACTTATTTTGGGAATAAGGTAAAGTGTCTTTTTATCAGTAACCGTCATTCATTTGCTCCATGTTCTTCATCCTAGCATTCGAATGTTCGGAATCCTCGTCTAATTCGATCCAACATTGGCAATTAACTTGATTGATAAATGAAGATACCGCACATATGCATAGTCGTGAGTCTCTCGAGAAGTATCACTCACTTCATAAGCGACATCATTCACACACCTCAGTCTTAGCCATGTTTTCTGGGGAATTAAAAAATAATGAAAAATAAGAGGAATAAGGAAAAAGGAAAAGAAAAATGAAAATAAAGAAAGAAGCCTTAATAAAAGTAAATGGGTTGGCTATATCAAGGATATGAGGCATTTCTTGGTTTTTCCGAAACACAATGAAGATAACCTCTAGTCACCCCTTTTGGGCTAGGAGTAGAGTTTTCAAAAGTCTAAGCCTAGTCAATGTTCACCTGGGATGGGTAGTTTTTCGACTTTGTGTATTTCACGGAATCAATTGCAAAAAAAAAAAGAGGAACATTTTGATCCATTTTCAGCCACTTTTAAGCCTTCATGCGTATGTGTTTAAAATTACTTGACATTAAAATAAACCCTGGGGAATAATAAAGATATCTCACAATATAAGTTCAATCAATGATAAGAGCTTTGTTTCTTATGCAAGTTTAGTATCCAATTGGCTTTGCAAGTGACCAATGTGAGTCAAACCTTGTGCGAAGTTATTTGAGCCAAACACTAACTTCTTTTCATCGATTATCATTGAGGATAGTCTGTCTACTCATGCCGGTTCTAGGACTTGTTTTTAATCTTAATTGAAGCTTTACATGCATTGGTTTGATAGAGAGGATGGAGGCATTCATTTCATTCTTCCTTTTTCACAAACACAAACCCCATTTATATTTCCTTTTGCCACCTGTTTTGAGCCTTTTATTAGCAACTTTCAAGATACTTCATCACGTGATTCTCGGATGAGTATTACATTTTGACCTATTGCATATATTGTCTGACCACTCATTCTCGCGAGTTGGATTTGCCTAGCAATTCAAATAAGCCAAGATAGGGCTTGAAAAAAAAAAAGAAAAGAAAAGAAAAGAAAGAATAAAATGATTATTAATGAAAAAAAAGGAGAGAAAAGAAATAAAAAGTGCACAAGAAAAAAAGAGAGAAGATCTAAGGCAAACTCTTTTGGTGGATAAAGAATTATCGCTTGGTTAGCACCTTCCATTTTTAGGTCAAATTTATCTTGCTTATTCAAGAAACTATTATTTCATGCTTGATAATTGCTAACTTCATTTCTTAAACACTTTTCCCACATTAGCCATTCCTTCATCATTACAAGCTTTTAAAGACCTCTTGATCTACTACATTAATACATCTGCAGTGGAGATATAGATTAATTACAAGCCTATGGTAACCGGCTAGTGGAACACATTTGAGTGAAAACATTCCAACTATGGCGAGTGAGAGAATTACTTTTTCTTTGGTCGGTTGTATTTGCTAGTTGGATGCTCAGTTTGTTCAAAGACCTTATTAATCCTCAAATGCAAAGCTCTTGGGTTAGAGCAATTTCAATTTAAAGAGTTTTGATTATGTTCGCACAATAATTTTTGGGCCCTTTTTTCCCCTTTCATAAGCCCACATTTTGTATCCATCTGACCATGTTAAAAGCTTATAGAGTCCTCATTGAGGTATATCAAATTCAAATGTTTTGTGTAGGGCTAAGTGAAATAAAATGAGAGAAACAATTCAATTTTAGCACTCAAGGAATAAACTTCCCCTTGGGGAATATCAAGCTGAGATCTTGAATCGCTTGATCCCTATCTAAATTTTATCCTTAAATGAAGATGGGGAAACTTTCCGTCCCTCAGGCCTATTACCCTCTTTTTCAAAAAAAAATGGAAAATCCCTTTTCTCCCCAGTAAACCCCATTCTTCAATTACAGCCAAAAATCCATAGCCCAGAAAAGTTCCATTTTCATCCCATTGTAGTCCTTCTTTGGAGATTTTATATGCATATTTATGGTATCATTTTATTGTCAGTCAGGTGGTCAATGTTATCGCTAACATGACTCATTTTTTTTAATAGAAGTTCAGTCTTCTGTTGGATTTCTCCTTTTCCACATATGTATCATATAGACATTTTGCATTATTCCCAAGATACATTTTGATAAACCGTTCTTTATTGGGCTATCATTTTAGTATAGCATTTTAAACTGTTTCGTGACCTCATTCTAACTTGAATGAGCTTGTGCTTAACATTTGCAAATCATTGAAAATCAAAGTGAGAGGAAGAAACAATGCTTGATTTTGAGAATTCAAAACAAGTAACTTTTTCTATGATATTTTGCTATTGGGTTCTCAATGATTGAAACCAATATATTGATTAATTTCATTACTGGGTATTCAATGGTTGAGACGAAGTTAATCAACTTCTAAGAGAAGAAATTCTTGATTGATGTTCAAAACTCATAATCAAAATAAATTGCAAAATGAGATCAAAGTTTTCTTTCTCGGCTTTTGACAATTTGTTCAAAGCTGAAGCATCTTTAAACTTCTTTGCTTGATTTTCAAAGATTAAGGTATGATTAAATGGTGTTTGCCTTCACTTGATTTTACTCCTCTAGTTGTTAGGAGAGTAACTTTATCGTATCCCCTCATTGAATATACTGTTACCATGTCTCAGTCTCTTGGCCGGGGAATCCCTTTCTCTCCAAGTGTGGTCCTAACCCCTCGTTCATTGACTTGGGAGTCCCCCTATTTTTAGAGATAGTGTCACGAGGTCTCACAATGTGTCTCTTTCTGTGCTTATCATGGGATTTAGATGTCCCAAATTCTCTCTTAATTCTTTGATAAATTTCATCCTAATAAGAGTAAGGTTATACTTCACATTTACATGTAAATCCTTGAAAATAGAAGTATGAGGGCAGACAATGCTTGGTTTTGAGGATTGTAATCAAGTCACCTCAACCATGCTATTTTTTTCAACTTGGTTTTCGATGATTGAAACCAATGTATTGATTTATTTCTTTACTTAGTCTTCAATGGTTAAGCCCAAGTTAACTTTTAAGAAAGAAGAGGTGCTTGATTAGCGCTTAATACTCGAAATCAAGCTGAATTTCAAAATAAAGTCAAAGATTTCCTTAATTGGCTTTTGACAACTTAGTCAAAGCTGAAGCATTTTTTTACCCTCCTTACTTGATTTTCGAAGATTAAAGATGCAATTAAATAGTGTTTGCCTTCACTTGTCTTCGTTTTTCCGTTGATATGAGAGTAATTTTACCTCCTCATTACATAAACAGTCATCCTGCCTCGACCTATAAATTGGGGAATTCCCTTCTCCTGAATACAGACTTAATCCCCACACATTGACTGGGGAATCAGCTTACCCTTAGTATTGGGATCGAAGTATCCCAAAAACATACCCATCTCTGCTTGTCTTGGGATTTTAATGTCTCGAGTTCTCTTTTAACTTCTTTGTTTGTGGACTGGGGAATCATTCCCTGTGCATCTAGTGTTGGGATCTCAGTACAGGGTCTCTAATGCCCTGAATTTTCCTCCATTCTCCTGTCAATGGACTAGGGAATCATCTTTTTGGTTGGCGGGATCTCAATGTGCCTGTAGCATTCTTTTCCTAAGTAGGCTGGGGAATCACTTCCCCTCAAAGTGTTGGGGCATGAGTATCCCCAAATGTTGTTTCCATTTTCCTTTTTTAAAAATTAAATAAAAATAAATAAAGTGATGTATTGGACCATGTTTGTATGCCTGTCTCTTATATGTTCGTGTTATCACTATGATTGCATTTGTTCATTATCTTTGCATGTGTATTCACATTTGAGTCGATTAATTTATTAGGATTGTTGATGCATTTGCATGACATTTTCACGATACTTCCATAAGTCATCAAGTGATTATTGTGCGATGATTGCATAGTACTCATGATTTTTACATTCCTGTTTCCATTTGACATGGTATTTGCATAAGCATTTGCATGATCCACATATGCATAAATCCTTTTATCACCTGCTAAACCCGAGCAAGTTGGGAAGAGCAGGAAAAACATGTTTTGTGTAATCTTTGGGATCTGTTAAACCCAAGTAAGTTGGAACAGCAGAAAATGCATTCTTTGCATAAATCCTTTTAGACCTGTGAAGTCCAGGCAAGCTGGGAAGCATGGAAAATCTTTTTAGTCATTTAAACTTTATTTCATGTGGTGATCAATTTTCGGTGCTCATAAAAAGCCATCAAAATATGGTACCCATAATTTTTGGGACTCGTGCCTGCCACGATTTCCATGGTCGTCAAGCCATCGCTAATGAGTGTTTCGAGAACTTGACGTTCATAACATTTTCTCTTGGTCATCAAGTTTTCGCGAATGAGTGTTTTGAAAACTCGATATTCATTTTCTTTTAATCAGTTTTCGCCGATGAGTGTTTCAAAAACTTGATATCAGTTTTCACCGATGAGTGTTCCGAAAAATTGATATTCACTTTCTTTTAATTAGTTTTCGCCGATGAGTGTTTCGAAAGCTTGATATCAGTTTTCGCCGATGAGTGTTTCGAAAATTTGATATTCACTTAGTTTTCGCCGATGAGTGTTCCAAAAACTTGATATCAGTTTTCGCCGATGAGTGTTTCAAAAACTTGATATCAGTTTTGAGGACTCTTAGATCTCTAGGGGGAAAGGTTTTTCAGAACTCATAGAAGGTCATTGGAAACCTGGTACTCATAATTTTTGGAGACTATTATATCTTCGTGATGATCAGTCTTCGGTGTTCATGGACAACCATCGAGTGCTTCGAAGATTTGACATCCAGCATGTTTTTTTAGGGATCAGATTACACCGATGAGTGTTTTGGGATCTGACACCCACCATTTTCCATAGGAATCAAATTCGACCGATGAGTGTTTTGGGATCTGACATCCACAACTTTTTCATAGGACTCAAATTCTGCCAATAAATGTTTTGGAATCTGGCACCTACAACTTTTTGGATATTCTTGCCTGTCAAGATCTCTGTAGCGAGCTGTTTTCGTCGTTAAGTGTTTCGAAAGCTGACACCCATAACCTGGGAATACCATTTCTCATTATGGGGGCTCCTTGATGGGGGCTCGCCCTCACGATGCAACTAGAGGACTCTATCCACCTCAAGTGGATATGTCGGGTGCCGAAGATGGGGGCAAGGATGACTCATAGCACTGGCAGCTTAAGACTTTTCAAGGTAATAGATTTCTCAGGGCTGTACTTGCACTATTCTAGGCTTTGGTTTTTGATTGATTTTACACACTTTTGAGCCCCGAACAAAATAGGAGTCTATTTTGGTCTTTACTTGTCCTCCCTCTCCTTTTTGTGAGCTATGCTCACCTCTTTCAGTAAAGTTTTCAAGAGAAAGTAAAGTAAAGAGGGGAATTTGTAGACACCCTATTTTCTCTGGACTTTTTAAAATTAATGAATGAAAAGGGGCGCAAGTAGGATCAAACCAAAATCCCATGGATTGTGAGGTGGAAAGAACCTAGAGAAGATAAGTCCGATTGAGTGTCAAAACAAAAGATGAAATAAGAGTCATTTGAGGTTGAATTTTGGAAGTAGATGAAGATTTGATCACTATAGTTTCATCTAAAGTATTTTAGCTTTGAAACTTTTTCTGTTGCGTAGAGGACGAAAAATCTTTGAAAACGAACATAAGATTTGTGTGAATCGGGTATCAGACGGAGGAGAAATTAGTCTGGGAAAAAAGGTTGGATGAGGGACGAAGGCCTTTTAAAAATTAGAATCTAGCAGTCATGAAATATTTTATCACCGAGATTTCATCTTAATTCGGATGGGTCCGAAACTTCTTCCGTCGCGTAGAGGACGAAAAATCCTTAAAAATGGACATAAACTTTGCTCAAATCGGACACCGACAGGGCAAGAAAAAGGCTCCGGAAAGAAGGGGTCGCGACCTCCATGTCACCCGTCGTGACCCCCCTAGGAGTCGCGACCCCCTGGGGTTACCCGTAGCGACCCCCCCTCAAAAAAGTCCCAAAATTCAAATTTTTTCCCGCTTTTTTGCTGTTTCTTACCCTACACGTAAATTGGGGTATAGGGGTCGCGACAGGTAATTTTAAACATCGTGACCCCCATTGAAAATTGCATTTTTCCCGCTTTCCTCCTGCATTTATTGCCAAATCAAGAGGGGCTCGCAACCCCCTGGGTTATACGTCGCGACCCCCAACCCATTAATGCCTTAATGCCCAGATTCAATTTTCCTTTCATATGACCCATGGAACTCACTATAAATAGTGAGTCCCATCACTTGTCAAAGGAAGGAGAGAAAGAACGAGGAGGAGTAAAAGAAGAGACAACCGAAAAATTGAGAATCAAGAGGCTACAAAGAAGAAATAAGAGGTAGGCAAATACTTCAACCATATCCCATTGTTTTATATTAATCCACCCATATTTTCTTGATTGCTTAGTGCTTTTTGCTTGTGTAGTTTCTTTCTTTTGGGTTGTAAACCCTTGGTGTAGGTGTTATAACTTATAACCATATACCTGACTTGAGCACCCAAAGATATTTTGTCTTATCTTCTTCTCCTTTTCTTTTTTTTTTCTGGAAAACAAAAAGTGGTCGCGACGTGTAGGTATTGCTGTCGCGACCCCCTCCCCATGAAATAACAGAGGGGTCACGACGTAATAGTTTTGCTGTCGCGACCTCCACTGTCACAGTGATCAGCGGTCGCGACGTATTATAGTACCCATTGCGACCCTTTGCTTTTGGGAGACATAGATTAATTATTTCTTACCTAGTAGATATAATCTTTTTATATGTAACCTAGTGACACCAAGAGACTTTTGTCTTTATAGGAGTACTAGTCCCCACGCCATCGGGGTATGTCGCCTGATGAGCCTTCTCACGCCCATATTTTTTGTATTTCTATTATTTGTATATATTGTATGGTAGAAAGGCACCAAAAGGATTTGGCCTCTTTAGGTACATTGCACTGGGAGGCTATCTGAGCTTTTGCTTGATGGACCTCCTCTCACTCTCACACTTTCATGTCACAGGAACTACGTGGGCTTTGAGCCCTCTCTGAGGGTACGTAGGTCGTAGGCTTTTATCCTAGGTCAAGCCCTCCCTCATTTTCTTCAATGATTGTATATATTTTTAAGGCCAAATAATTTTAATATTGATTTTTAGGGTAACTGTCTTCGGACTGGGGAAGAAGGGTGTCTAACACCTTCCCTTCATCTCAATCAGACTCCCGAACCTAACATTTTGTGAAAATTCATTTTTACCCCACTTTTGAACGAATATTTATTTTTCCAAATTTTGATTGAAAATATGGTGGCGACCCGTCGAAGGCTCGGTCTTCAAAGATTCAAAAATCTCCGCCCCTCGAATCCCACAACGGATAAAAGGATTATCCAGTACATCCATCGTAGGCTACAACCACCTGCTCTAGCCAGACACGTGGAGAGAAGGGACGACCCAAATCCGTCACCCGAAAATCGGAGGCACAAAGACTAAAAAGCCCCAGGAAACCCAAGAGTCACACGGAGACACCGAAGGGCCTTTACGAAATATCCGTAACTGAGGCTAATGATGGCAACCCTCGGAAACGCACCCGCATTAAATGAAGGAAAACGACTACAAATCACTCGAGGCCAGAGAAATTAATCAGGCCATGACACGTGGCGGTGATCACAACCTTCTCCTTCAAAAGGAAACTCCTCACAAAGTCTCTTGCCAGCCGCTGGCTGCGGACGAGCCTGCCAAGAGAAAAGCATCCCGAATGATGAAAAGGCCCTTGACCTTTGAGATTCCTCTGCACACCCCCAGAGGGCATTTCTGGAAAATCCCTCCACGCAATGATGACTCCTCCTCGGAAAGACGCGTACTTTCTGTAGAGACGGCACAAAAACTTGCCAAGGAAGTCAAGCAGTCAGCCACCAGGATAAAGACGCGTGGCATCTTCGATGTCTCTATTCTCTGAGTAAACCCAGAGGCACACAAAGCCTCACTAGTCGAACGACCAACCAAGATGACCAGACCCACTTGTGGATGGGCTCGTTCTGACAAAGGCAACAAGTGAAAATTTTCCTAAGTAGCTTGCTGAAAGAGAACTTAAGTCCACGGGCGCCCGACACACGTACACTTGGGGGACTTATGTAACTACGGAATATTCCGCCTAAGGACACGTGGCATTAGGCTTCCAGAAGCTCCACGGTAGCTTACACCAGTGACACGTGGCACCACTCATCTATCCCCTACGTGGGCAGTACCCACATCTGTCACGACCCCCTATCGAACGTCCGTGACCGGCACGGGAGGTAGGATTTCTCCTATCCCGCAAGCCTCTAATCCCTGATTGACACTTTAATATGTTTATATCTACCCATTTCTAATACAAACAACATATAATACATATGGTCATCCATTACCGGTGACCTACGCAGTTTGCAATCCACGGCTCGCTCAGCGCCGCTTCAGTATATATATATACACATATTCATTCACACGTACATATAGTATACATATTGATCACGCGCTTCAGGACGGGTGATCTATCCTATTCACATGCAGATGTCCTGTATACAGTCATACATATATTCAATCACACGCCTGCATATAGTTTACATATTGGTCACACGCCTCAATGCGTGTGATCTATCCTATTCACAGGCGGAAGCCATATTTTCATACAATCAGGTATTCAGTCACACATACATATAATTTACATATTGATCACACGCCTCAATGCGTGTGATCTATCCTATTCACATGCGGAAGTCATATATATAAATATATACACATGATATATACTATATCATAGCCTATATTCCCGTCACCAAGACCTAACTTTAATCTCTATGAAGCCGACAATACTAGAGTTCGATACATATATACGACAGTTGTATATGTACGAGAGCTACATCCAAAAAGGAGTCATATATATACATATACATCCTGATTTGTTTACATAAACCAAAATACGCTACCCACGCGGACTGTGCGTGCGGTCTTGCGAAGAAGTGGACGCGATCCCGACTCCTGAACCACCTGTATCTGAAACATGTAAACAGGGGGGGTGAGTTGAACAGACTCAGTGAGAAGCTCCCCCATCCTTGGCGTAGCAGCGGGTACCACTACAGCTGGGGGAAGGGAGCAACCACAACTACATGCGCATGAAACGGATTCGTATTATGATCTTTAACATGATCAAGCAATCAGTAAATCATATTCACAATTTAAAATCCTGTTTCATGCTTCTAACATATTTATTAATCCACATGTAAATCAATCATAAACATATCACATATGGTTCCATAGTTAACTTATACTTGTGCACGTAAACACTCACTTTCTGTCTCCCGCATTACGCTAAGAGAAATACTGGCCCGAAGGCAATTTCATGTACGAACCTGGTTGATCACACCAGGAACTTTCTGACTCCAAGGCATGCTTAGAGTAAAAGCCGACAACTTGTCTGACCCCGGTTAAACCAAGGTAATGGCCACTATGTGGCATACTTACTGTTAACTGAATCCTGTCTGTCCGACCAGGATAACCAACTCGATCTACCCAAACTAACCTAAACAAGTTCAACTAATATATTCGACCTTGAAAGACACCCTATTAATAACCAACTGAATATTACACATGTGAATTAGCTAGGCCTAGTTTCCCCCTTTTCAATTATGCAACCCTCTCACTCACATTCAGCAACCTAGGTTCGGTTTTCCTCAACAAACCATACGAACAAGGTCTTAACGGTGACGGTCGATGTGATTGGTTTCTAATATTACTGAACTCCTCACATATGAAATTATGACTCAATCCTACCCACGGTAACATATAAGGCTCAGTGAGCCACAATAGTACATATACACCCTGAGATTAATCATATAAGCACATATACTATTGCACGTTGACTGCTTACTTGCAAATCATACACGTGTAACACAAACTTATTCATATAAATATATTCCATATATCAATTTGCACAAAATAGAGCAAACCACATATTCCACATAGTCATCCAACCCTGTGGGGCAGGGATGGGAGAGCCCCTCACCTCGTTGGCCCTCCTGATCAGTCCTCGGAGTGCTTGAAGCTTCAATCACTCTGTGGTGCCCTATACACATTATATTTAAGAAATTTAGAACACGTAACTAAGCATCTACCATGCACGTGTCATGCTAATGCTTATGCACCCTCTAGCTATTTTCCATGAACAAATGATTTAGTTCGTTACGTCGTCTTATTTGCTCTTTCTAACAGTCCAGAATGCCCCATATTCGACTTTCACACTTTCGAGCCATTTAGAACCTCTAATTGCTTACGTTAGAGATTTCCACTTGTCTAAATTTCCCTTCATGTGTTCATATGGGTATTAAACTAATAAAAGAATTAAATTCACGGTTCAAAAGAGGCTCTAGCTTACTCATCCCACCGTCTCCCTTATTCGCCAAGTAAAAGCTTAATTACTACCTCTTTAATTATATATAAAAATATAATTGGGTATAATTAGAGCCTTGGAACTAATTTAGTGGGTCTTAGGTGTCCCCCACGGACTAGACCAAGGTGTCCAACCAACCGCACAGCTCCTTACTATACGGTGGTTTGGTATTTCGCCTCTTTTTCACCGGATTGGGTTCCGATTAAGAACGTAAATACTCGGGCTTTATTCCCTTGTCTATTTCCGGCAACTATAACTCCTATACTATTCCAATCCAAGCCTATTCATGCTTCGAACTATCAATTTCGAATTTTAGAGCAATTTCCTAACCCAATTTTTCCTAATTTCCATACCCGGTCAATTCCTACGGTTTAACTTCCATTCTGAACCTCACTAAGCTTTCAATAACATCCACTAAGCTCAAATTTAACCCCGGAATGCCCCGATTGAAAGAGATTGAAGAATTCCTAAAACACCCAAAAATTGGAGAAATTGGGGTTTGAGAGATTTGGGGCTTTCTTACTTGATTTCAATCGAATGGGGAGCTTAGTGTGTGGTTAAAATGAAGTCCGGTGGCCTTCACCGGTGGCGGAATCCTCCCTCTTGCGTGATTCTGATCAAAAACTGTTGAGCCCTTCCTCCCTCTCCTTCCTGGTTTGCTTCACGCGTGGTCCGTGAGATGCTTCTACTTTTTCGTTTCTTTTTATTTTAGCTTCTGCGTGCTTCTTTCTTTTTATTTCTTTATATGTGTGTTAATTAATAATAAGGGAGGTCACGGTTGGCCCCCCTTATATCTTATTATATGCATTTTTTTTTTCTTTTTCTTAATTAAAAAGGGATGGGGGGTCACGGTTCCCCCCCCCATTATTTTAATGTAAATATATTTTATAATTAGATATTATATATATATATATATATTATATATATATTTATTTATTTTTATTTTATTAGAAAAACTTATTTACTTGTTATATCCTCTTTTTCCCTCATGCTATTTAATCCTCTTTTCTTTTAGGTCCTAGAAAATTTATAAATATCCCCTATTACTTTCTTCTTTATTCTATTTTTTAAGCCTATAATTCTTTAATTTAATTTATTTTTCTTTCTCAAAGAAAAATAAATTTAATAAAAATAAAAATAATTAAATCTAAATATCTCGGATATTACAACATCTCTCCTCCTGGGTTCCCATCCACGAGACGTGGAAAGCCTCCAGGCATCGTGGGACGACCCACGTCCAGCAAGAACGTGGGTTGACCATGTTCTCCCCCACACTGGGTATAAAAGGCCCTCACCCGGGGTACTCCAAATCATGAGCATCAGAGACAAGGAACACAGACTCTGATTACATTGAAGCTAAACTTAGTTTCCCTTACACAACATATCTTCCGATTAACCTCGGAACATAGCCCCCGGCACCACCAAGCTCCGACCATCATTTGGTGTATCTCCGTCCCGGAGATTCCCTCAAACAGAGCTCCCAACAGCTCTTAGAGACCCTCCTATGAGTGGCTCGCCCGCCTGGAGTACCTTATTCATGTCTTAGCCGCACACGGCCCCATACAGGTAACTACCTTGCCTAACGGCTCCTGTAGACGTCACCACGATGAACTATGTGGACTTTGATCCCTTCACAAGGGTACATAGGCATCTAGGTTCTCACCTAAGGACAAGTCCCCCAAGGTTACGACCTCTTGCGGTCCTTATTTACAAATTAAAATTGTCGAACAAAAAATGACAGTTACAAATATATTTATAAAAAATGAACTAAATATAATATACAGAAGTCTGTAAAAAAAATATAAAGAAAGTCAAAATCATAATAAAATGTAGTATTATTATTTTTAAACATTCAAACATGATAAAAAATATGCAAGGTGAATCTTAAAATGAATGATTCATCCTCACGTTACCCAAGTTTAATTTGTATCCATAAAGTCAAACAATATTAAAAATTAGTCTGCCTAATCCAAAACAAGTAAACAATATTAAACATTAGTCCACCTAATCCAAAATAAGGAATCAAATCAACACTAGACACAAAGTTAGACTAATATATCCAACCATATCTTCTTCCTATTAAGAGGCATAGACACAAACATTTCCCTCAAAGTTGGATCCATAAATTTGTCCATACCCTTCATGTAAATGTCATCAGAGACATCAGCAATATCATTAAGTGCAGATACACATTTAGCCATGGAATAACCAGAAGCTGTATTTCCAGAACTACTAGTTTATGATCTCTTGTCCCTTAATATCTCAACTTTAGCAAGTTGAACTTTTGTCCTTGCTCTAGATGCTCCAGCCCATGCTTGAATTGCATCTCCCATATGACTAGTCATAGTTTCTCTCTTTCTCTTTCGCTCAGGAATTTCAAAAGTGCGCTTTCCATTGTGCGTGGCACGCTCAATTGGAGTAATATCATGTTGATTGTCCTCATCAAGGTCTCCATGAATTCCACCATAAAGATACTCGTTTTCAAGCTCACGCTCTTGTTGAGAATCTGGTGGGGCTTGGGTGGATGAATGATGAAGGACACCAGTAGCCGTGCTTATGTTGAAGATGATTCCTAACAAGTTATAATGTTCCAATCCATTCTTCTTATATTGTGCAGCATCAGAATGTGCCAAAAAAATTTAAAATAAATTATTTAAGGTGTATACACAATCTAATAAATAAATTCAAGTACTAAAGTAGTTATATACCAAGATATATCTCGGCCAAACTTCATCATCAGCAGTAACTGTATTTGTTTCGGCATTCCAACCAAACTCAGTGTGTTGCAGTAGCTGAGAAAAGTCTCAATGCTCTATCCGGAACCTATTAAATTTTTATTTGATTTGCTTCAAAGTAAAAGCTTGTCTACACTTAGAATTTATTTTCTCTAAAAAAAATTTCCACACTTTAGGAGTACATACACCGTTCGTCATATTCCCTTTGTTAACTTCCTCAACCATGATATCTATGTAACACTTAACCACAAGCTTGGGCCAAAGTGCAGTTTCTTGTGTTTCGTCTTTAGTCCCACTAGTTGTCATCTATAAGCACAATGAAACAAACGAAAGAGAGAGTTCCCAGTCAATTATGAACTAATCATAAGAAAAACAACAAAGACTATCATTAGATTCTATATACTATGTTTATAATGATTCCAACTAACTCCTCAACAAAACGAAATTTAACTTGGTGGTGCACACAACTGATACAAGCATTAGGTCCAAAGAGAAGTACACCTTAAAGTGGTTTTGAAGCAACATAATATAAATGAGTGGAACATCGATATTTATTGAAGCATAAAATCAAAATAACATACAAATTCTCATATCAAAAGTTACATCTTTAAGAACTTGTGAGATGAACAGAGTAATAGAATTCCCTTGGAGTAACATAGTGGTCATCTACAAAAAGGAACAAAAGTAATAAGACAACATAAAGTTGTAGAGCAAATAAGCAATAGCTTGATTCACGAAGTATATATCTTAAAACAGCTCACACTATAATCACCACCAAAAGGATTCCCAAAAAACAACTTCAAGTACATTAGAAACATGCATTTGACTCCAAATTTATGATTAATTTGACTAAATTAATTTTAGTAGGAAAAATCAAATCCCAAATTTGACGTACGAGAATGTTCTTGAACAAAAAAATATAGAACTCAATATATATCACACAAATTTCAAATAACCTTGTTTCTTTTTTCTCTATTTATTATCTTCTATTATTCAATCTTATTTTCTATTTATTCTTATTTCATAATATATTATCCTTCACAAGTTTTCCACGCACCTAATTAATCATGACCCATCCTTGTGCTTTTGTCGCACTAAACTTTTCTGAATTCTTTATTTACCTTCATACTTGTGATCTACTTCTAATTACTCATTTCTATGTATACCAAAAAATATATAGAACTCAATGCCCTAAACCAGAAGCTATGGAATCCCACGGGAAAACTCAGTAAAGTATTCACATCATGTAGATTATAGTTATTAAGAGGTCACAGAAGCCTCATCAGGCCTTCACGTGAACACAAAAGTACTTTCAATGCCATGAAACCAAACTGGTCCCCCAAAATAGCAGTAACAATAACTACAATGCCATGAAGCCAAACTGGTCCCCAAAACAGAAGTAACAATGACTGGCATGAAAATTCACATGCAACTTACAGGATAAAAGTAAGGCTTCAAGGAAAGTTAAAGACACATCCTGAGTGCTCCCACAAGTGCCCGCCTAATCCAGTGTTTTGCTCGGGATTCATAACGATGGTTAGAATGACACCCGGCAACACCATTAGCTCCATTAGACCTAAGGAAACCTAGACCTCTGATACCATCTTTGCCACGACCCCCACCCGAGGGCTTGTGACCAGCACGAACTAGGGGAGGAATCCCCAGTACGTAAACCTCATCATAAAACATGACCTGTAACCTGTGCAGTTCATATATTCCAGAATGCCATGGAAAAAGTCTACTCTGCATAAATACATAAATCCATAACAAAATACCTAAAAGTATATAGGTTTACAATCCATAATCCAACATACAAAACCTACCCTAGGCTAATGGAGCTGACTTCTAGAAGTTCAATAAAGTTTACAAAATACAAATAAAATCAAAATATGGCACCCACACGAAAGTGCGGGGTCTAGATGGCCGCCTTACTGAGCTGACGCGGAAGCCTGTCCAACACCTGTGTTTGAAAAATGTAAACCACGAGGGGTGAGTCAAAAGACTCAGTGAGACACAAACTCATCTTAGACGTGGTAGAAGGGTACCACCGCGAGGGGAACGGGAGTGTCACACATAAGCAATTACATTATCATTTATTAAATAACATCACAAGACTTTTCAACAACTAGCCAAGGTCCATGTACCAATCATACTGACACATACACACCTTTCATAAGAGTCATATACACATTCAAGACAAACCACTCAAGTGGTGTCCATACATCAATTTCAAGAACAAATCTTAGTTCTAAGTGCAAATATGAACAATCCAAGAATCAACAAATAGTTGGAAATAATGTTGGCCGGATAGGGTTAAGATTGCTTGGGCACCTTTTAGTGAAAGAAAACATTTATGAATGATAAAGTTTTTAAAAGAAATTACTTTACTAGTCGGTGTCCAAGGTTTTCCAAATAATACAAGAGAACGAACCCTCAATTTGGCTTTCAAAATGGATGAGAAATGTATTTTTTTAAAGAAGAGGATTCATATGGATTTTAAAAAAATATGAGACCAACATTACCTTTTCACCCAAATTATTTCCCACAAGCAAACAAGGGGTAGGTTCCTTCCCTCTTCCCTTGCTTACCTATGACTTCTTAGCAATTGGGTGGGTTAAGTGGTTCAACTAGGTTCCTTCCCACCACCTTGCCAGTTACAATTTTAACAGCACATGGTTCAAAATTATTCCTTCCCATGCTTGCCCTTGTACATCAACACGAGGTGAATCCCATGGTTCAACCTTGTTCCTTCCCATGCGCTACCCAATGTCACATTCACACATGGTGTATGGTTCAACATTGTTCCTTCCCGTACACCTCATTGTCACGACCCCAAATCAGGAGTACGTAGTTGTTTATACTTTGTGCCATCAGTGTACCCAACCCCTCCGAGGTTGTTACACTCACTACCGACTCGGTTTACCGTACTCGTGTCCTGACGAAGCTAAATGCCATGACAATGGCACAACTATGTATTACACTTACCGTTTCTCCACCAAACGGTAAAGGATCTTACATTTATCACTCGTGTTTGCCTTTCTTTTCTGGACTTCTACACTTCCCTTTAGTGGTTTCCATAACCACTTCAGGTTACTCCATGTCGACATCCCATGTCTTACTGACTTAGACTCTTCTCTGACTACTACTTGTAGTCATTTCTGTTTATAATGGAAACTCATCAGTCTCCTCTTTACCATCATACTCATTACTCTGCCTCAGGCTCAGTTTGGTCTTCACATCCGAAGACCTCGCTTAACATGACTATGACTGTGGATCTATACCATCCTCAGGTTAGTCCACTTAGAGTTGCACAACCTATGCTAACTCTACTCATTGGGTTTCCGTTGGCTTTTACCCCAACTTGGCCCACTCAGACTCCTCAACTCACTTAGATCCTGTATTCCTACTTGGAATACTCGATCCATTAACTCTAGCATGAACCTTTCCCGACATGCTCTACTCCCCTTGACCAAACGGGATCCGCTCCCACGGTTTGATTCTTGCCTTTCTTATGGTGTGGCATAAGTTCACAAACATATACCGCCTCTTGCAATTGTGTTACTCGTTGGGTTCCAATCGCCCCCAACGGTAGCATACTTGGTTTATCATTTGGCTGGCATCCCCCGATGCTTACCCGACTCCGTTCCCGTATTCACTCTCTACTTTTCATTTCGTACCTACGTGGTACTCTTTCTTCGAGAATTTCTCAATACTCATTACTCACTAAATTCTCCTTCACGATTAACCGTCCATAAGGTTAATTTTCCCTTTATGGCACCCACATGGCCACTTATACGTTTGGTTTGTCCACTCAGTCTCCACCCATACACGGGCTTCAGTCTAACGGATCTACGGTCCACCAACCTGTGGAACTAGCTTACCTAGCTATGTCCACTACAATCTGTGTACTATACATGCACTTACGGTAGTAGTTGGTTCTCCACCTTCTACTTGACTCTTATCCTATGGGGTCCTATAGGCTTCCGCTCTTCCCCCCTTATGGGCCTACTTATCCCTGTTTACTTTCTCTCCCCTCGGGCCTCCACGAGTCCCTTTGGAGTTTATCTCTCACGTTATCTCGTTCAAGAGCTATCTACCGCAATAGCACTCATTTTCTTATCTTTGGACGGTACCCGAAGGTCTATGCCCATTTCCACTTCTAGACCTGCTCCGGTCTAATGCTTTCGGGTCCATAATCATCCTATGGCCCCTTACTTGGTAACCCCTAGGTTTACCCGTATACTCCCTTGGTACTTTAGCACTCTTCTAGTTCTTTTCGATGTCTACTTAACTTTAATCACTCCAAGCAAGTGATTTCTCAACTACATCTACCATCCTTATACAGCTTACCTGTAAAAGGACTATTGTTTGGTGGGGTATTGGTCACATGAGTTAGTTTTCTTATGCACCTTGCGGGTGTTAAAAATTACTTCAAGTTTATTTCTTGGAAAATGACGCCTAAGGTTTTCGTAAATGGTTAGGGTTTAACCAATTGGGATGACACAAATTAAGAAAGAGTTTTCATGAAAATTTGCCTTCCAATGGTTATCCCTAGTATTTTCAAAAAAAGTTTGAGGTTCTTTCAGAATCTCTCATCCGGAAAGACCAAAAAGATTTTTACAAAAATTTCTCATGTGATCAATATCCTATTCTTTATGCTCTTCCTTAAGCAACCCAAGAGAGTTTGGTTGGGCTTAATCCCTTCTTTTCCCCTTGTTTGCTTAAGGAACTAGTAGTTCATGGATCGAGCGTAGGGTTGGACTAGGCTCCTTCCCTGTGTCTTACCATTTACTCTGTTTCCTGCTCGGCATATGGTCACGCTCTACATGTTTGCATATGCCTCTACTTCTTAACATTTATCTCTACGGCATATGGTTCGGCCACTTTGCCCTTCCATATACCGCATCCTGATTTTCTAGTCCG
This sequence comes from Senna tora, assembly GCA_014851425.1. NCBI lineage: Eukaryota > Viridiplantae > Streptophyta > Magnoliopsida > Fabales > Fabaceae > Senna > Senna tora. Next base: position 22,905,671 of record CM026265.1, read on the forward strand.
TAGACTTCTACTTCTATACTGTGGCATACACCACCTCTTTTCTGTGTACTTTCTAGGAAGGACAACTCACTTCCTTCAGCCATAGCATACTGAACAGTTGTGACCCATTCACGTGGTCATCTTCTTGTCGGTCTCATGCCTCATGGCCCTGTTTATTCTTGTCTGTAAACTGTCTATTTCAATCGCCCCATGGTCTTACTTTCTTTTCCACATGCCAAGCGTGTCTTGTCATGACCCCCTATCGGACGTCCGTGACCGGCACGGGAAGTAGGATTTCTCCTATCCCGTAAGCCTCTAATCCCTGATTGACATTTTCACATGTTTATAACTACCCATTTCTAGTACAAACAATATATATATATATATATATATATATATATATATATATATATATATATATATATATATTTATGGCCATCCATATCCGGTGACCTAAGTAGTGTGCAATCCACGGCTCGCTCAACGCCGCTTCAGTCTATACATATACACATAATCACTCACACGTACATATAGTATACATATTAATCACGTGCTTCAGGGCGGGTGATCTATCCTATTCACATGCAGAAATCCTGTGTACAGTCATACATATATTCAATCACACGCTTGCATATAGTTTACATATTGATCACACACCTCAATGCGTGTGATCTATCCTATTCACATGCGGAAGCCATATTTTCACACAAACAGGTATTCAATCACACATACATATAATTTACGTATTGATCACACGCCTCAATGCGTGTGATCTAACCTAGTCGCATGCGGAAGTCATATATGTATATACGTGATATATGCTATGTCATAGCCTAAATTCCCATCATCAAGACCTAACTTTAATCTCTATGAAGCCGACAATGCTAGAATTCAAGTATAATATATATATATATATATACACAGCAGTTGTATACGTACAAAAGCTACGCCAAAAATGGATTTATATATATATATACATCACTACTATATTCATAACCAAAATACTACCGACGCGGACTAAGCGTGCGGTCTTTACATCTGTTCGCCTCCTTGAGAAGAAGTGGACGCGTGTCAGACTCCTGAACCTCCTGTTCCTGAAACGTTTAAATAAGAGGAGTGTGTCAAACAGACTCAGTGAGAAGCTCCCCCATCCCTGGCGTAGCAGCAGATACCACTACAGCTGGGGGAAGGGAGCAACCACAACCACATACGCATGAAACGGATTTTATATTGTGGCCTTTAACATGATCAGGCAATCAATGTATCATATTCGCAAGTAAAATCCTAATTCATGCCCCTAACATATTTATTAATCCGCATGTAAATCAATTTCAACATACATCATTTGGTTTCATAGTTAACACATGCTTGTGCACGTAGGCACTCACTTTCTGTCTCCCGCATTAAGCTAAGAGAAATACTAGCCCGAAGGCAATCTTATGTTCGAACCCAGTTGATCACACTAGGAACTTTCTGACTCCAAGTCACGCTTAGAGTAATAGACAACAACTTGTCTGACCTCGGTTAAACCAAGGTAATGGCCACTACGTGGCATACTTATTGACGTCCTAATCCTGTCTGTCCGATCAGGATGACCGACTCGATCTACCTAGAAAAACTAAACAAACTCAACTAACATATTTAACCTTGAAAGACGCCCTATTTATAACTAAATGAATATCATACGTGTTCTTTAGTTAGGCCTAGATTTCCCCCATTTCAATTATGCAACACTCTCACTCACATTTAACAACCTAGGTTCATTTTCCTCAATGTACCATACGGTCAAAACCTTTGCACGATGATCAATTTAAATGGGTTTCTAATATTAATGAACCCTCACATATGAAATTCCAACTCAATCCTACCCACGGTATCCTATAAGGCTCGGTGAGCCACAATATCGCATATTCACTTGAGTATGAACATATAAACATATAAACAATTTGCACGTCCAGTGTTTACTCACTAATCTTATACGCGTAACATAAATACATTCAGATAGACATAGTTCATATATCAATTTGCACAAAATAGAGCAAACCACATTTCCATGTAGTCATCCAACCCTGTGGGGCAGGGATGGGAGAGCCCCTCACCTCGTTGGCCCTCCTGATCAGTCCTCGGAGTGGCTGAAGCTCCAATCACTCTGTGGTGCCCTATACACATGTACTTAAGCAATTTAGAAACGCATAACTAAGCAGCTACCATGCATGTTTCATGCTAATGCTCATGCACCCTCTAGATATTTCCAAGAACTAATTATTTAGTTCGTTACGTCGTCCTATTTGCTCTTTCTGAAAGTCCCGAATGTCTCATATTCGACTTTCACACTTTCGAGCCATTTAGAACCTCTAATTACTTAGGTTAGAGATTCCCACTTGTCTAAATTTCCCTTCATGTGTTCATGTGGGTATTTAACTAATAAAAGAATTAAATTCACAGTTCAAAAGAGGCCTTAGCTTACCCATTCCTCCGTCTCCCTTATTTGTCGGGTAAAAGCTTAGATACTACCTCTTTAATTATATATAAAAATATAATTGGGTGTAAATAGAGCCTTGGAACCAATTTAGCGGGTCTTAGGTGTCCACCACGGACTAGACCGAGGTGTTCAACTCACCGCACAGCTCCTTACTGTACGATGGCTTAGTATTTCGCCTCTTTTTCACCGGATTGGGTTCCGGTTGAGACGGTAAATACTCGAGCTTTATTCCCTTGTCTATTACCAGCAACTATAACACATATACTACTCCAATCCAATCCTAATCATGCATCAAACAATCAATTTCAAATTTTAGAGCAATTTCATAACCCAATTTTCCTAATTTCCATACCCAGTCAAATCCTATGGTTTCACTTCGATTCTGAACCTCCCTAAGCTTTCAATAACACCTAGTAAGCTAAACTTTAACCCCGGAATGCCCCAATTGGAAGAAATTGAAGAATTCCTAAAATACCCAAAATTTGAGAAATTGGAGTTTGAGAGATTTAGGGCTTTCTTACTTGATTCCAATCGGGTAGAAGGCTTGGTGGTCTAGAGGATAAGGTTCGGTCAATGTTTCCTGTCATCGGCATCGTCCCTCCGGCGTATTTCCGGTCGTTTCCTCCGTCCGTGCGTGCTTCTCTCCCTCGGGTCCCTTCTCGTGCGTGCATGTGTGTGAGTCTCGTTTTCTGCCTCTGTTTGCTTTGCTCTCTTATTTTCTCTTTTTAATGTGTGTGTGCGTTTTGCTGCTTCTTACTCTTTTTTTTAATGTGTGTGTGTGTAAATGGGAGGGGGTCACGGTTGGCCCCCCCCATATATTTTATTATTATATATATATATATATTATTATTATTTTTATATGTTTTAATTGAATTGGATGGGGGTCACGGTTCCTCCCCCCCCCCCCCCAATATTTTAATATTTGGTCCTAAAATAAAATAAAAACAAAATAATTAATAAGTATTAAAATCCTAATTATTTCCCATCTTTTCAATCCCCTATTCTTTTAGGTCCTAAAAAAAATTATATATATTCCCTATTACTTTCTTCTTTATTTTATTTTATTCTTTAATTCTTTAATTTAATTTATTTTTCTTTTTGAAAGAAAAATAAATTAAATATTAATGAAAATAATTAAATCTAAATATCTCGGATATTACATGTCTTTTCTTTCACTTTACAAACCATTCCTAGCCTAAACTATCATTCACTGCATATTTCTATTCTACTTGCATTCCATAGTATAGTTGAACAACTTGCGCCTATACCCTAGCACACAATGTGCCACTAACAAAGCAGACGCATCGTCTCATTTAACACCTGCAAAACATCACACATTGTAGAGCGTTCCTGCCTACAATTCAAACCAAATGCGTCTCTGTCTAGGCAGTATCCTCTATGGATGTCTCATTTTCCTATTATAGCGTCCTAAGGTTCCCGGGGTAACTGCCACCCCACCTTACGCCTTAGTGCTCATCGGCACTTATGTACTGTGCAGGTTATATGCTTTGCATAGAATTTCACATACAAATTCTATGCTTAAAGCGATGACTTGAAAGAATTCATGACTCAACATCCTGAGCAACCTCACAAGTGCCCTACCACGACCGCGAGCACGGCCTCTAGCTTAGCCCCTGGGAGGCATTCTCCCTTCCCGGATCGACTCCACATCTGTACGTGCAGGGATTCTACCGCCCCTCCTAGCCTGCCTAATAGTCGGTGGCATCCCTGTACTGCACAAGAGCGTCATGATGAGCATTTATATAATCTATCACAGATTAAGAAGGAATGAAGGAAAAGCTTACTCAATTTATTCTGGGTACTCCCACAAGTGCCTGTTTAATTCAACGTTGTGCCCGGGTTTCACAACGAAGTTTAAAACGACACCCGGTTATACCAATGGCTTCACATGACTTAAAGAATAACTAGGCTCTGATACCAAGTTTGTCACGACCCCAAATCGGGAGTACGTGACCGACACGGGAATAGATTGTTACCTCTAAACCCGTAAGCCTTACCCTGTAAATATAACTATAACTACACTGCTATACAATCAATATATACAATCATAATAGTGGTCACACCTCACTGGTGGGCTAATTAACCTACAATCCACGGTTCGCTCAATATCGCTTTAGCTCAGACCAGTGTATAGATATATATCAACACTCATAATATAAATATTCATATCATATTGACCGTATGTCTCATAACGCACGATCTATCCTATTCACATGCAGCAAGCACACATAATATATATATCCATATCGTATTGACCGTACGACTCAATGCGTAAGATCTATCCTATTCACATGCAGAAGTTTATATACTCATACACATATCCTAGTTTTCCCCAAACTGGACCCTGTCTTTAAGTACATGTGAAGCTGACAAGTCTAGAGTAGGTACATATCGAAAGCTGTAAATATATATACACAACCCTTACAACTTATAATATGTACAACCAAAAGAGTCAAAATAACAAAAGGTGTCCACCCACGCGAACTAATGCGTAAAGGATGGTCTGATGTCCATATCATTGTCCGGACGTTGATGCTTGCCCGATACCTGTATCTGAAACATTGACGCAGAGGGAGTGAGTCAAACAGACTCAGTGAGAAGCTTCCCATCCTCGACGTAGCGGCGGGTACCACTACAGTTGGGGAAAGGGAAACACCCACAATCACATGCGCATGAAAAACCAATTTATCAAATGTTATATTATGATCAAGCAATATTAATATAACATAAAATCAAAGATAAACCTACGGATCATGCTCCTCTATCATGCTTCTCATAAACAAGCAATCACTTTTAACATATCATCTAAAAACTATAAATCACTCAATTGGTCTATGTATCTCACAATGGACAATGGCCTCAATGGGCAATTCTTTAATCTTTAATTGACCCTAGGGCCAGGCTAGGGCAATGGCCTCAACGGGCAAATCTTTTAATATTTAATTGACCCTAGTGCCAGGCTAGGGCAATGGCCTCAACAGGTAATTTCTTTTAATCTTTAACTGACCCTAATGCCAGGCTAGAGCAATGGCCTCAACGGGCGATTTCTTTTAACTTGTTTCTCTTCCCAAGCTTTCAGCTGGAATCCTGACTCTATCTACCCATTACTATCCTAAACTGACTTTACCTAGGTAGTGTGAACATTCCTACGACTCACTAATCAATTATGAGATCTTATTAATCCTCATATGGTACCCAAACCCTTGGTTAGATCATAACCTAGCTCTAAGGTCTTCCCTAAGTTCAATTACCATAAAACGTCGACGTTTACAACAACTTCTTTACGATTCATTTAATTAGTTTCTAATTAATAGGGTAAACCAAACATCGAACTCAATCAACAACTTACCCCCTTGCTTGTACTGTTCGGCGTATCTCATGTCATCACATGGATACCCTCCAGTACCTCTTTGCCTGTAGTCAAACACACATATACAAATACTTTCATATATAACAGTTTAGGAACAACAATATGCATTCATGTGGTTAACATCTCAAACTATATGCAATTTGATATGCTCGTGCCTAAAAATGCATCTAGACGTTGCCAAGAACCGAGTCCTTGGTCTTATCCATCTTCCCTCTCTTCTTATGAGAGTATCAAGTGCTTCGCACTTGGCTCCATACAACTATCGCTCTCCTTGAATTGCTTTTGGAGCCTTGGATTTGAGTTACTAATAATTACGAAGGAATTAAATTGCCATTTTAAATTTTGGACTTTATTGTTCCGCAAGTTTCCATCCTTGAGAACAAGAAAGTACCTAAAATAATTCTTGATGCTTTATAGCATATTTAGAATTATTCTAAGGTGTTTAAGATTGAAAAGAAGAGGTTTTGATGCCTCAACATCACCCTTAAAGTGTATTTGGGCAATCCGAGCAGGGACCCGGCAAGTTAACGTCAATGTTCAACCTTAGTAACCGCGGGCCAGCTCTTCACGGGTCTTGTTCAGCTAATATTTCAGCAATATAATTTCAATAATTCCAATCCAAGCCTATTTACTCAAATCCAAGCTCAATTCCTAATTATTAATAATTTCCTCAATTTATGAATAATTAGAATTTCAACGCCAAATCCTTCAAAATTCGAATTCGGCTAAACCCGAGGATATAGTCTCGATTCTTACCCCAACTAAGTGTTCAAGAACAATTCCTAGGACTCAATCTACCCTCGAAACAATCCAATCGAAGGTGGATCGAAGAAATCCCTAAAAATGGAGAAATTGAAGGTTTCGAATGAAATTGGGGTTACCAACCTTTGATTCGATTGGTGGAAGATGTAGGAGACGTCGTACCCGAGCTCCGGTGACTTTTTCCGACATCGGCTAGCTCTCCCCGGTCACTTTTCGGCGAAACCCACCTCTTCTTCTTCTCCTCCATGCCACTTCACTTTCTCTCTCTCGTTTTCCTCTTCTTTCTTTCTTTCTTTCTTACTTTAACGCACGTACCCCCTTCCCTTTTTAAAATAATTAATTAAAATTAAAATAATAAATAAATAAATAACTAATTAATAATTATTATTATTATATTAAAGAAGAGGTTGAAAAAATATTCCCAATTTAATCCCTCCTCTTTCCAATTTAATTTAATTTTCTTTTATGTCCTAAATTAAATACCTAAAAATATTTCCTACTCCCTTTTCTTCCTCTTTTTATTTACTTAAAGCATCAAAAATTTTCTCGGGTATTACATTCATCACTGGCTAATGCTAAAGCAATAAGCTCAGTTTCCATAGTTGATTTTGCAATTATTTGTTGTTTTTTAGATTTCCATCAAATTGCACAACCACCTAAAGTAAAAATGTAACCAGAAGTAGAAAGAGAATTTCTTGATAATGTATTCCAATTAGCGTCAGAATATCCTTCTAACACAGCTGGATATTTCTTATAGAACAAACCATAATTTTTAGTGCCACATAAATATCTCATAAGATATTTTATTGCACTCCAATGTTCCATACTAGGTTTACTTGTAAAGCTTCCAAGCAACCCAACTGCATAAGAAATCTCAGGCCTAGTACAGTCCGTTAAATAGCGCAGACTTCCAATTATACTAGCATATTCTTTTTGATCAATGATTAAATTCTCATTAGTAGTGGGAAACAAATGAATATCTTACTCTAAAGGAATAGGGACATGTTTGCCGTCTAAAAATCCATATTTTTTCAAATTTTTTCTACATAATGAGATTGATCAAGAAAAATTCCATCATTCATTCTTGTAATTTTCATACCAAGAATGACACTAGCATTACCAAGATCTTTCATACTGAAATTTTCACAAAGCAAATTTTTAGTTTTTTTAATCACATCTAAGGTTGTACAAAAAATTAATAAATCATCAACATACAAGCTAATAATCACATGATCATTCTCAACAGATTTATGATATATGCATTTATCACATTCACTAGACTTAAAACCATTTTCAAGCATGCACACATCAAATTTTTCATGCCATTGCTTAGGAGCTTGTTTTAATCCATACAAAGATTTTGCTAATTTACAAACTTTATTTTATTGTCCTTCTACAACAAAACCTTCTGGTTGCTCTATGTAGATTTCTTCATCTAAATCACCATTTAGAAAAGCCGTTTTTACATCCATTTGATGAATAAATAAATCATGGATAGCAGCAATAGCAATAAAAAATCTGATAGATGTAATTCTAGCAACTGGAGAAAAAGTATCAAAGAAATCTAAATCCTCTCTTTGAGTATAACCCTTTGCTACAAGTCTAGCTTTATATTTATCAATAGAACCATCAGGTTTTAACTTCTTACGAAGAACCCATTTACAACCAATTGCTTTACATCCACTAGGTAAATCACACAATTTCCAAGTTTTATAAGAAATAAGTGATTCCATTTCATCATGTATAGCTTCCTTCCAAAAAATTGAGTCAGGTGATGCTAAAGCCTCTTTTAAACACAAAGGACTATCTTCAACATTATAAACTAGAAAATCTAAGCCAAAATCTTTTTCTATTCTAGCTCTCTTACTTCTTCTTGCTTCTATCTCAATTTCAATATTATTTTCTTGATAAGAAGAGCTTGGAATAGAAATCTTTGTTTTTATAATTTCTTGACCCCCATTATTTCTTAGTTTATAAGGAAATTTATTTTCATGAAATATAGCATCACTTGATTCAATAATTGTTTTATTATCTAAGTCAAAAAATCTATAAGTTATGCTATTTAAAGAATAGCCAACAAAAACACATGTGGAAGCTTGAGAACCTAACTTAGATCTTTTTGGCTCTACATGTTTTACATATGCTAAACATCCCCATACTTTTAAAAAATTTAAACTTGGTTTATAATTTCTCCATAACTCAAAATGAGTTTTATTTAGTTTTTTATGAGGAACACGACTTAGCACAAAACAACCAGTTAATATAGCTTCACCCCAAAAATTCAAAGAAATGCTAGAATGCATCAACATAGAGTTTGTCAAATTAATTAACGTTCTATTTTTACGTTCAGCTACTCCATTAGAAGCGGGTGAGTAAGGAGGTGTTACTTCATGAACAATTCCCAATTTTTAAATAAAATTATTCAACTCATTTGAATCATATTCACCTCTTCTATCACTACGAAAACGTTTAATTTTTCTTGCCAAATTGATTTTCAACTTCATTTAAAAATATTTTTAATTTTTCAAAAGCCTCACTTTTGTCTTTAATCAAATATACGTAAGTATATTTAGAAAAGTCATCAATAAAAGTTATGAAATATTTATTTCCACCACGAGTTAAATGACCATCAAATTCACAAATATCAGTATGAATTAAATCTAATATTTCAGAATTTCTCACAACACCTAGATGAGGTCTCTTTGTAATTTTTGACAAGCTACAAAATTCACATCTGTCAAATTTATCGTCAGTACTAGGTATTAATCCTAAATTACTCATTCTTTTCACATATTTACCATTTATGTGACATAAACGTTCATGCCAAAAATTAATAGAAAAAGTCAAATAAACAGAACTTGAAGACATTTTATTCCTATCAAGATTCAATTTAAATATTCCATCACAAGCATACCCTTTGCCTAAAAAGTTCCCACCCTTGATAAAAACATATTGGTCAGATTCAATAGTCTATTTAAACCCAGCTTTATTAAGTAGAAAGGCAGACATGAGATTATTTTTCATCTTTGGAGTGTAAAGAACATCCTTGAGAGTGAGAGTATGCCCAGAAGTAAAATTCAATTCTACATCTCCTTCACCCAAAATTTGAGTAGTGTGGGAGTCACCAAGCATGATGTCTCTAGGTTTTTCATAAGGTGTATAAGCCTTGAAACAATCTTTATCATAACATACATGCCTAGTGGCTCTAGAATCTACCCACCAACCATTTGATTCACCAACAATGTTTATTTCAGTTATCATCGCCACTAAGGGCTCCTCAACATTGTTGGATTGTGGTGCATTACCCTTATTATGATGTCTACAATTCTTTGCCATATGTCATTTTTTACCACAAACATAGCAAGAGAATTGAAACTTTTGGTTGGAATTATTTTGGGTGGAATTCCCTTTATTATTGCCATTTCTAGACATTTTCATGTTTTTACCATTGGGTTTCAATTGAGCATTTTGCTTCAAATTATTACCTTGAGGCAAAGAATCATTGGTTCCAAGAGCATTTACCTTGGGGTTAGAATTTCCATTCCCATTTTGAGTCATGAGAAGATCATGACTCCTAGCCTCCTCTTCTACTCGGATTTTTGTGATGAGACTTTCTAGGCTTGTCTCCTTTTGCTAGTGATGTAGAGATTTTCGGAACTCCTTCCAAGATTGTAGTAGTGTAATACCTGAAATTTTTTTTCGAAGTTTAAAATAAAATAAAAGGGAAAGAAAAGAAGTAGAAAATAATTTTTAGGATTTAATTCAAGACCTAAGAAATTGGAAACCCGAATTAAATAGGGAAAGGGATTAAATTAAAAATATATATTATTTATTATTTATTGAATTATTAATTAATTAATTTTTAATTATATCTATTTACTTAACTATTATAATTATTTTAAATTAAATGGGAGGGGGGGAGGTAGGTGCCGTGGATTTTTAAGAAAGAAAGAAAGAGAGAAAGAAAGAAAGAGAGAGAAAGAAGAGAGAGAGGGAGAAGAGGCGTGGAAGGAGAAGAAGAAGGAGATGTGGGTTTCGCCGGAAAAGTCATCAGGGAGAGCTAGCCGACGCCAGAAAAAATCACCGGAGCTCGGGTACGACGTCTCCTACACCTTCTACCAATCGAATGAAAGGTTGGTAACCCCAATTTCATTCGAAACCCTCAATTTCTTCATTTTTCGAGATTTCTTCGATCCACCTTCGATTGGATTGTTTCGAGGGTAGATTGAGAGCTAGGAAGTGTTCTTGAACACTTAGTTGGGGTATGAATCAAGACTATACCCTCGGGTTTAGCCGAATTCGAATTTTGAAGGGTTTGGGGTTGAAAATTCTAAATATTCATAAATTGGGGAAATTATTGATAATTAGGATTGAGCTTGGATTTGAGTAAATAGGCTTGGATTGGAATTATTAAAATTATATTGTTGACATATTAGCTGAACAAGACCCGTGAAGAGCTGGCCCGATGTTACTAAGGTTGAACCTTGACGTTAACGTGCCGGGTCCCTGCTCAGATTGCCCAAATACGCTTTAAGGGTGATGTTGAGGGCTCCAAACCTCTTCTTTTCAATCTTAAACACCCTAGAATAATTCTAAGTATGCTATCAAGCGTCAACAATTATTTTAGGTACTTTCTTGTTTCTCAAGGATAGAAACTTGCGGAACAATAAAGTCCAAATTTTAAAATGGCAATTTCGTTCCTTCGTAGTTATTAGGAAACCTTAAGTAGGATAACTTAGAAGCATATCGAGATTTAGTAACTCAAATCCAAGGCTCTTAAATCAATTCAAGGAGAGCGATAGTTGTATGAAGCCAAGTGCGATGCACTTGAGACTCTCATAGAAGAGATGGAAGACGGATTAGACCGAGGACTCGGTTCTTGACGACGTCTAGATGCATTTTTAGGCACGAGCATGTCATATGCATATGAATTGCATATAGTTTGAGATGTTAACCACATGAATGCATTCGTTATGAACCACGACTCGTCCGGAGTGGGAGTTACTCCAGGACAAGCGCAAGGAAGCCGTCCAGGTGAGGGGTTTCCCATCCTTGCCCTACAGGGTTGATTGAGGATGTGGATATGTGGTTTGCTTACTTTCTTATTTGTAAGAATTATTTAGTGGTTAACATGCTATTGTTGTTCCTAAACTGTTATATATGAAAGTATTTGTATATGTGTGTTTGACTACAGGTAAAGACACTACAAGAAAAAACAGGATTAGCTAGGGAAAAATCCGTAGCTAATCCCTAGCGAATTTTTCCCTAGCTAATATTTGGACGCTAATTGCTAGGGATTTTTTTCGTAGCTAATCCGTAGCTAAATTCCCTAGCTAATCCGTAGCTAATCCCCAGCTAAATTCCCTATCTAATCCCTAGCTAATCCGTAGCTAGTCCCTAGCTAAATTCCGTAGCTAAGCCGTAGCTAATCCCTAGCTAAATTCCTTAGCTAATCCGTAGGTAATCCCTAGCTAACTCACCCCTTCCAAAAATTATCGCCGGCGACCTCCTCCACCGGCTTCCGATGGCCCCTCCGGCAACGGCCTCCGGCGACCCCTTCCGACGACGGCCGCCGACGACCTCCTCCGGCAACCCCCTCTGAGGACGGCCATCAGTGACCTCCTCCACCGCCGGCGGCGGCCCCCTCCGGGGACCTCCTCCGGCGACCACTTTATATTTTTGAAAAATGGTCCTAGGAGGCCTCTAAGATGGGGCATCATGGATGGTAACATTTAGACCAACCACTAGGCCATTTATCACTTTTTGATTTATTAATGTAAAACATTTTATATATACACATATAATAAATTAGCTAGGGATTTTTTTCCCTAGCCAATTAGCTAGGGATTAGCTAGGGATTTTTTTCCCTAGCTAATTAGCTAGGGATTAGCTAGGGAAATTCGTAGCAAATCCCTAGCTAATTAGCTACGGTTTATTAGCTAGGGAAATCCGTAGCAAATCCCTAGCTAAATTTTCCCGCCTTTTCGCGCCAATTTTTTTTACCAAATTAGCTAGGGATTTTATCCCTAGCTAATCCGTAGCTAATTAGCTAGGGATTTTTTTCCCTAGCTAATCCGTAGCTAATTAGCTAGGGATTTTTTTCCCTAGCTAATCCGTAGCTAATTAGCTAGGGAAATTTTCCCTAGCTAATTTCCGTAGTTAAATCAGTTTTTTCTTGTAGTGAGAGGTACTGGAGGGTATCCATGTGATGACATGAGATACGCCGAACAGTACAAGCAAGGGATTAAGTTGTTGATTGAGTGCAAGGTTTGGTTTACCCTATTAATTAGAAACTCATTAAAGAAATCGTATAGAAGTTGTTGGTAAACGTCGACGTTTTATGGTAATTGAACTTAGGGAAGACCTTAGAGCTAGGTTATGATCTAACCAAGGGTTTGGGTACCATATGAGGATTAATAAGATCTCAAAATTGATTAGTGAGTCGTAGGGATGTTCAGACTACCTAGGTAAAGTCAGCTTAGGATAGTAATGGGTATATAGAGTCAGGATCCCAGCTGAACGCTTGGGAAGAGAAACAAGTTAAAGGATTTGCCCATTGAGGCCATTGCCCTAGCCTGGCACTAGGGTCAGTTAAAGATTAAAACACTTGCTCGTTTTGGCCAGTGCCCTAGCCTGGCACTAGGGTCAGTTAAAGATTAAAAGGAATTGCCCGATGAGGCCATTGCCCTAGACTGGCACTAGGGTCAGTTAAAAATTAAAAGATTTGACCGTTGAGGCCATTGTCCAATGTGAAATACATGGACCAATTGAGTGATTATAGTTTTCAAGTGATATGTTAAATGTGACTGTTTGTTTATAAGGAGCATGATAGAGGAGCATGATGGGTTCGGGAGTCTGATTGAGATGAAGGGAAGGTGTTAGGCACCCTTCTTCCCCTGTCCGAAGACAGTTACCCTAAAAATTAATATTGAAATTGTTTGGCCTTGAAAACATATACAATCATGGGAGAAAATTGAGAAAGGAATGAGGGAGGGCTTGACCTAGGATAAAAGCCTAGGGCCTACGTACCCACAATGGGGGATCAAAGCCCACGTAGTTCCTGTGACATACAAGTGTGTGAGTGAAGGGAGGCTGATCAAGCCAAAGGTCAGATGGCCTCCCAGTGCGATGTACCTTAAGAGGATAATACCTTTTGGTACCTAACTACCATACAATACATAAAACTATAAAAGAATGAGAAATAGTGCATGTGTGAAGGCTCATCAGGCATAATACCCATATGGCGTGGATGTTGGTGCTCCTATAAAGATAAAGATCTCTTGGTAGCACTAGATTATATAATAAAAATTTTCTTGTTGAGTAAGTATAAAAACCCTTTTATCCCCCCAAAAGACAGGGGTCGCGACGGTAATCTTTACCGTCGCGACATACTGCTATAAAATGGAGACCGTCGCGACGCATGGAAGAAGGCGTCGCGACGGCTTCTCCAACAGGGGGAGGCGTCGCGGCGGTAGTGAGAACTCGTTGCGACGCCTTTGATCTTTCAGAGAAAAAAGAAGGCAAAAAAGAGGGAGATGATACTTTTAGGGTGCGTGAATCAAACGTTAGGAAGAATGCTAACACTCGCGGGGGTCACAATCCAAAAGAAATATGTTTATACAAAAAGTGGCTCCCAAGAATCAGACCAGTATGAATAAAATAAAATATCATTCATGGTGCGTACTCTACCTTCTTGCTTCTTATTTTCTACTTTCAGCCCTTTCCTTTGTAAAATTTTCTGTCCCCCTGACTGTGAAGCAGGGTCTATTTTTATAGTAGGTCGGGAAGAACTATTCCGGGAAGGAAATCCGGCCATTAATGGCACATCCGTCGCCACGCCCATTGTTTGTCATCGCGATGGATATCAAGAAAATTCGATCCGGATCTGTCTTAAATTCAAAACCCGTTGCGACGTGTAGGCGTATCCGTCGCAACGGGTAACACCCTGCATGATTTTTCATAAATGCAGTCTACGTCGCGACGGTACAACAATCCGTCGCGACGTCCAGCTTTGCTCGTCGCGACGCCTCTTTGTTATTTTATTATTTTTATTTATTCATTTTCTTCCTTCTTTCCCCCTTTTTTTTATCATATTTTCAGCCTGTCAAAGTGAGGTGTTCACACCCTACAAATGCATTTTGCATTTACATCTAAATATTAATAAGTTTCATACGTGGTACATTATAAAGCATCTAAAAATTGCATAAAAAGTAACACTTTAAACGATCACGGAATAAGAACTATGTAAAATAAGTTTTTTTGTGATTTTATTAACAACACACTTTTTGAATAAAGAAAATAGGAGGTTAATTAAAAAAAATAATTTTTAAATCTGCACCAAACAATTTTGGGTATAGATCGACTAAATTTGAAGATCAAGTTTATTGTAATTGTTATGTCTAGCAAAATAAACAGTATGATAGCATGTGTTCATCATACATGTCACCAAGTATTCGAAATCTCCGAGCAAATGTTGACGAAAGTGAATTATTAATTCTAACGTGTACCATGTACGATGGGAAAATATATGTTGCCACACTACAGACCAATAATAGAGAAATAGACAGAACAAAGATGTTGCGCAATACTTGTAAAAGTTACCCAAGACAATTGTGAAACTAAATTCATACATGATCACTAATGTAATATCCGAGATATTTAATTTAATTATTATCATTATTATTTAATTTATTTTTCTTTTTAAAGAAAAATAAATTAAGTTAAAGAATTAAAGAGTTAAAATAAAATAAAGAAGAAAGTAATAGGGAATATTTATAATTTTTCTACGACCTACAAGAAAAGGGGATTAATAAAGATGGGAAAGAAATGGAATTTTAAATTTTCTTTTTAGGACCTACATGAAAAAGAGGCTTAAAGGAGTGGGAGAAAAAGGGAATTTACTACAAAATTATATTTTTATTTATTAGTAAAAATTGAGGGCTTATAGCCGTGCCCCTTCCAGCCATTCACTTAAACAAAATAAAATTGTTCTCCCAGCTAAAGAATATATTGAGGCCAAACCGTGTACCCCATCTCACTAAAACAAAACGAAAAAAAAATGAGCAGACGCGTGAGAATAGAAGCAAGCCGAGACGCAGCGTGAAGAAGAGCGAGCAAAGGGTCACGGTGGGTTCTGGTCGGTTTTACACCAGTATGACCATTCCGGCGCCAGAGAAGGTGACCAGAGTCCTCTTTCAACACCATCGAGCCTTCTATCCGATTAGAATAAGGTAAGAAAGCCCCAATCTCTCAAAACTCCAATTTCTCCAATTTTAGGGATTTTAGGAATTCTTCAATTTCTTCTAATTGGGACATTCTGGGGATAAATTAGAGCTTAGTAGGTGTTATTGAATGCTTAGGGAGGTTCAGAATCGAAGCTAAACCGTAGGAATTGACTGACTATGGAAATCATGGAAATTGGGTTAGAAAATGGCTCTAAAATTCGAATTTGCTAGTTGAAGCATGAATAGGCTTGGAATGGAGTAGTATAAGTGTTGTAGTTTTTGGAAATATATAAGGGAATAAAGCCCGGGTAATTACCTTAACAACCAGAACCCAATCCGGTGAAAAAGAGGCGATATACCAAGCCACCGTACAGTAAGGAGCGGTGCTGTGGGCAGGACACCTCGGCCTAGTCCGTGGTGGACACCTAAGACCAACTAAATTGGGTCCAAGGCCTTTCTTATACCCGATTATATTCTTTTTATATAATTAAAGAAGTAGTGGTTAAGCTCTTACTCAGCAAATAAGTGAGACGGTTGAACGAGTAGGCTAAGGCCTCTTTTGAGGCATAAAGAAATCCTTTTATTAGTTAAAAGTCCTTACGAACTCATGAAATGGAATCTAGCTAAATTAGAATCTCTAACCTAAGCTTTTAGAGGTTCTAAATGGCTCAAGTATGTGAAAGTCGGGTACAAAAGCATTATGGACTTTCAGAACGGGCAAATAAGACAACGTAACGAACTAAATATATAGTTCTTGGAAATATCTAGAGGGTGCATGAGCATTAGCATGACACGTGCATGGTATATGCTTAGTTACACGTTTCTAAATTGCTTAAGTACATGTCTATAGGGCACCATAGAGTAATTGGAGCTTCAGGTACTCCGAGGACTGATCAGGGGGGCCGGCGAGGTGAGGGGCTCTTCCATCCCTGGCCCACAGGGTTGGATGACTACATGATAATGTGGTTTGCTCTATTTTATGCATTTATTATATGAAATATAATTATCCGAATGAATTTATGTTACACGTGTATGGTTAGCAAGTAAGCAGTGGATGTGCAAACTGTATATGTGTTATGGTGGCCCATTGAGCCTTATATGTCACCGTGGGTAGGATTGAGTCGTAATTTCATATGTGAGGGTTCAGTAACTATATAAATCAATCACATTGATCGTCACTGTAAAGATTTTGATCGGATGGTATGTTGAGGAAACTGAACATAGGTTGTCAAGCGTGAATGAGAGGGTTGCATAATCAAGAAGGGAGAAAAGTAGGCCTAACTAAGAAATAAGTATAATAATTAAGTTGTGGTTCTTAGAGTGTCCGTCGAGATTTAAATAGTTTAGTTGTGCTTGTTTAGAATAGTCCGGGTAGATCGAGTCGGTCATCCTGGTCGGATAGACGGGATTATGATGTCAGTAAGCATGCCACATAGTAGCCATTAGCTTGGTTTAAACTGAGGTCAGATAAGTCGCCTTCGGGCCAGTATTTTTCTTAGCATAGGGATGTGAACATGTGTGATGTGTTACTTATGGAAGTATATGACATATATAATTGTGGATGAATTACGTACGGTGCACTGAGTATGATAGAAGCATGAATTAGGATTATCGCTTTGAACATGATATATTGTCTGCCTGATCATATTAAAGGTTACAATATAATCGGTTTCATGCGCATGTGGTTGTGGTTGTTCCCTTCCCCCAGCTGTAGTGGTACCCGCTGCTACGCCAGGGATGGGGGAGCTGCTCACTGAGTCTGTTCGACTCACCTCCCCTGTTTACATGTTTCAGATACAGGTGGTTCAGGCATCGGGAACGCGTCCACTTCTTCTCAAGGAGGCGGACAAATCTGAAGACCGCACGCTTAGTTCGCGTCGGTAGTTATTTTGGTTATGTAATTATGTTGTGGTGTATATATATATGTTATACTCGAACTCTAGTAATGCCGGCTTCATACAAGTTAAAGATAGGTCTTGGTGTTGGGAATATAGGCTATGATATAGTATATATCATGTGTATATATATACGACTTCCACATGTGAATAGGATAGATCACACGCATTGAGGTGGGTGATCAATATGTAAATTATATATATTTGTGGCTGATTACTTGTTTGTATGAAAATATGACTCCCGCATGTGACTAGGATAGATCGCACGCATTGAGGCGTGTGATCAATATGTATACTATATGCAAGTGTGTTGTTGGATATATGTATGATTGGATACAGGGCTTCTGCATGTGAATAGGATAGATCACCTGCACTGAAGCGCGTGATCAATATGTAAATTATATGTACGTGTGAGTGAATACGTGTATATATGTAGACTGAAGCAGCGTTGAGCGAGCCGTGGATTGCGAACTACTTAGGTCACCGTAAATGGATGACCATATATATTATATATTTTTTGTATTAGAAAAGGGAAGTATTGACATGTATAAATGTTAATCAGGGATTAGAGGCTTACGGGATAGGAGAAATCCTACCTCCCGTGCCGGTCACGGACGTCCGAAATGGGGTCGTGACAACTAAGAAGGTGTATATACCACCCACATTTTTTGCTTCTAACTCTTATAAGAGAACGGTAATATATGAGATACAGTGGAATGGAAAGCGAGCTTACCTTGGATGACCTCCAGGAGCCTCACTGACGTCGATGGGGTTATGGATGATTTACACCTACCCAATAGCATGAGGATTACTTGTAGCAAGAATATTTATTGGTGCAACACATATATGGAATTAAGGAAGAATTGGTGGGATTCACATATAAAAAATAATTATGCATACAACTGTTACAAACTTACTTTGTGGCAGTAAAAGATGACGACAGATTGGCCTAGAATCTGCGTACACACAACCTCAAATAAATGTGTGCTGCATTACAAATAGGCTTGGTGGGAACCTATATTTTCTAATAAGGACATAAGTTTATTAAATAACGTATGTATATATTTATTCATAGCAAGCATTTGGGTAGGGAGTGGGTCACGACTTTCAGTGAGATAAACAACAAAGAAGCTACTACAACCCAATTGTGTGAGTTGTGAGAATCAGCAGGATATAAAATACATCTTGTAACTGTCGTTTTTGGCTCAGACAATTGTAATTTGACATTAGGACCGCAAGGGGTCTTAACCTTGGGGGACTTGTCCTTAGGTGATGCGCCTAGGAGCTTACGTACCCTTCAGGAGGGATCAAAGTCCACGTAGTTCGTGATGGTGACGTCTATCAGAGCCGTTAGGCAAGGCTGTTACCTGTATTAGGCTGTGTGCGGCTAAGATGTGCCTAAGGTACTCCGGGCGGGCGAGCCGCTCTTAGGAGGTTGCCTTAGTGGGAGAGAGCTATGGTCTCTGAGGGCTGCTGGAAGCCCCGTTAATGGTGTGCTCCGAGGAGGAGATGAGCTGGCCGGAGGTTGGCCGGAATGGGGGCCAGTGACAGAGCTCGTGGTGCAGAAAGGACTTGGGCGGGGTATCTGAGGATGCTCAGGTACCCAGAGAGTGGGGAATATCAGAGATTGATGCACGATAATCCTTCAGGTTGTGTGTAATTATGTTGAGACTAGATTGCTTGCTTAGTCCCCCGAGTGAGGGTCTATTTATACTTGCGTGTGGGGAGATCGTGCTCGACCCACGACCTCGTGGGACATGGGTCGTCCCACGAGGCTTGTGGAGATCCCACGTCTGGTTGAGGGGAAGCTCCGTGTGGTGACGTGGGCGAGGGCCACGTATCAGATGGATGAGTGGTGCCACGTGTCTTCAGCGGGTGCTGGGGCCGTGCTTCTAGAACGTCAGTGCGACGTGTCCCTAGGCAGAATATTCTGTAGTTACATAAGTCCCCCAAGTCTACGGGTGTCGGGCGTCTGTGGACTTAAGTTCCTTTGCATGTAAGACACTTAGGAATTTTCGCTGCCTTTACTCGCGGGATAGCTCGTCCGCTTAGAGTCGCGGTTATGGGAGCTGGCCGTCCGACTGACGAAGTTGGCTCTCTCACATTGCTCCGTAGAAAAGGAGGTGTCTTGGAGAGGACACGTGTCTCGTACCGGATAGCCGAACGCTTGACTTCCTCAGCAAGTTTTTTAGTCGTCTCTATAGGAAGTACGCGACTTACTGAGGTAGAGTCATCATTGCTCAGAGGGGTATTTCCTGAAATGCCCTTCGAGGGCTGGTGGGAGAAATCCAAAGGTCAGGGGCCGTTTGGTCATTACCTTTCGTTTCGGAGTCACTTCGTTTTCGCGCCTCTTGGGCTGCGAGGCGTCTGCTGGACCTCCTTTATACGCTGAGAGCGGGAGATTTCCCATTATTCTGTGAATCTTCTCCTTCCCAATCCTTAGACCTTGTGATCTTCAATTCACCGCCACTTCGAAAAATGGCTTCTACTAGTGCTGCCGCTTCCGTGTGTTCTTCCCGGGATCCGGACTTTGAGCAATCCCTCCTGTTGGTGGCCATGGAAGGAGTCAAGGAGAGAGAATATGCTCTCATTATGTCACGGGACTCCGTGGATATCCGGGAGATTCTCTCGGGGGAGGATGGAGCACTGGCAACTCCTCCTCTGTCTGCCTCCGTGGGCAGGTACTCTGCAGAGCCGGAACCGGGCTCGACGGTGAACGTGTCGGCGGCGGATGCTGGCGAGTTTTCGTGGTTGCTACTGGGGGCCGGCATCCAAAAGGTGTGGGAGGAACGTTTCGCTCCTTCTCTCCCAGAGGGCTACGAGATAAGGCCAATGGGGGAGGGGGAAACGATTCTTTGGAGCGACGGTGTCGGCTTAATTCTTCCCCTCTGCGTTCTGTACAACGCCGCTTTTATTCCTCTGTTCTCTGGCTTTGTGGAGGCCATGCTCAACCTGCTGAATGTTTGTCCTGCGCAATTGACCTAGAATGCTTGGTCAATACTCAGTGTTTTCGACAGGTTCTATCGGTCACACAGGTTGCAGGTTCTCCCCAGGGTGTTTCTGTCTCTCTACCACGTCCGTGAGGTGCATGGATGGGTGTGTTTCCAGTCGCGCGTCAAAGGCTTCACCATCACCGACCTACCGGGTAACAACCACGCTTGGAGGTCATATTTCTTCAAGGTGGTTCCCAAGAAAGGCTTCTGTCCGCCTTGGGTTCGTCCGTCCGAATGGCGCTCGCGTTTCCCGCTCAAGTGGTCTAATCCTGTTCTCCGGATTCGGTACGACCGGGAGGAGTACGAGGAAACGGCCTTCGAATTTCTGAAGAGGGCCATGGTGTTGGGCACAGCTCTGGGTAAGTTAGTGTTGGTGAATTTGTATCCCTTCTTTTTGTCTTCTTACTAGGCCGTGAATGTTTCTTCTCGCAGGCTGACTTTAGGAGGGATCTAGGGGAGGCTGAATCCTCCGTCGAGTTCTCGGAGCCGGAAGCGCGAGCGGTCGGAGTTGGTGACTGCTGTCGTTCCACCTGCGGGAGCGGATGAGGCTGCCGAGGCGGGCGGAGACCCTACGGGAAAAGGTGCCATGGCTCCGAATCAGGTGGGTGAGACCAGCTTGACTCGTCTCAACCGTAGGAAGGTTCCTTATACCCCTGTACCCCCCGAAGAGATGCCCGTTTGACTTCTAGGTGAGGGTATCTCTTTTATAGGGAAATTGATCCCGTTTGAGGCGGAGCGGGTTATCTTGGCTCGTCAGCATTATCCTCTCGATTATGGGGATGATTATGCTTTAGATTGTATAACCACGGAGACCATGCGATTGCTAAGCCGTCTGGCGGGCTTCGCGTATCAACGAGAGCTTGAGGGGGTAGGATGCTTTTCCATTAGTTTTGTTGTACTTCGTTGGATGTGGCTGATCTTCTTGTAATCCTTGTGTACGAGGTTATCGAGGAGCTGTTGGAGGAGAACACTCGGCTGGCGGCGCGGGTGGAGGAGTTGGGGGGCGAGCTTCAGGAGGGCAAGGCTAGCGCCCTACGGGTCCGTCGTCAGGACTTTCTGCGTTTTGCGACTTACGGGATGCAGAACGGCATAGCCCAGCTGGAGAACTTGATGGGCATCTCTGTTCCTCCGAATTTTAGGGCCAGGATTCATCCTTCCTGGGAGAATATCGGCGGGGAGTTCCGCGTTCTAGCTCGAGGGGATTCTCCTTTGAGGATTGACGATTATGAGGTGCCTCCAAATCCTAGAAGGGATCCGCCGCGGTTGGACGGATCCCCGCGTTTATCAGAGGTGCTTATCTTTAGACCGCTGTTTTTGCGGTTTTGTAATTTCGGGGCGATAGTCCCCTTGTAAATTTGGGGCAATAGTCCCCTTATGTGAATACAAAGAAATTTTGAGCACGAGAGTTGGTCAATCGTATTGCATTTCATATTCTTTTAAAGACATAGAGTAACTGTCTCGGGACTGAGAGGAGTTAGTAGTACATTTGTCTTGGGACTAAGACAAGGCAAGAGGCAATCGTCTTGGGACTAAGACGTAGTGAAGTGCTTGCGAGCTTGGCCTTTGGACTAAGGCGCAAAGAAACATTATTGACTAAGACATACCAAAATATTTCTTAAGGCTGCTGGCGTTCCAAGTGTTTGGGATGTGTTCGCCTGTTAGGTGTGCTAACTTGTATGCGTTGTGCGAGGCGATGCAAATAACCCTGTACGGGCCTTCCCAATTAGGGGCGAACTTGCCGTGTAGGCAGTCGCGCCTATTGTTTATCGATGTACGCATGACCAAGTCACCTCTTTCGAATTTACGGGGTCGGATGCCACGGTTGTATTTTTGCGCTAGCAGCTGTTTGTACGCAATGTTTCTGAGTGCCGCTGCTTCCCTTCGTTCTTCGGCCGCGTCGAGGCTGACCAATAGGCTCTCCGGATTTGAATCAGAGTAGTTGAGCACCCGATCTGAGGGAACTCCGATGTCGGCTGGGACGATTGCTTCTTGCCCGTATGTCAGAGCAAAAGGGGTTTCTCCTGTGGCCATGTGTACTGTGGTTCTATATGACCACAAGACCGACGGGAGCTCGTCCACCCATCCTTCTTTAGCGTCTGTTAATCACTTTCGTAGTCCTCAGACGACGTACGGTTTGCTCTTTCTGTTTACCCATTGGTCGCCGGGTACTCGACTAAAGTGGTTCTGTGGTCGATGCTCCATTCTTTGCATAAATCCTCGAACTTCTCGCTGACAGATTGCCATCCATTGTCGGTGATCAGCGTGTGCGGGGGATCAAAGCGGGTGACGATGTTACGCCAGAGGAAGTTTTGAACGTTCTGGGATCCAATGATGGCCAAGGGTTCGGCTTCGATCCACTTGGTGAAGTAGTCGACAGCCACGATGAGGAATTTTCTCTGGAGTGTGCCCTGAGGAAGGGGGTCCAGGATATCCATGCCCCACCTGTCGAAAGGCCATGGGGAGTCGATGGGCTTTAGCTCACCCGACGGCTGGTGTATAAACGCAGCGTGGCGCTGACATTAGTCGCAATGGGCGACTAGAGCTTCTGAGTCGGCTCTCATTGTTGGCCAATAAAATTCGGAGCGCAGAGCTCGTTTTCGGAGGGCTCCTGCGGATTGATGTGTGCCGCATATGCCTTCATGGATTTCTTGTAGCACGTAGCTTGCTTCTTCGGCCGAGATACACCGGAGGTGTGGGGATGAAAATCCCTTTTTGTATAGGTCGTTCTGGCAGACAAAGTATCGAGCCGCTTGCCTCCGGATTTTTTAGGCGAGTTCTTTGTCTGTGGGCAGGGTGCCTGCCGTTATATATGCCTTGATAGGGGCCATCCAGGAATTGTCGACTGTGATTGGAAACACGTATGGGTTATGCTTGGGGTGCAAAGCGTGGTTCGCAAGACCGTCTTAAGTCCCGATTGGCTCGGTGTGGTGGCTAGTTTGGAGAGGGTGTAAGCTTGGGTGTTCTGGTTCCAGGGGGATCTGTGTGATCAGGACGGATTTGAACCTGTTGATTTCTTGCTTGGCACGCTCCAAGTATTTGATGATAGTGGGGTCCTTTGCCTCAAAGTCTCCGTTTAGTTGTCCGACCACTAGTTATGAATCGCTGAATAGCTTGACCTTTGAGGTGCCCAGGTCGTAAGCTAGCGTTAGTCCGGCTATGAGTGCTACATATTCAGCTTGATTGTTGGAGGCAGGGAACGTGAAGCGCAGAGCTTGTTCCACTTTGATTCCGTCGGGGCTCTCTGTGATGATGCCGGGGCCCGCGGATTTCCCGATTGAAGAGCCGTCTACGTAGACTAGCCATGAGGATTTTTCTGGCTGTAGCTCAATTGACTCGTCGTGATTTGAAGCCGGGGCGTCCCCCTGAAGGCGTTCTGACGGAGTCATTTCGACGACAAAGTCTGCCAAAGCTTGGGCTTTGATCGCCCGACGGGGCTCATATTCAATGTCGAACTCTGATAGCTCGACCGCCCAGTTTGTCATTCGCCTTGCTAAGTCTGGCTTTTGTAGTATTTGCTGCAGGGGTTGGTCAGTTCGGACCATGATTGTGTGTTGTTGGAAGTAGGGTCAAAGTCTTGTAGCCGAGTGGACAAGAGAATGCACGAGCTTCTCCACCCGTTGGTACCGAAGTTGGGCTCCCTGCAAGGCATGGCTTGTGTAATAGACTGGGAACTGTTCGACTCCTTCCTCCCTTATTAGTACTGAACTCACAGCGTGGTTGGTGGTAGCTAGGTAAAGTACGAGAGTTTCTCCTTTGATTGCCTTGGCTAACACCGGAGGCTTAGCTAAGTAGGCTTTAAGGTCATGGAAGGACTTCTCGCATTGCTCAGTCCATTGAAACACTGGTGCTGTTTTTAGAATTTTGTAGAAGGGAAGGCATCGGTCGGCCATTCTTGATAAGAATCTGTTGAGGGCCGCTAACCTTCCGTTTAGCCTTTGTACTTCTTTCACCGTTCGTGGTGATTCCATGTTGAGAATGGATGCGCATTTCTCGGGGTTGGCTTCGATTCCTCGCTGTGTGATCATGAATCCCAGGAATTTTCCCGCCAATACGCCGAAATCATTTGATGTGCCCGCAAGACCAAGAAGAGCTCTTCGAGATGCCCCAGTTGTTGTTCGAGCTCCAAGGATTTGACTACCTTGTCGTCAACGTAGACCTCGAGGTTTCGACCTATTTGTTCTCGAAAGATAATGTCCATCATCCTCTAATAGGTGGCCCCTGCGTTCTTCACTCCGAAAGGCATGACCCTGTAGCAGTAGACGCCTTTATCTGTGATGAAGGAGGTCTTTTCCTGGTCCTTTGGGTTCATCTGGATCTGGTTGTACTCGGAGAAGGCGTCCAAGAAACTCAGCATCCGGTGCCCGGCCATCCCATCGACCAGTTTGTCTATGTTCGGGAGCGGGTAAGCGTCCTTTAGGCAGGCTTTGTTCAGATTGGTAAAATCTACGCACATTCGCCATTTCCCATTCGCTTTTTTGACCATCACCATGTTCGATAGCCACACGGGGTACTGCGATTCGCATATGAAGCCGGCGTCGAGGAGCTTTTGAACCTCTTCATTGATTGCTTGCTGCCTTTCTTCACCGAAATGCCGCTTCTTCTGGATCACCCCGGGCCCATTTCTGATGTTGAGGGAATGGCATATGAGCGCAGGATCTATCCCTAGCATGTTTGCGGCGCTCGAGGCGAATACATCCCGGTACTGAGTGAGCAATTCCTGGAACTTCTTTCGGGCCGTCAGGTCGAGGAGAGTTCCCACGCGGACTTCTCGCCTGTTAGCCTAGTCCATGCAGATGCTCACGAGGTCCTCCGTAGGCTGTGGTCTGGCTCCTGGGATTTCATCTCGCAGGTCCACTATCTCAGGGGGGTTCGCAGCATAGCCCTCGCCTTTGCTAGTATCGGGTCAGTCGGTCGCACAACACACGTAGGCTTCCGGATCTGCCCGTATTTCTGCGATCCCGGTCGGCGTAGGAAACTTCATCACCATATGCGCTATGGATACGATGACTCGAAGCTTGTTCAGGGTCGGTCGACCTAGAATTGCGTTGTATGCTGATGGTGCCACCGATGTGGCGAACCTCACTTGAGTGCGGACGACCTTAGGTTGGACACCCAGGGCGAGCCATGTCATGAGGGTTCCTTGTGTCTTAACGACCTGACCAGAAAAGTCGACAAAAGTTTCTTCGTCCGGTGCTAGTTGATCCTCCTGGTGGGCCATTTCTTCCAAAGATTTGGTGAAGAGTATGTCGGTGACAGCCCCGGGGTCTATTAGCACGCGTCTGACGTCGAACCCTGAGATGTTGGCCGTGATGACTAGCGACTTGTTCATCTCGGTCGTGCCACCAGCACCGTTGAAGATTACGAGCTGCGTCTTATGTTGCTTGTAACGGTCGCTTGGAGCGTCATCCGATCGGTCGTGCATGGATTTCGAGGAATCGCTCGTTCCTGCCATGTGTCTTGTATCTATATTGAAGATCAAAACAAAAACAAATACGGGTTTCTGAGCATTAGGTGTATACTCCTACTCCCCGAAAAAGAAATGTCGTTTAGCGGCAGAGTGCTCAAGGCATTGTGTCTGAATAAGACCGCGGTGGGCACCACTGGAACTGTCACTTTTGGCTCAGACAATTGTAATTTGAAATTAGGACTGCAAGGGATCTTAACCTTGGGGGACCTGTCCTTAGGTGATGCACCTAGGTGCCTACGTACCCTTCGGGAGGGATCAAAGTCCACGTAGTTCGTCATGGTGACGTCTATAAGAGCCGTTAGGCAAGGCTGTTACCTGTATTGGGCCGTGTGCGGCAAAGACGTGCCTAAGGTACTCCGGGCGGGCAAGCCGCTCTTAGGAGGTTGCCTTAGTGGGAGAGAGCTATGGTCTCTGAGGGCTACTGGAAGCCCCGTTAATGGTGTGCTTCGAGGAGGAGATGAGCTGGCCGGATGTTGGCTGGAATGGGGGCTGTTGACGGAACCTGAGGTGCAGAAAGGACTTGCGCGGGGTATCTGAGGATGCTCTGGTACCCAGAGAGTGGGGAATATTGGAGGTTGATACACGATAATCCTTCAGGTTGTGTGTAATTTTGTTGAGACTAGATTGCTTGCTTAGTCCCCCAAGTGAGGGTCTATTTATACTTGCGTGTGGGGAGATCGTGCTCGACCCATGACTTCATGGGACGTGGGTCGTCCCACGAGGCTTGTGGAGATCCCACATCTGGTTGAGCGGAAGCTCCGTGTGGTGACGTTGGCGAGGGCCACGTAACAGATGGATGATTGGTGCCACGTGTCTCCAGCGGGTGCTGGGGCCGTGCTTCTAGAACGTCAGTGCCACGTGTCCCTAGGCAGATTATTCCGTAGTTACACATCTTTATTTAATATTTATATTATTTAATATGTTTCACCTAACTACAAAAATTATCTTTTTAGATGTTAGAATAAAATTAAATAAATTATTTTCTAAATCGTATAAATTATAGTGAACTAATAAGTTCAAACCCTAATTTTTAATACATTATAATGATTTAAAAAATATAAATGGTGTTATAGTTTTTAGTAAAATATGAAAAAATTTGTAGTTTTTTTTGAGAGAAGATAGTGTAGGTTTCTACATAAAAGTTTAATTTTTTTTGACAAATATTAAGAAAGTAACGGTGTTTTCTAAGTTTAAACAAGTACTACTTAACATAAAAAGCATATTATTCATTCCTTTCCAATTTGAATATGTCTACCACAAAACCATTTTGCATTTTTTTAATTATGAATCAACTCTTTTAAAACAAGATCCATGAAAACCACTTTTAAAATAGAGGTAGAGAAATTTTTAGTTCACGAATAGCTAGTGAAATTAATATTTAGTGAACAAATTTACAACTCTATCAACTATGTAGCGCTTGTTTGTGCAAGTTTATATTTTAAAAAGGAATCACTTATTTTTGTAATAATCACTTATTTCAAAAAATAATGTTGTTTATGCATGCTAATTTTATGAAATAAGTTATTATTTATTGTAACACACTGCACTTTTGTAGCTTTAAGCATAAGCTAGAAATTTGAGTTTTTTTATGCCCGTTTGACCAAGATTATGAAAATTGCTTGTTTTCAAATGATTTCTTTTCGAATGGAGATTGAGAGAAAGTGTTGTAAGGAAGAGGCAATTTGTGTTTGGCAAACTGAATTGAGAAGTACTTTTCAAAAATAATTTGTGTTTGACAAATTTGTGATAAAAAGTGCTTTTGACTGTAAAATTAGCAAAAAGGGTATATGTAAATTTAAGTGTTTTTAATATTATTAAATAGATAAATTATAAAAATATTTATTATTATCAAGTTTTATTAACCAATTAAATATAAAATGACAATTATTTTATTAATTTAATAAATTTTATTTAAGATTATTATTTTTGTTAAGTATCTATTAATTTTATATAAATAAAAATAATTATAAATATCTTGATAAATTATTATTATTATTATCTTCATTACTTAAATAATTCTTTTATAAGTAATACAAATAAGATCGCAAAACAATCATAATAAGGTCTATTATCAAAACTAAGTGCAAATAAGAAAATGATAAATGATATTGATAATATACAATGTGACATGAAAAATGTTAAACTTTATCTTACATTAGAATCTCACTGCTGGTAAATTAACATTAGTTACTGTTAAGAAAATTTCCATTGAATTTTTATAGGTGAAAGAATAGCCTTAAAATAAAATTAAAGTGCAACAATGAAACTTGGGTCAAAATTAAGGGACTAAACTTGCTCTTCTACATGATAAATATAGAAAACAAACGAATATATAATTTTATGGGTAATTTTCAGTATTTTTCTTATAAGAAATATAGCAAACAAACGAATATATAATTTTATATAGTTGATAAAAAATATTATATCTTTTATTTATAATTTTTAAAAATGTTTTTTTATGGCATAAAAATTTGTAAAAAATGTTAAAGTCTAAAAAAATTGAAGAATATATGAATTACCCAGTATGATGTTTTAAATCGTATTATATCAATAAATCCCTTTGACAAAATGGCTAAAAAAAATAAGAATGTATAAATCAACATAATATGTCAAAAAGTGACATAGTACCTTCACTTTGATCACCTTATGGAAATTTTGACCATAAACAAATTAAATAACATTCAACAAATAACCCACACTATAGCAAAGAAAATAATATATGAATAGGTAATTTCAGTATTTTTCTTATAAGAAATGTAACTGTCGTTTTTGGTTTAGACAATTGTAATTTGCAATTAAGGACCGCAAGGGGTCTGAACCTTAGGGGACTTGTCCTTAGGTGAGGAACCTAGGTGCCTACGTATCCCTAGGAAGGGATCAAAGTCCACATAGTTCGTCATGGTGACGTCTACGGGAGTCGTTAGGCAAGGTGGTTACCAGTATTAGTCCATGTGTGGCTAAGGACAAGAGGGAGGATCTCGTTGGAGGGAGCTAGCCGATGCCGGAAAAACCACCGGAGCTCGGGTACGACGTCTCCTACACCTTCCACCAATCGAATCAAAGGTTGATAACCCCAATTTCATTCGAAACCCTCAATTTCGCCATTTTTAGGGATTTCTTCGATTGAGTTGTTTTGAGGGTAGATTGAGACCTAGAAAGTGTTCTTGAACACTTAGTCAGGGTAGGAATCGAGATTTTATCTTCGGATTTAGCCGAATTCGAATTTGGGAGGATTTGGGGTGGAAATTCTAATTATTCATAAATTGGGAAAATTGTTGATAAATTAGGATTGAGCTTGGATTTGAGTAAATAGGCTTGGATTTGAATTATTGAAATTATATTGTTAAAATATTAGGTGAACAAGACCCGTGAAGAGCTGGCCCGAGGTTATTAAGGTTGAATCTTGACGTTAACGTGCCGGGTCCCTGTTCGAATTGCCCAAATACACTTTTAGGGTGACGTTGACAGTTTTAAACCTCTTCTTTTCAATCTTAAACACCCTAGAATAATTCTAAATATGCTATCAAGCATCAAGAAATATTTTAGGTACTCTTATTTCTCAAGGATGGAAACTTGAGGAACAATAAAGTCCAAATTCTAAAGTGGCAACTTTATTCCTTCGTAATTATTAGGAAAACTTAAGTAGGATAATTTAAAAGTATATTGAGGTTTAGTAACTCGAATCCAAGGCTCCAAAATCAATTCAAGATGAGCGATAATTGTACGAAACCAAGTGTGAATCACTTGAGACTCTCATGGAAGAGAGGGAAGACGGATAAGACTAAGAACTCGGTTCTTGGCAACGTCTAGGTGCATTTTTAGGCACGAGCATACCATACGCACAAGGAAGCCGTCCAAGTGAGGGGTTTCCCAACCTTGCCCTATAGGGTTGATTGAGGATGTGGATATGTGGTTTGCCTAGATACCTATTTGTAAGAATTATTTAGTGGTTAACATGCTATTATTGTTCCTAAATTGTAATATATGAAAGTACTTGTATATGTGTGTTTGATTACAGTCAAAGAGGTACTGGAGGGTATCCATGTGATGACATGAGATACACCGAATAGTACAAGCAAGGGGGTAAGTTATTGATTGAGTCCAAGGTTTGGTTTACCCTATTAATTAGAAACTCATTAAAGAAATCGTAAAGATTTTGTTTGTAAACGTCGACGTTTTATGGTAATCGAACTTATGAAAGACCTTAGAGCTAGGTTACGATCTAATCAAGGGTTTGGAAATTAAATAAGGATTAAGAAGATCTCAAAATTGATTAGTGAGTCATAGGAATGTTCACACTACCTAGGTAAAGTCAAGTTAGGATAGTAATGGGTATATAGAGTCAGAATCCCAGTTGAAAGCTCGAGAGGAGAAACAAGTCAGATAAAATTGCCCGTTGAGGCTATTGCCCTAGCCTGGCACTAGGGTCAGTTAAAGATTAAAAGAAATTGCCCGTTGAGGCCATTGCCCTAGCTTGGCAGTAGGGTCAGTTAAAGATAAAAAAAAATTGCCCGTTGAGGCCATTGCCCTAGCCTGGCACTAGGGTCAGTTAAAGATAAAAAAAATTGCCCGTTGAGGCCATTGCCCTAGCTTGGCACTGGGTCAGTTAAAGATGAAAAGATTTTCCCATTGAGGCCATTGCCCTAGCTTGGCACTAGGGTCAGTTAAAGATTAAAAGATTTGCCCGTTGAGGCCATTGTCCATTGTGAGATACATGGACCAGTTGTGATTTATAGCTTTCAGATGACATGTTAAGAATGATTGCTTGTTTATGAGAAGCATGATAGAAGAGCATGATTCGTAGGTTTATCTTTGACTTTATTTTATATTAATATTGCCTGATCGTAACATAACATTTGATAAACTAGATTTTCATGCGCATGTGATTGTGGGTGTTTCCCTTTCCCCAGCTGTAGTGGTACCCGCCGCTATGCCGAGGATGGGAAGCTTCTCACTGAGTCTTTTTGACTCACTCCCTCTGCTTCGATATTTCAGATACAAGTATCGGGCAAGTATCGACGTCCGGACAGTGATACGGACATCAGACCAACCCTAACGCACTTGTTCGTGTGGGTGGATATTTTATTATATTTTGATTATGTTGTACATATTTTAGGTTTTAGATATTGTGTATATATTTACAACTTTTGATGTACGTCCACTCTAGAATTGTCGGCTTCACATGTACTTAAAGACAGGGTCCAATTTGGGAAAAACTAGGATATATGTATGAGTATATAAATTGCTGCATGTGAATAGGATAGATCGTACGAATTGAGACGTACGATCAATATGATATGGATATATATATATATATGACGTGTGATTGTTGCATGTGAATAGTATAGATCGTACGTATTGAGACATGCGGTCAATATGATATAGATATATACTATGTGTGTTGAGATATATCTATATACTAGGCTGAACTGGTATTGAGCGAACCGTGCATTGCAGGTTAACTAGGCCACCAGTGAGGTGTGGTCAGTGTTATGTTGTATATATTGATTGTATAGTAGGGTAGTTATAGTTATGTTTACATGGTAAGGCTTACGGGTTTAGAGGTAAAAATCTATTCCCGTTCTGGTCACGTGCTTCTGATTTGGGGTCGTGACAAACTTGGTTTCAAAGCCTAGTTATCTTTAAGTCATGTGAAGCCATTGGTATAATCGGGTGTCAATTTAAGGTTCGTTGTGAAACCCGGGCACAACGTTGAATTGAATAGGTACTTGTGGGAGTACCCAAGATAAATTGAGTCAGCTTTTCTTTCGTTCCTTCTTAATCTGTGATAGATTATATAAATGCTCATTAGATGACGTTCTTGTGCAGTACAGGGATGCCGCAGACTACTAGGCAGGCTAGGAGGGGTGGTAGAATCCCTGCACGTACAGATTAGGAGTTGGTTCGGGAGGAGAGAATGCCTCCCAGAGGCTGAGCTAGAGGTCGTACTCGCTGTCGTGGTAGGGCACTTGTGAGGTTGCTCATGATGTTGAGTCATGAATTCTTTCGAGTCATCGCTCTATGCATAGAATTTGTATGTGAAATTCTATGCAAAGCATATAACCTGTTCAGTAAACAAGTGCCGATGAGCATTGAGGCGTAAGGTGGGGTGGCAGTGACCCCGGGAACCTTAGGACGCCATAATAGGGAAAGGAGACATCTATGGAGGATGCTACCTAGACACAGACACATTTGGTTGAATTGTAGGCAGGAATGCGCTACAATGTGTGATTGTTTTGCAGGTGTTAAATGAAACGATGCGTCTGCCCTGTTAGCGGCGCATTGTCTACTATTGTATAGGTGCAAGTTGTTTGATTATAGTATAGAATGCAAGTGAATAGAAATATGCAGTGAATGGTAGTTCAGGCTAGGAACGGTTTGTAAAGTGAAAGAAAAGACACGCTTGGCGTGTAGAAAAGAAAGTAAACCCATGGGGCGATTGAAATGGAAAGTTTATAGACAAGAATAAACAAGGTCATGAGGCATGAGACCGACAGGGAGATGACCACATGAATGGGTCAGGATTGTGCGGTATGCTATGGCTGAAGGAAGTGAGTTGTCCTTCCTAGAAAGTAAACAGAAAAGAGTTGGTGTATGCCACAGTATAGAAGTAGAAGTCTACGGACTAGAAAATCAGGATACGGTATATGGAAGGGCAAAGTGGCCGAACCATATGCCGTAGAGATAGATGTTAAGAAGTAGAGGCATGTGTAAATGTGTAGAGCGTGACCATATGCCGAGCAGGAAATACGGTAAATGGGAAGGCACAGGGAAGGAGCCTAGTCCAACCCTACGCTTGATCCATGAACTACTAGTTCCTTAAGCAATCAAGGGGCGGAAAGAAGGGACTAAGCCCAACCAAACTCTCTTAGGTTGCTTAAGGAAGAGCATAAAGAATAGAATATTGATCACATGAGAAATTTTTGTAATAATTTTTTTAGTCTTTCCGGATGAGAGATTCTGAAAGACCCTCAAACTTTTCTTGAAAATACTAGGGATAACCATTGGAAGGCAAATTTTCATGAAAACTTTTTCTCAATTTGTGTCATTCCAATTGGTTAAACCCTAACCATTTCCGAAAACCTTATGCGTCATTTTCTAAGAAAGAAACTTGAATTAATTTTTAAAATCCGCAGGGTGCCTAAGAAAACAACTCATGTGACCAATACCCTACAAAAAAATAGTCCTTTTACAGGTAAGTTGTATAAGGATGGTAGATGTGGTTGAAAAATCACTCGCTTGGAGTGATTAAAGTTAAATAGACATCGAAAAGCACTAGAACAGTGCTAAAGTGCCAAGGGAGTATACAGTTAAATCTAAGGATTAGCAATTACGGGGCCATAGGGTGATTATGGACCCGAAAGCATTAGACCAGAGCAGGTCTAGAAGTGGAAATGGGCATAGACCTTCGGGTACCGTCCAGCGATAGGAAAATGAATGTTATTGCGGTAGATAGCTCTCGAACGAGATAAAGTGAGAGATAAACCCCAAAGGGACTCGTGGAGGCCCGAGGGGAGAAAGTAGACAGGGATAAGTAGCCCCATAAGGGGGGGAAGAACGGAAGCCTATAGGACCTCATAGGGTAAGAGTCAAGTAGGAGGCGGAGAACCAACTACTACCGTAAGTGCATGTATAGTACACGGATTATAGTGGACATAGCTAGGTAAGCTAGTTCCACAGGTTGGTGGACCGTAAATCCGTTAGTCTGAAGCCTGTGTATGGGTGGAGACTAAGTGGACAAACCAAACGTATAAATGGCCACGTGGGTGCCATAAAGGGAAAATTAACCGCAAGGGCGGTTAATCGAGAAGAAGAATTTAGTGAATAATGAGTATTGAGAAATACTCGAAGAAAGAGTACCACGTAGGTACAAAATGAAAAGAAGAGAGTGATTACGAACGGAGTTGTGTAAGCATCGGGGGATGCGAGCCAAATGATAAAACAAGTATGCTATCATTGGGGGCGATTGGAACCCAACGAGTAACACACTTGCAAGAGGCGGTATATGCTCATAAACATATGCTACACCTTAAGAAAGGAAAGAGTCAAACCGTGGGAGCGGATTCCGTTTGGTCAAGGGGAGTAGAGCATGTCCGGAAAGGTTCATATTGGAATTAACGGATCAAGTATTCCAAGAAGGAATACAGGATCTAAGTGAGTTGAGGAGTCCGAGTGAGCCAAGTTGGGGTAAAAGCCAACAAAAACCCAATAAGTAGAGTTAGCATAGGATGTGCAACTCTAAGTGGACTAACTTGAGGATGGTATAGATCCATAGTCATAGTCGTGTTAAGCGAGGTCTTCTGATGTGAAGACCGAACTGAGCCTGAGGCAGAGTAATGAGTATGATGGTAAGGAGGAGACTGATGAGTTTCCATTATAAACAGAAATGACTAGAAGTAATAGTCAGAGAAGAGTCTAAGTCAGTCAGACATGGGATGTCGACAGGGAGTAACCTGAAGTGGTTATGGAAACCAGTAAGGGTAAGTATGGAAGTCTGGAAAAGAAAGGGAAACACGAGTCATAAACGTAGGATCCTTTACTGTTCGGTGGAGAAACGGTAAGTGTAATACATATTTGTGCTAGTGTCATGACATTTAGCTTCGTCAGGACACGAGTAGAGTACACCGAGTCGGTAGTAAGTGTAACAACCTCGGAAGGGTTGGGTACGCTGATGGCACATAGTATAACCACCTACATAGGGTGCATGCCGTGTAAGTGGTAAGTCTAGATGTAGAGTAGAGGATGTAGTAAGATGTGAGCGGACTTTTCTGGAGGAGTCGTTTACAAAGAATATATCGGGGGATATACCAGTAGAAGGGTAGCTGCTTGGTAGTAGAGGATACGTAGGTACGGGGACTCCAATGTAGGGGAGTTTATAGAAATAGAACCTAGTGTGCTATGCAAATAGCTAGTGTCATGGCGTGTTCCAAGACGGATATAAGAAGTCACTACAAAGGTAGCTAGTCGGACAAGCAGATTGAGTCAAGGTAAGCCTCACTAAAGAAAGCAATAGTTAACTCCTCGGAGAATTAATTTCATCATATCCACCGTTGTGGTTAGGAACAGTCTGGAACTCAGTTTGAAATTGGGAATTCCAACTTGTTTCTAGCCAACATCCAAGCTAAGTCAACTCTAATTGAAGAAGTTAAATCCAAACAAGATTAAGACGCTGACCTCAAACAGATCAGAGATACAGTGGTTAAGGAGGAGAAGGATGATGTCCGATTCTCCATAGATGACAGTGGCATACTCTGGTTGGAGGGACGACTGTGTGTACCTATGGTGGATGGTTTGAAAGAAAGAATCCTTGATGAGGAACACAAGATAACATACACAATCCATTTGAGTAGTAATAAGATGTATCAGGATCTGAGAGAATTATACTGGTGGAATGGTATGAAGAAAGATGTGGCGGACTACGTATCTAGATGTCTAGTGTGTCAGCAGGTTAAGGCTGAACACCAAAAGCCCTCCGGAACACTTCAACAGATAGAAATTCTGGAATGGAAATGGTAGATGATACGAGCAGAGGAGGTGCAACTAGAGCTAGCATAATCATGGAATCATTGAAGGAGCTTATGGAAGAGACATGGACAAATCAAAGAGTAATTGTGCCTTCAATAATTTCTGAAAACGTCATTTGCACCAAGTGGGCTGAAATTGGAGCTTCCAAACATGTATTGGGCTTAGAAACATTAATTTGGAGGGCTTGGACCAAGTACTATACATGTGGAGGATTATTTAAGCCTAAATCTTCTTATTTTGGGCTTAAAATACTTATTATAATTTGGGTTAACTATTTGTGCGAAAATCATTATATTTAGGCCCAATTAGTTAATGTCCACTAGTGATTTAAGATACCTATTTCTGAATTAATATTTTAATTAGATTGGGCTTAAGTATGATTGTTAGAAAGACCCAATAGTTTTATTTTAAACATTGACTTTCGTGTTTAGGCTTTAGTTTATGTTATGTTAGGTTAGCCCATTAGTTAATTAGGGTCTTATTTGCATTAAGATTCTAGGGTTTTCTTTCTTGGAGTATAAATACTCCTTTAACTCTTTTGTATTAGAGATTGGATTTTGAATTTTAATAGAGAGCTTTAAGCTTTTCTTCTTCTTCTTGGTTGAAAGAAGAATCCATAGGAGAGGTGGCTTATCTTCCTCTATTGCATCAAGAATTTATTCTTATCAAGGTAATCACATTGTGGCGAATTCATTCTTGATTTTAAATCAACCGATTATTTGCGTTTCCATTTGCATTGTCAATTAGGGGTTCAATAGGCTGGGGGTCTGTTTCCGTCTTCTTGTTCTGTCCATATTGTGTGTTCCGGGTGTCGGGTTCTTTATAACCTTGGGGTTCCGCATCATTTGGTATCAGAGCCGTGGATTAGGATAAATTCTTATTTATCTCGTTTATTTTATTATGTTCTTGTGTTTTTATTAAAAAAAACAAAAAAAAAAATTTAATCTGTGTTTGTGTTGTTGTTTTCGGTTTGTGTCTTGAAATTCTGAACGTCGTTTTTAATTAGTGTTGTTCGACCACTTTTCCATTGAGTTATTCAATGTGTAGCAAGTCATTTTTATGTTTCAAAAGCTCATCTTTCATCTTGGTTTGGAATTGCACGAATCGGAGTTCTCTTCGTGAAGTTATACCTAGTTTTATAAAGAACGTTTCTGCAATTTCTGGGCTGTAGTTGGTTATTTCATTTGTTTGTGATTCTGGAAATTTATTTTCTAGATATTTTGACTTTGTTTCATATATTCAAAGAAAAAGAGAAAAAAAAAATTCTGAAAAGAAAGTGAAAAAAGAAAAGAAAAGAGAACAAAGTCCCAAATTGTGAATTGCAAAGTCATTATCCTTCTTGCTTGCAAGGAATTGATTCAAATTGGGTGACTTATATTCTGAATTGGGAAGGGAACTTGTTTTTCAGTGTTTGCTTGTTTTCGTTTAGTTGTCTATCATCAAATTGGGGTTTCTCTTTGAGAGATTTCCAATTCTGCATTTTTGCATTGGTTTTGTCTTTCTTTCTACTCTACGTTTCTTATTTTTTACATGCTTTGTTTTTGCCTCTATTACGTTATAATTAACAAATTGTTTCTCGTTAATTGATATTAATCCGAGTGACATACTTTCCTTCTCTGTGTGTGCTCAATTTCTATTTATTTGTTTCGGTCTAATTGCCTCTAGATTTGAAGTGTGCTTTCTTTGTTTAGGTTTTCATTGTTTTTCTATTTGCTCAAGTGTTTTTATATTATTTGAGAACTGATTCTAAAGTGCAATTGAGGACAGAGAGCTTGAGTGGTAAAAGGCTAGAGTGTTGTGAGCTTAAAAGAGGGAGAAAACCATTACTTGTGTGAAACACGAGTGGAGAGCTATCTTAGAGTGAAACACATGAGGAAGATAAGATTGTGAGAACATTTTTCTACTAACCTTTTTCTTGCAGCGATTGCAACTTGGCTCATAGGGATGGTATAAATTCTGAAAGTGAAGTAAGAGGTGGTGATGTGCCTATATATCCAAAGTTGTTTTCCAAGGCAATGATGAATGGGTTTCAAAGATTGAGGACTGAAATGATAGATATGAGGGAAAAAATTGATGAAC
The DNA here is from genome assembly GCA_014851425.1 of Senna tora. Taxonomy (NCBI): domain Eukaryota; kingdom Viridiplantae; phylum Streptophyta; class Magnoliopsida; order Fabales; family Fabaceae; genus Senna; species Senna tora. The sequence continues at coordinate 22,943,468 of CM026265.1, forward strand.
AATCTAGAAGTCATTCTAGAGACTTTAGGAGAAATAAGGAGAGGAGAAGAAGAGTTGATCATGAAAGATTTAATGATGAAGAGGATGACGAAGGTCGTGGAAGTGTTGGTAGGAGAAGAGAGGGAAGAGGTGAAAGAAGGGATAGCAACATTAATGCTATCGAGATGACAATACCACAATTTAAGGGAAGGAATGATGCTGAAGCATACCTTGAATGGGAAAGCAAGATTGAGATGATATTTGTTTGTCATAACTATTCTGAAGACAAGAAAGTAAGATTAGCGTCTTTGGCATTTTCTAACTATGCATTGAGTTGGTGGAATGAATTAAGGATTAACGTCTTTGGCATTTTCTAACTATGCATTGAGTTGGTGGAATGAATTGAGGAGGTCACAGAGGATATATGATGAGGCTCCTATAGCTACTTGGGATGAGATGAAAATGGTAATGAGGAAGAGATATGCTCATTCTTACTATAGAAAGTTAACCAAAAGTTCTCATGGATTTTCACAAGAGTATTGCGCTAACCTTTCAATAGAGCACAATCTTGCTTCAATCGATCTTCCCCCATGCCTGGAACAGCCATGGGTAGACGGCTGAGATTCTGACAGAGGTGAGTTATGTGATATATCCTCGTCTTTCCCGATGACATTTGAATTCTTATTTCTCTTGAAGACATCTCGATTTAAGGGCGTCGAATACTCGAAAGACGACTCGATGTTGATGACCTTCTTAGTTTCAGTCTTCTTCCTCCGTCTATAATATTGCAAAACACCTTTTCCCTTTCATCCGATATCCATTGCACTCACAATTTATCTGTGGAGCTCTAATATTTTGTATGTAGACTATACCTATAACATACACAGCCCGTTATTTATAAATTAAGTAATCAATGGAACATTATGGAATGATTATGAATGATAATATAACATAAATATCATATCAATATGTTTAATTCAAACATTCCTTTTAACCTAATCAAAATATTTATCATTCTATAAGATTAACTAACTACTTGATATGATTTCTTGCATATCAATGTCGTATCCAGAAGATTATGGAAAAACGAATGATGGCAAGAGTATATAAATTAGATTAGGTTTGTCATTCAATTTTAGTTTTCCAGTTATTATCAGCTCAATTTTTTTCCCGCCACATAGGAAAAAAATATTTGGCGAACAAATATCACGGGATATATTAATTATAGTGATTGGATTAATTGACAATCACATAATGTTATTTTTAATTTATTTAGCATATCAGTAATTATAAATAATTTTTTTGGATATGTGACATAATGTTTACTAATATACGTATCTATACATTCATATCAGATTAATCTAAAAAGAGATCGATGGAGATAAAAAAAAATTTCTTCTTTTAGATTCTAATGTGGGATATATTAACCATTAACATGCCTGTATCACATTCGCATTTTAACAAAATCGTAATCAAACATAAAACCAAATGACTGGATTGAGAGAGAACACAAAAAATACATATAAACATGGATCAGATTGGATTATAAAATTAACTCAAACATGTTCAACATTGCAATTAAATTCAAACTAAAAAAACACAAGTGAGGAATATAATTACGAAAGAGCTAACTTGCAACAAACACAAAACAGGAAGCTAAATGAAATTCAGAGTAAATGCCCAAAAATACTTAATATTTAGTAAATACTTAGCATTTAGTTGAATTAGAAAATTGATGAGTTTATTTAACTATATTCGTATTACCAAACCTACTCCAATATTGTTGGTATTAGCATATTCATATAAACCCTTAATTAGTTAATTTATGTATTGGTTGTTGGTTTTAAATTCATACTTTGTCAAAAACTCTGTTTGTAATTTTTTAGTCGAATATAATTTAGTTTAATGTTTAAGAATCAGATAATCTATTTATATTTATGAACTATTCATCATATTAAGGTAAAGACAAAATTGATAAAAAATTGATTATTCAAAAATTATATTAAAAAGTTATGTCTTATAGGGACTAAACTAAAACACCAAAAATTTTGGGTTTTTAGATAAAAAATTATTAGTTTACTCAAATTTTTATATATGCAAACTTATGCATGAATTATTTCTCCAATCATAAAGATATAAATGGAAACAATATTTTCTAATAAAAACGGCGTATATCTAAATTTAACCATAATACATTATAATGAGTTTAATAAATAAAAAATAAAAAATTATTGCTCCAAACCAATTATATTAAAATACTGACTTCAAAAATTTATAACTTTTAATACATTGTAACGCGTTTAAAAAATTAAAAATGTTATTACGGTTTTTACTACAATATGATGAAAATGTGCAGGTTCTTTTGTATTTGATTTTCAGAGAGAGGATAGTGTAGGTCTATATAATAAAGAGAGTGTAATATTCTTGAAAGATTCCGATAAATTAACAGAGTAATTTAAGCTAAGAAAATAATACTTAACATAAAAAGCAAATTATTCATTCTTTTCCATTTTTAAGATGTTTACCACATTACCATTATGAGGTTTTAAAATTACACATAAAGTCATTTAAGATGAAACCGTTAATGTGAACTCAATACAGCGTTGCGTGGGTCCATATATGACAAATATGATAGTTTGTCAGAAAAAATGTCGTCAACATGAGCAATTTTACAACATATATACACTATAAATATTATTATAAATTAAAATAGTGTTCACTATCTACCATTGAAAAAATTTTCAAAACCCAACACATTTATTCAATTCAGACGAAATAGAGAAGCTTGGAAATTATGGGATAACAACTGCAAGGGTCGACTAACATCCAAATCACAGAAAGCAAAAAAAACCACACAATTAAAATGATGTCAATGACACAACATAATAAGATAACACAAAGCGACATTTCACGATGATTCCCACACAATAAGGTGTATAGTAGATATACTTATATCACCCTAATGGTTGGCAAAAAAAGAGAAAATTTTTTTAATTGCGATTGGATCTGTGTAAGGAGAGGTCATCAACCTGATAATGCCAATGTCCTGACTTTCAAGGAATATGAGACCCTGCGAGATGTTATGCTCTTCATCATCATAAAATTGTATTTTCTCAGGAATGACTATAAATAGTCTCCTGCAAATCAAGAAAGCGGAGAAGAGTAGGAGAATTATCAATACGCCTGTGCCGGAACCAACCAATTTCACCATCTTTTGAATGCTGAGTCAACCAAATATTATACGTCTTGTGGTATTCTGTCATGTTAGTCCAAGTAGCATTTCCCAATCTGTTGTCCACAGTAATAAAGTCCCAGTGAGATTCGCTTACCGAAAATGGCACCTTGATCATTTTCCATGCCCTATCTTGAACATTCCATCCGATGATGACATGAGAGTCTCCATACACTGTGTCCTTCTCAGCAGAAAGCCAGTAAATATAGCCGTCAATGTGAATGCTTTCATTAAAAATTCCCATGGCACTATACACAGGTTGTGGTGCATCACACCATGTCCTTGTGAAAGAACAAAAAACATACATGAAGGTACGTGCATCTCCATCAACTGAATCCCAAATGACCGTGATGCAAAACTCTCTATTTTTTTGGTTAAACGCAAATCCACATCGCATAATCACTGAAAAATGCAAACAGATAACATCATTGAATCATCAGAAACATTAATATGCTAATTTAGTTGTAGAAGGAGTTAGAGTCAACAATATGGTAAGAAGTACGTACTTCCATACGTTAATCCAGCTGGGGGACAAACATCCACTGCTTGTTCTGTCACAGGGTTCCACATGTGTAAAATGACACCATCAGAATGTAAGCTATTATGAAAGAAGAGTACACCCTCATCTGACCCTACAAATGTGACCGTAGCCTGACCTAAAAAGCTTGGGATCCTTGAAAAAGTCACAACAGCGCGCTCATTGTCTACCAACGGGTGGAGTTGAAGGAAAAACGGAAGTGCACCACCATCCAGGTCAGGGACACAAAAAAGCATATGCCTGAAGTTATTAAGACGAGAACATGATGAATGCTCTTTAATGAAGGAGCTCTTCTTGCATGCCACGTACCGGTTGTATGAGACGTATGGAACTTTAGATATATCCTCCGCAGGAAGCGAACCTGTCACGACCCCAAATCGGAAGTACGTGACCGGCACTGGAATAGATTTTTACCTCTAAACCCGTGAGCCTTACCCTGTAAACATATCTATAACTACCCTGTTATACAATCAATATATATATATATATATATATATATATATATATATATCATAATAGTGGCCACACCTCACTGGTGGCCTAATTAACATGCAATCCACGGTTCGCTCAATACCGCTTCAGCTCAACCCAGTGTATAGATATATATCAACAATCATAATATAAATATTCATATCATATTGACCATACGTCTCAATACGTACGATCTATCCTATTCACATGCAGCAAGCACACATAATATATATTTCCATATCATATTGACCGTACGCCTCAATGCGTACGATCTATCCTATTCACATGCAAAAGTTTATAAACTCATACATATATCGTAGTTTTCCCCCAAACTGGTCTCTGTCTTTAAGTAGATGTGAAGACGACAAGTCTAGAGTAGGTACATATAGAAAGCTGTAAATATATATACAAAACCCTTACAACTTATAATATGTACAACCAAAAGAATCAAAATAATCAAAAGGTGTCCACCCACGCGAACTAGTGCGTAAAGGATGATCTGATGTCCGTATCACTGTCCGGACGTCGATGCCTGCCCGATACCTATATCTGAAACATTGAAGTAGAGGGAGTGATTCAAACAGACTCAGTGAGAAGCTTCCCATCCTCGGCATAGCGGCGGGTACCACTACAGCTGGGGAAAGGGAAACACCCACAATCACATGCACATGAAAGTCCTGTTTATCACATGTTATATTACGATCAGACAATATTAATATAACATAAAATCAAAGATAAACCTACGGATCATGCTCCTCTATCATGCTTCTCATAAACAGACAATCACATTTAACATATCATCTGAAAAACTATAAATCACTCAACTGGTCCATGTATTTCACAATGGACAATGGCCTCAACGGGCAAATCTTTCAATTTTTAACTGACCCTAGTGCTAGGCTAGGGCAATTGCCTCATCGGGCAATTTCTTTTAATCTTTAACTGACCCTAGTAACAGGTTAGGGCAATGGCCTCAACGGGCAAATGTTTCAATCTTTAACTGAACCTAGTGCCAAGTTAGGGCAATGGCCTCTACAGGAAAATGTTTTAACCTTTAACTGACCCTAGTGTCAGGCTAGGGCAATGGCTCAACGGGCAAATCTTTTAGTCTTTTAACTGACCCTAGTGCCAAGCTAGGGCAATGGCTTCAATGGGCAAATCTTTTCTGACTTGTTTCTCTTCCCGAACCTTCAGCTGGGATTCTGACTCTATCTATCCACTTCTATCCTAAACTGACTTTACCTAGGTAGTGTGAACCTCCCTATGACTCACTAATCAATTTATGAGATCTTTTTAATCCTGATTTAATATCCAAACCCTTGTTTAGATCATAACCTAGCTCTAAAGCCTTTCCTAAGTTCAATTACCGTAAAACATCGATGATTACTAACAACTTCTGTACCATTCCTTTAATGAGCTTCTAATTAATAGAGTAAATCAAACCTTGGACTCAATCAAAGACTTACCTCCTTGCTTGTAGTTTTCGGCGTATCTCATGTCATCACATGGATACCCTCCAGTACCTCTTTACTTGTAATCAAACACACATATACAAATACTTTCATATATAACAATTTAAGAACAATAATAGCATGTTAACCACTAAATAATTCTTACAAATAGGCAATTAGGCAAACGACATATCCACATCCTCAATCAACCCTATAGGGCAAGGATGGGAAACCCTTCACCTGGACGGCTTCCTTGTGTTTGTCCTGGAGTAACTACCGCTCCGGACGAATCGTGGTTTCCTAACAATTGCATTCACGTGGTTAAGAATCTTAACGATATGCAACTCATATGCGTATGGTATGCTCGTGCCTAAAAATGCACCTAAACGTCGCCAAGAACCGAGTTCTTGGTCTTATCCGTCTTCCCTCTCTTCCATGAGAGTCTCAAGTGCTACACACTTGGTTTCGTATAATTATTGCTCACCTTGAATTGATTTTTGGAGCCTTGGATTTGAGTTACTAAACCTCGATATGCTTCTAAATTATCCTACTTAAGGTTTCCTAATAATTACGAAGGAATTAAATTGCTATTTTAAATTTTGGACTTTATTGTTCCACAAGTTTCCATCCTTGAGAAACAAGAAAGTACCCAAAATAATTCTTGATGCTTTATAGCACATTTAGAATTATTCTAGGGTGTATAAGATCGAAAAGAACAGGTTTGGAGCCCTCAACATCACCCTTAAAGTGTATTTGGGCAATCCGAGCAGGGACCCGGCACGTTAACGTCAAGGTTCAACCCTAGTAACCTCGGACCAGCTCTTCACGGGTCTTCTTAAGCTAATATCTCAACAATATAATTTCAATAATTCCAATCCAAGCCTATTTACTCAAATCCAAGCTGAATTCCTAATTATAAATAATTTCCTCAATTTATGAATAATTAAAATTTCAACTCAAAATCCTTCCAAATTCGAATTCGGTTAAACCCGAGGGTATAGTCTCGATTCTTACCCCAACTAAGTGTTCCAGAACACTTCCTAGGTCTCAATCTACCCTCGAAACAATCCAATCGAAGGTGGATCGAAGAAATCCCTAAAAGTGGAGAAATTGAGGGTTCCGAATGAAATTGGGGTAACCAACCTTTGATTCGATTGGTGGAAGATATAGGAGACGTCGTACCCGAGCTCTGGTGACTTTTTCGGGGTCGGCTAGCTTTCCTCGATCACTTTTCTAGCGAATCCCACCTCTCCTTCTTCTTCTCCTTCCACGCCTCTTCTCCCTCTCTCTCTTCTTTCTCTTTCTTTCTTTCTTCTTCTTTCCTTTCACGCGTGCTTCTCTCCTTCTTTCTCTTATTCTTTTCAATTCTTTTCTTAATCCTTTCTTTTCAGCTTTTAAAGACAACCCACGACACCCCCCCACCCAAAATTAATTAAAAATAATATATATATAATAATAATAAAAATAAATAAATAAATAATAAAATAACTAATAATTAATAATTAAACTAAAATAATTAAAATATATTTTTAATTTAATTTCCTACTTCTTTTCTCTCTCTTTTTATTTTATTTTATTTTCTAATATATAATATTAATAATATTAAATACGTAAGGCTGAAAAATATTCTCAATTTAATCCCTTTCCCTATTTAATTCAGGTTTCCAATTTCTTAGGTCCTGAATTAAATCCTAAAAATTATTTTCTACTTCTCTTCTTTCCCTTTTATTTTATTTTAAACTTTGGGAAAAAAAAATTTTCTCGGGTATTACAATCTTCCCCCCTTAAGAAATTTGGTCCCCGAATTTCAAATAATATACTAACCTTAGTCTTGAAATAGGTGAGGATGTCCTGCGCATCTCCGCCTCGACTTCCCACGTTGCTTCCTCAACCGAATGGTTTCGCCACAGGACTTTCACCAATGGTATTTCCTTCGATCTCAGAGGTACTTTCAGAGCATGGACACATGAAACACCAGATGAACTCCTTCCAACTCCGCTGGCAATTCTAGACGGTAGGCAACATTTCCCACGAGTTCTAGAATCTCAAACGGTCCGATGTATCTTGGACTGAGCTTGCCTTTCTTGCCAAATCTCACCACGCCCCTCATCGGTGAAATTTTTAAGAAAACCTGCTCACCTACAGCAAACTCTAACTCTCTTCTCCGGTTGTCAGCATACAACTTCTGCCTACTCTGAGCCGTGGCAAGCCTTTCTCTAATGGACTTTATCTTGTCCAAAGCATCCTGCACAAGTTCTGGACCAACCAACTTGGCCTCTCCGACCTCGAACCACCCAATCGAGGACCTGCACTTCCGACTGTACATAGCCTTGAAGGGTGCCATCTGAATACTGGATTGATAACTGTTGATGTAAGCAAACTCCGCTAACGGTAGGCACTTCTCCCACCCTCCGCCAAAATCCATAATGCATACCCTAAGCATGTCCTCTAAAATCTGAATGGTCCTCTCGGACTGCCCGTCTGTCTGGGGATGAAACGCTGTACTCAAATTAACCCTTGTCCCTAATGCCTCCTGCACTGCTCTCCAGAATCGAGAGGTAAACGGTGGCCCCCTGTCAAAGATAATCGACACCGGTACTCCGTGCAACTTCACTATCTCTGATAGGTACAACTGGGCGTACTGACCCACTCCGTAAGTGGTCTTAACTTGTAGGAAATGTGTGGACTTGGTCATCCGATCAACGATTACCCAAACAGAATCGAAACCCCTCTGTGATTGTGGCAATCCTGACACAAAATCCATAGTAATTCTCTCCCATTTCCATTCAGGAATTTCTATCTGTTGAAGTGTTCCGGCAGGCTTTTGGTGTTCAACCTTAACCTGCCGACACACTAAACATTTAGATACATAGTCTGCCACATGTTTCTTCATACCATTCCACCAGTACAATTCTCTCAGATCCTGATACATCTTATTGCTACCCGGATGGATTGTGTACGCTGTCTTGTGTGCCTCATCCAAAATTCTTTTTTCAAACCATCCACTATAGGTACACACAGTCGTCCTTCCAACCGGAGGATGCCACTGTCATCTATGGAGAATCGGACGTCGTCCTTCTCCCCCTTAACCACTGTATCTCTGATCTGTTTGAGGTCGGCGACTTGATCTTGTTTGGATTTAACTTCTTCAATTAGAGCTGACCTAGCTTGGACGTGGGCTAGAAACAAGTTGGAATTCCCAATTTCAAACTGAGTTCCAGACTATTCCTGACCACAACGGTGGATATGATGAAATTAGTTCTCCGAGGAGTTAACTATTGCCTTCTCTAATGAGGCTTACCTTGACTCAATATGCTTGTCCGACTAGCTACCTTCATAGTGACTTCTTATATCCGTCTTGGAACATGCCAAGATACTAGCTATTTGCATAGCACACTAGGTTCCATTTCTATAAACTCCCCTACCTCGGAGTCCCCGTACCTAAGTATCCTCTACTACCAAGCAACTACCCTTTTGCTGGTATTCCCCCGATATTCTTTGTAAACAACTCCTCCCGAAAAGTCCGTTTACATTTTAATACACCCTTTACTTTACATCTAGACTTACCGCTTACACGGCATGCACCCTATGTAGGTGCTTATACTTTGTGCCATCAGTGTACCCAACCCTTTCGAGATTATTACACTCACTACTGACTCGATTTACCCTACTCGTGTCCCGACAAAGCTAAATGCCATGACACTAGCACAACTATGTATTACACTTACGTTCTCCACCAAATGGTAAAGGATCTTACATATATGACTCGTGTTCCCTTTTCTTTTCCGAACTTCTACACTTACCCTTAGTGGTTTCCATAACCACTTCAGGTTACTCCCTCTCGACATCCCATGTTTAACTGACTTAGACTCTTCTCTGACGACCACTTGTAGTCATTTCTATTTATAATGGAAACTCATCAGTCTCCTCCTTACCATCATACTCATTACTCTGCCTCAGGCTCAGTTCGGTCTTCACATTCGAAGACCTCGCTTAACACGACTATGATTGTGGTTTTATATCATCCTCATGTTAGTCCACTTACAGTTGTATATCCTATGCTAACTCTACTCATTGGGTTTCCGTTGGCTTTTACCCCAACTTGGCCCACTCGGACTCCTCAACTCACTTAGATCCTGTATTCCTACTTGGAATAATTGATCCATTAACTCCAGCATGAACCTTTTCGGACATGCTCTACGCCCCTTGACCAAATGGGATCCGCTCCCATGGTTTGACTCTTTCCTTTCTTATGGTGTGGCATATGTTCACGAACATATACTGCCTCTTGCAAGTGTGTTACCCATTGGGTTCTAATCGCCCCTAACGGTAGCATACCTGTTTTATCATTTTGGCTCGCATCCCAAGATGCTTACCTGACTCTGATCCCGTATTCACTCTCTTCTTTTCCATTTTGTACCTACGTGGTACTCTTTCTTCGAGTATTTCTTAATACTCGTTACTCACTAAATTCTCCTACCCGATTAACCGTCCTTACGGTTAATTTTCCCTTTATGGTACCCACACCGTCATTTATACGTTTGGTTTGTCCACTCAGTCTCTACCCATACACGGGCTTCAGACTAACGGATTTACGATTAAACAACCTGGGGGATTAGCTTACCTAGCTATGTCCACTATAATATGTGTACTATACATGCACTTACGATAGTAGTTGGTTCTCCGCCTCCTACTTGACTCTTATCCTATGGGGTCCTATAGGCTTCCGCTCTTCCCCCCTTATGGGACTACTTATTCGTGTCTACTTTCTCTCCCCTTGGGCCTCCACAAGTCCCTTTGGGGTTTATCTCTCATGTTATCTCGTTCGAGAGCTATCTACCGCAATAGCACTCATTTTCCTATCTCTGGACGGTACTCGAAGGTCTACGCCCATTTCCATTTCTAGACCTGCTCTGGTATAATACTTTCGTGTCCATCATCACCCTATGGCCCCTTAAATGGTAACCCTTAGGTTTGCCTGTATACTCCCTTGGTACTTTAGCACTTTCTAGTGCTTTTCGATGTCTACTTAACTTTAATCGCTTCAGTGAGTGATTTCTCAACTATATTTACCACCCTTATAAAGCTCACCTGTAAAAGGACTATTGTTTGGTAGGGTATTGGTCACATGAGTTAGTTTTCTTAGGCTAGGGCAATGGCCTCAACGAGCAAATGTTTCAATCTTTAAGTGACCCTAGTGCCAGGCTAGGGCAATGGCCTCTACAGGAAAATGTTTTAATCTTTAACTGACCCTAGTGCCAGGCTAGGGCAATGGCCTCAACGGGCAAATCTTTTAGTCTTTTAACTGACCCTAGTGCCAGGCTAGGGCAATGGCCTCAACGGGCAAATATTTTTTGACTTGTTTCTCTTCGCGAGCTTTAAGCTGGGATTCTGACTCTATCTATCCACTTCTATCCTAAACCGACTTTACCTAGGTAGTGTGAACCTCCCTATGACTCACTAATCAATTTATGAGATCTTTTTAATCCTGATTTAATACCCAAACCCTTGTTTCGATCATAACCTAGCTCTAAAGCCTTTCCTAAGTTCAATTACCATAAAACGTCGATGTTTACTAACAACTTATGTACGATTCCTTTAATGAGTTTCTAATTAATAGGGTAAACCAAACCTTGGACTCAATCAACAATTTACCCCTTGCTTGTACTGTTCGACGTATCTCATGTCATCACATGGATACCCTCCAGTACCTCTTTACCTGTAGTCAAACACACATATACAAATACTTTCATATATAACAGTTTAGGAACAACAATAGCATGTTAAGCACTAAATAATTCTTACAAATAGGCAAGTAGGCAAAGCTCATATCCACATCCTCAATCAACCCTATAGGGCAAGGATGGGAAACCCCTCACCTGGACGGCTTCCTTGTGTTTGTCCTGGAGTAACTCCCGCTCCGATCGAATCGTGGTATCCTAAAAATTGCATTCACATGGTTAACAATCTTAACTATATGCAACTCATATGCGTTTGGTATGCTCGTATAATTATCGCTCACCTTGAATTGATTTTTGGAGCCTTGGATTTTTGTTACTAAACCTCGATATTCTTCTAAATTATCCTACTTAAGGTTTCCTAATAATTACGAAGGAATTAAATTGCCATTTTAAATTTTGGACTTTATTGTTCCACAAGTTTCCATCCTTGAGAAACAAGAAAGTACCTAAAATACTTGATGCTTGATAGCATATTTAGAATTATTCTAGGGTGTTTAAGGTTGAAAAGAAGAGGTTTGGAGCCCTCAACATCACCCTTAAAGTGTATTTGGGCAATCCGAGCAGGGACCGGCACGTTAACGTCAAGGTTCAACCTTAGTAATCTCGGGCCAGCTCTTCACGGGTCTTGTTTAGCTAATATCTCAACAATATAATTTCAATAATTCCGACCCAAGCCTATTTACTCAAATCCAAGCTCAATTCCTAATTATCAATAATTTCCTCAATTTATGAATAATTAAAATTTCCACCCCAAATCCTTCCAAATTCGAATTCGGTTAAACCTAAGGGTATAGTCTCGATTCTTACCCGAACTAAGTGTTCAAGAAAACTTCCTAGGTCTCATTCTACCCTCGAAACAATCCAATCAAAGATGGATCGAAGAAATCCCTAAAAATGGAGAAATTAAGGGTTTCGAATGAAATTGGGGTTACCAACCTTTGATTTGATTGGTGGAAGATGTAGGAGACGTCATACCCGAGCTCCGGTGACTTTTCCGGCGTCGGCTAGCTCTCCCCGATCACTTTTCCGGCGAAACCCACCTCTCCTTCTTCTTCTCCTTCCACGCCTCTTCTCCCTCTCTCTCTTCTTTCTCTCTCTTTCTTTCTTCTTCTTTCCTTTCACGCGTGCTTATCTCCTTCTTTCTCTTATTCTTTTCAATTCTTTTCTTCTTTTAAAGGCAACCCACGACACCCCCCCAAAAATTAGTTAAAAATAAGGTCAAAACCCCAAATTGGTCCTTTATGTTTGCACGAAGTTTCATATTGGTCCTTTATGTTTCAAAAAGTCCAAATTGGTCCTTTATGTTTGCAAGAAGTTCCAAATTGGTCCTTTCGTCCAAGTCCGTTTATTTTTTAAGTTAAGTGCTGACGTGGCATGCTGACGTGGACACACCATCTCTCCAACGTGTCAATTGAAGCTGACGTGGCATGCCACGTCATTGCCATGTCACCATCCAATATCATATGTGATGACGTGGCGCTGACGTGGCATGACACGTCAGCTTAGATGGACACGTCAGCACTTAACTTAAAAAATTGACGGAAGTGGACTGAAGGACCAATTTGGAACTTCTTGCAAACATAAAGGACCAATTTGGACTTTTTGAAACATAAAGGACCAATATGAAACTTCGTGCAAACATAAAGGACCAATTTGGGGTTTTGACCTAAAAATAATATGTATATATATAAAAATAATAAAAATAATAAAATAACTAATAATTAATAATTAAAATATATTTTTAATTTAATTTCCTACTTCTTTTCTCTCTCTTTTTATTTTATTTTATTTTCTAATATATAATAATAATAATATTATTAAATAAGTAAGGCTGAAAAATATTTTCAATTTAATCCCTTTCCCTATTTAATTCAGGTTTCCAATTTCTTAGGTCCTGAATTAAATCCTAAAAATTATTTTCTACTTCTCTTCTTTCCCTTTTATTTTATTTTAAACTTCAGAAAAAAAAATTTCTCGGGTATTACATAATCGATTATCTTGCACATCAAATGTGATGGAATCCCAATTGGGTTAACGAATATGTCCTTCATGATCTGCGTTAGTAGAAGCCAAAATAGATGTGTCATATTTAAAGAAGAATAAGAAGGCACTGCCTTGTAATACCCGAGAAATTGTTTTCGAAGTTTAAAATAAAATAAGAGGGAAAGAAAAGAAGTAGAAAATAATTTTTGGAATTTAATTCAGGACTTAAGAAATTGGAAACCTGAATTAAATAGGGAAAGGAAATCAAATTTAAAATATATCTTTATTATTTTAAGTGATTATTATTGATCTTATTATCTATTTAAAATATATATATATATATATATATATATATATATATATATTAGTTTTTTCTTAATTTAATTATTAAATAATTTATTTTTAATTATATTTATTCATTATTTATTTATTTAATTATTTTAAAAAGGGGTGAGGGAGTCGTGGGTTAGAAAACAAAAAGAAAGAAGAGAGAGAGAGAAGAAGTCGAGGGGTAGTGAGAGAGAGGGCAGACGCCGAGAAGAAAGAAGGGGAAGAGGGAGGAAACGTGGCCGGAGGGAGCTAGCTGACGCCAAAAAATGTCACCGGAGCTCGGTTACAACATCTTTCACACCTGCCACCGATCGAATCAAGGTTGGTAACCCCAATTTCATTCGAAACCCTCAATTTCTCCATTTTTAGGGATTTCTTCGATTCACCTTCGATTGAGTTGTTTCGAGGGTTGATTGAAACCTAGAAAGTGTTCTTGAACATTTAGTTGGGGTAGGAATCGAGTCTACACCCTCGGGTTTAGCCTAATTCGAATTTTCAAGGGTTTGGGGTTGAAATTCTAATTATTCATAAATTGGGGAAATTGTTGACAATTAGGAATTGAGCTTGGATTTGAGTAAATAGGCTTGGATTGGTATTATTGAAATTATATTGTTGAAATATTACTTGAACAAGACCCGTGAAGAGCTGGCCCGAGGTTACTAAGGTTGAACCATGACGTTAACGTGTCGGGTCCCTGCTCGGTTTGCCTAAATACACTTTAAGGGTGATTTTGAGGGCTTCAAACCTCTTCTTTTCAATCTTAAACACCCTAGAATAATTCTAAATATGCTATCAAGCATCAAGAATTATTTTAGGTACTTTCTTGTTTCTCAAGGATGGAAACTTGCGGAACAATAAAGTCCAAATTCTAAAGTGGAAACTTTATTTCTTCGTAATTATTAGGAAACCTTAAGTAGGATAATTTAAAAGTATATTGAGGTTTAGTAACTCGAATCCAAGGCTCCAAAATCAATTCAAGGTGAGCGATAATTGTACGAAACCAAGTGTGAAGCACTTGAGACTCTCAAGGAAGAGACGGAAGACGGATAAGACCAAGAACTCTGTTCTTGGCGACGTCTAGGTGCATTTTTAGGCACGAGGATACCATACGCATATGACTAACATATAGTTAAGATTGTTAAGCACGTAAATGCAATTGTTCGGAAACCACGATTCGTCCGAAGCGGGAGTTACTCCAGGACAAGCACAAGGAAGCCGTCCAGGTGAGGTGTTTCTCATCCTTGCCCTATAGGGTTGATTGAGGATGTGGAAATGTGGTTTGCCTACTTGCCTATATGTAAGAATTAGTTAGTGGTTAACATGCTATTGTTGTTCCTAAATTGTAATATATGAAAGTAGTTGTATATATGTGTTTGATTACAGGCAAAGAGGTACTGAAGGGTATCCATGTGATGACATGAGATACACCGAACAGTACAAGCAATGGGGGTAAGTTATTGATTGAGTCCAAGGTTTGGTTTACCGTATTAATTAGAAACTCATTAAATAAATCGTAAAGAATTTATTGTAAACGTCGACGTTTTATGGTAATCGAACTTAGGAAAGATCTTAGAGCTAGGTTATGATCTAATCAAGGGTTTGGGTATTAAATAAGGATTAAAAAGATCTCATAATTGATTAGCGAGACATATGGATGTTCACACTACCTAGGTAAAGTCAATTTAGAACAGTAATGGGTAGATAGAGTCAGAATCCCAGCTGAAAGCTCAGGAGGAGAAACAAGTCAGATAAAGTCGCCCGTGAAGGCCATTGCTCTAGCTTGTTCTAGGGCCAGTTGATTTAATTGCCCATGGAGGCCATTGCCCTAGCCTGGCACTAGGGTCAGTTAAAGATTAAAAGAAATTGCCCGTTGAGGCCATTGCCCTAGCCTGGCACTAGGGTCAGTTAAAGATTAAAAGATTTGCTCGTTGAGGCCAATGTCCATTGTGAGATACATGGACCAGTTGATTGATTTATAGCTTTCAGATGACATCTTAAAGGTGATTGCTTGTTTATGAGAAGCATGATCCGTAGGTTTCTCTTTGACTTTATGTTATATTAATATTGCCTGATCGTAATATAACATTTGATAAACTGGATTTTCATGCACATGTGATTGTGGGTGTTTCCCTTTCCCCAGCTGTAGTGGTACCCACCGCTATCCTGAGGATGGGAAGCTTCTCACTGAGTCTATTTGACTCACTCCCTCTGCTTCAATGTTTCAGATACAGGTATCGGGCAGGCATCGACGTCCGGACAGTGATACGGACATCAGACCAACCCTAACGCACTTGTTCGCGTGGGTGGATATTTTGAATATGTTGTACATATTCTATGTTGTAGATATTGTGTATATATTTACAGCTTTTGATGTACGTCCACTCTAGAATTGTCGGCTTCACATGTACTTAAAGATAGGGTCCAGTTTGGGGATAAACTAGGATATATGTATGAGTATATAAACTGTTGCATGTGAATAGGATAGATCGTACGCATTGAGGCGTACAGTCAATACGATATGGATATATATATTATGTGTGCATGCTGCATGTGAATAGGATAGATTGTACGTAATGAGACGTACGGCCAATATGATATGAATATTTAGATTATGAGTGTTGATATATATCTATACACTGGGCTGAGTTGAAGCGGTATTGAGCGAACCGTGGATTGCAGGTTAATTAGGACACCAGTGAGGTGTGGCCACTATTATGATATACATATATATTGATTGTATAGTAGTGTTATTGTTATGTCTACAAGGTAAGGCTTACGGGTTTAGAGGTAAAAATCTATTCCCTTGCCGGTCACGTACTTCCAATTTGGGGTCATGAAAAACTTGGTATCAGAGGCAGGTTATCTTTAAGTCATGTGAAGCCATTGGTATGACCGGGTGTCGGTTTGATTATCGTTGTGAACCCGGGCACAACATTGGAACAAACAGGCACTTGTGGGGGTAACCAGGATAAATTGAGTCAACTTTTCTTTCATTCTCTCTTAATCTATGATAGCTTATGAAATTTGTTATCAGGTGTCATTCTTGTGCAATATAGGGATGCCGCCGACTACTAGGCAGGCTAGGAGATGCGGTAGAGTCCCTGCACGTACAGATGAGGAGTCGGTTTAGGAGGAGAGAATGCCTCCCAGGGGCCGAGCTAGAGGCCGTGCTTGCGGTCGTGGTAGGGCACAAGGAAGAAGAGTGCCTAGGCAACAATCTCCAGAGCCACAGGTTGAGACGGGTGCTCCGTCGGTGGCTGAGATGCTGACTGCAGGATTTCAGGAGTTGAGAGCTGAAATGACCCGTCAAATTCAACAGGAAGTTTGCCGTTTAGTTGTCGGCGAGGAAGAGGAAAAAGTGGTATCTATTTAACAGGGTACTGAGGTAGCTGAGGAAGAGGATGAAGAACCAAGAAGGGTGTGGCAACAAAGGGACTTGCCTCGGAGACCGAGGGGAGTTCCGAGAGAATTACCGATTACCAAGTTCTTGAAGTTGAATCCGCCTACATTCTGCATAACCGAACCCAAGGAGGACCCTCAACATTTCCTCTGTGATGTAATTAGAATTGGGCAATTGCTGTGGTGTCCAGGAGGAGAGATGGTGGAAATTGCCTCGTTTTAGTTAAGAGGCGCTGCATGAGTTTGGATTGAATCAGTACAGAGGAGATATGCAAGAAGAGTTGCTCCTATGACATGGGAAGATTTTTAGAGGGAATTCCTAGGTCGATTTTTGTCTGAAGGAACGAAGTATGCCAAGCGTCAACTGTTTGAGGACTTGTGGATGACGCTGAACATGTCAGTGACTGAGTTTGAGCTGTAGTTCACAGAGCTAGCCCAATATGCCCTAGAATTGGTTCCAGATGAGAGGCAGTTGATCAAGAGGTTTATACACAGGTTGGTAGAGTAATTGTTTGTAGTTCTACTGCCGCCATGTGGCCAATTTAAAACTCTGCATAGGCTGCTGATTGTTCCAGAGTGATTGAAAATAGAAGAAAGTTTGGGACATCGGCGAATCCCAAGAATAAGTTACTGACAGATAATAATGGACAGGGATGGAAGAAGAAGCAAAAGACAGCAGGTAGTTCTGGTGTAGTCTCAAATTATACAGGACAAGTTGGTGGGCAATCTGCTATTACCACTACAAGTTTTGGGAAGTGTAACAACCAAGGTGGGCAGAGATTCCAAGGCAGTAGTCAGGGCGGTAGCCAGAGACAACAATGTGGAACATGTGGGAGATTTTATTTTGGAGAGTGCAGAGTCACGAAGGGAGGTTATTAAAACTGTGGTCAGTTCGGGCATATGGCTAGGGAATGTCCGCAGAGGAAGAGTAATACTAGTGTCAAGAGTAACCCTACTCCGGGTAGTACTCCAATTGCAGCCCCACCAGTCAGAATTGTACCACCCTAGGCTAACACCTCAAGTGCGGGCAGAGGTAGAGGAGCAGGAGTAGGAGGTAGAGGTCCAGGTGCACTAGGAGGAGGACATGCACGGGTGTTTGCTTTGTCTTGACAAGATGCACATGCCTCAAATGTAGTTGTGACAGGTACACTTACAGTATGCTCTCTCCAGGCTCTTGTATTATTTGATTTTGGTTCAACACATTCCTACATCTCACATGCATTTGCATGGAAAGTTGAGAGGAACCCGACGAGATTAATGGAGACAGAAATGGTCTCTACTCTGATGGGTGAATCAGTCCAAGTCAAATATGTCTATGAGTCGTGTGTGGTTGTGGTCGAGGGTCATAAAATAGTTGTGGACCTACGACTACTATACATGATCGACCTGGATGTTATTCTGTGTATGGATTGGTTGGCATCTTGTCATGCGGTAGTTGACTGCAGAGCGAAGTGTTTAAAGTTCAACATGCCGAATGAAGAGCCATTTGTGGTGTGGGGTGATGGTGCTGCACCATATCCGAGTCTAATTTCGGCAATGAAAGCTTCCAAGCTACTCGAGAAATGGTGTAAAGGATATCTGGCTTTTGTGAGGGATACAACGAAAGAAGTACTTTCCGCGATTCAGGTACCAGTGGTTCAGGAGTTTCTTGATGTATTTCCTGATGAATTTCCTGGGTTACTGCCTGATCGAGAGATAGAATTTGAGATTGAACTTTTACCAGGTACTCAGTCGATTTCCACACCACCCTACAGAATGGCTCCGAAGGAGCTACACACACAGTTACAGGAATTGCTCGATAAGGGTTTCATCAGACCCAGTTTTTCACCTTGGGGTGCACTAGTTCTATTCATGAAGAAGAAGGATGGAACTTTAAGATTGTGTATTGATTATCGAAAGTTGAATAAGGAAACGGTCCGCAATTAGTATCCACTTCCAAGAATCGATGATCTGTTTGATCAGTTACAGGGTGCTAAGAGGTTTTCAAAGATTGATCTGCGATTAGGGTATCATCAGCTGAAGATTAGAAAAGAAGATGTGCCCAAGACTGCCTTTTGAACCCGATACGGCCATTATGAGTTTCTAGCCATGTCGCTTGGGCTAACTAATGCACCAACAACTTTTATGGACATGATGAATCAGGTTTTCAAGCCATTCCTAGACCGGTTTGTCATTGTATTTATTGATGACATTCTAGTCTATTCCAAGAATGCTGAGGAGCACGTAGAGCATTTGAGACTGGCATTACAGAAACTAAGGGAAGAGAGATTGTTTGCTATGTTTTCAAAATGCGAGTTCTGGCTTGACAAAGTTGCATTTCTCGGTCACGTGGTATCTTCAGAGGGAATCCATGTTGACCTGAGCAAAGTTGAAGCAGTGAAGAATTGGTCCCAGCCTACCTCAGTCACGGAGATTCGCATTTTTCTAGGTTTGGTTGGATACTATAGAAGGTTTGTGCAGGACTTTTCAAAGGTTGCTGTACCTCTTACAAAGTGAAATCAGAAAGGGGTAAAGTTTGTGTGGGATAACAAGTGTGAAGAGAGTTTTCAAAAGCTGAATGAAAGTATTTGTATATGTGAGTTTGATTACAGGAAAAGAGGTACTGGAGGGTATCCATGTGATGACATGAGATACACTGAACAGTACAAGTAAGGGGATAAGTTATTGACTGAGTCCAAGGTTTGGTTTACCCTATTAATTAGAAACTGATTAAAGAAATCATATAAAATTTGTTAGTAAACGTCGACGTTTTATGGTAATCGAACTTAGGAAAGACCTTAGAGCTAGGTTACGATCTAATCAAGGGTTTGGGTATTAAATAAGGATTAAGAAGATCTCAAAATTGATTAGTGAGTCATAGGGATGTTCACACTACCTAGGAAAATTCAAGTTAGATAGTAATGGGTAGATAGAGTCAGAATCCTAGCTGAAAGCTCGGGAGGAGAAACAAGTCAGATAAAATTGCTCGTTGAGGCCATTGCCCTAGCCTGGCACTAGGGTCAGTTAAATATTAAAAGAAATTGCCCGTTGAGGACATTGCCCTAGCCTGGCACTAGGGTCAATTAAAGATTAAAAGACTTGCCCGTTGAGGCCATTGTGAGATACATGGACCAATTGAGTGATTTATAGTTTTCAGATGATATGTTAAAAGTGATTGCTTGTTTATGAGAAGCATGATAGAGGAGCATGATCCGTAGGTTTATCTTTGATTTTATGTTATATTAATATTGTCTGATCGTAATATAACATTTGATAAAATGGATTTTCATGCGCATGTGATTGTGGGTGTTTCCCTTTTCCCAGCTGTAGTGGTACTTGCCGCTACGTCGAGGATGGGAAGCTTCTCACTGAGTCTTTTTGACTCACTCCCTCTGCTTCAATGTTTCAGATACAGGTATCAGGCAGGCATCGACGTTCGGACAGTGATACGGACATCAGACCAACCCTAACGCACTTGTTCGCGTGGGTGGATATTTTGTTATATTTTGATTATGTTGTACATATTCTATGTTGTAGATATTGTGTATATATTTACAGCTTTTGATGTACGTCCACTCTAGAATTGTCGGCTTCACATGTACTTAAAGACAGGGTCCAATTTGGGGATAAACTAAGATATATGTATGAGTATATAAACTGCTGCATGTGAATAGGATAGATCGTACGCATTGAGGCGTACGATCAATACGATATGGATATATATATTATGTGTGTTTGTTGTATGTGAATAGGATAGATCGTACATAATAAGACGTACGGTCAATATGATATGAATATTTATATTATGAGTGTTGATATATATCTATACACTGGGCTGAGTTGAAGCGGTATTGAGCGAACCGTGGATTGCAGGTTAATTAGGCCACCAGTGAGGTGTAGCCACTATTATGATATATATATACTGATTGTATAGCAGGGTAGTTATTGTTATGTCTACAGGGTAAGGCTTACGGGTTTAGAGGTAAAAATCTATTCCCGTGCCGGTCACGTACTCCCGATTTGGGGTCATGACATGACTGATTTCAAAATATAATGAATGTCCACTGTCTATACACACATTAAGGACAAAAAAATGATGTTTAAACAACGAATATTTGTTATATAGGCGTTGTTCGTAAGACGTGAGTGTAATGATGGACAGGGAACCTAACATTTGAACCATGATGCAGATGAAGTTATTATTTAAAGAATATAGGATGATTAGTGAGATGATGGGAAAAGAAATTACATAAGATAAGGTGATCTAGTCCTCCAAATGCAACAAATGAATAATATTAAAACTAACACGAACTTCCCTTGCACAATTGTGATGCAACTCTGATCAATAGACCTCAGTTCCGTATATATGTTCTCCAAAATCATTGTCTTGAAATATGATCTCGAAAATTTATTACAACAGCAGAAGTTAAGCCCGCCTTTTTACACGTATTTTTTCCTCAATCAATCAACTACGTTACTATAATATTCTCCAATAGAAACTCCGTGATTTACCGACTGCATATAATATAACGCCCATTTCAAGGGAAAAAAATATTTTAATGAATCATGAATCAAAGTTTACAGTCACCAAATTGAAGATCACCCCATTGGGCACTTTATTGTTGGGTAGTATAATCTATTTAATTATGGGAAAATATTTGAAGTTGGTTTGATGGGATATTTTTTTTCCAACGTGGGTCCAGATAAAAACCCTGTAGGTGAAATTATGTTGAGACATTCATGATGCAATTTGAATTTAATGTGAATTTGTTTTGAAAATATTTTATCCCCTAACAAAAATTAGTGTAGTCATCATGATAATAGGATATAAATAATCGAGTCAGACCAATAATATTTAAATCTGTAAACATTAATGACCGTGATTACAGTACCGAATTAGCATCGACAATTATAATACAACCTCATTAATATTCAAATACATGATGCTTAATTTCTGATTACTTCTAAAAATTAATAGCGAATAATGAATTGCATTAACAAATAATGTTTGGTCAACTCTATAAATAATATTGATGTGCATTTATATAGTATACATTTATGATTTTAACTTGAGGTGACTGCACTTAACGAAAAATTTGATTGCTAAGTAGACAGTTAACCTGCTTCATGTGGGGGCATTTATTAGAGGCAACAAAATGAGTGATATGCGTCATAATATACTCTAAACGATTATTAATAAATTTTTTTATTTGAAAAAATATTATTTGTTAATCAGATTCAACAGTTTTGTTTGTTTGGAACAATTAAAAAGCTTGAATTTAATGCCATCATGTTTCTTATGCTCTCAATAGGATAAGTAACTTATCTAGTAAAGCCTATATACATGAAATATATATCATTCAAGGTACAAAGAATTTTATTGTACGTCTTTGTAAGAGGTACATGGCGGGTGATTCAAAACCTTTATGAAATGTTAAATTCCATGGAAGGTGGAGAAGACGTGCAACCAGGACATTGGTAAAAGGGGACTCATCTACTAAAGAATCGAAAGCAGAAAATAAAGTTGTACCCATAACTTCCAAAAATTTAAGAACCGTAGAAGAAGATGATATGCTATCGTCCTACTCACCTCTGACCCAAAGTCAACCATCGGCAAATTGCATACCCCTTGGAAGGAGTAGATCGGCAGAACTACAACTGTATACCATTGAGAGTTTGGCTAAAAAATATGATGTTGAAATTCAAGAACTGAAGGAGGAACTTGGACGTTAAAAGTTGGAGACGAATTTTATAATTTGACCTATTTAGATTCATGTCGGCTCTGCTCGAGTTAACTGAACACTTATTCCATAAGTAAGTTCTTTTAGTATTTTTTTCATATAAAATTCAAATTTAAGATCTTACTAATGAACCAACTTCTTCTCGTTACTTGTGTTAATATTTTAATTAAATCAGCGTGAATGCGTGATAAGCTTTGTAGGTGCAATAGTGTTATTGCGTGATGAGTTTTGTGGGTGTAATAATGTTATTGTATTAGCTTGGGTGAGGACTTGCTCTGTACATTTAAAAAAAATTATAGTTTTGTAATTGGTAAAGAGATTCATTTTGGTCTTTTGGAGTGTGGATCGTTTCCTTGTAGTTCTTTGCTTTAAATTATTTTCATATACTTCTGACCCTTTTATATAATTTGAATTATTTATATATATAAATATAACTACAGAATATTCTGCCTAGGGACACGTGGCGCTAAGCTTCCAGAAGCCTAGTGACAGCATACGCTCACGACACGTGACACCACTCTCCTGCCTCTTACGTGGCCATTGCCCACGTCTCTCCACGAGGGCACCCATCCAAGAGACGTGGGAGACACCCTGAGCGTCGTGCATGAACCACATTCCGCAAGAACGTGGGTCGAGCACGTGCTCCCCACACTTAGTATAAAAAGACCCTCACCCAGGGGACTTAGGGATCAGGATCTGAACACTGGAAGAACTTCACCTATAATCATTCAGGAAAACATTCTGAGCACCCTCAAACGTCCTCTTGCCCAATCCACATCACTCATCCCAAGCTTTGCCCGTTGTACCGTCAGGTCCCGCCACCGACAGACACATCTTCGTCCCGGTGTATTCCACCAACAGAGCTCCTAACAACTCTCAGAGACTCAAGCTCTCTCACACTCTAAGGCAACCTCCCACGAGCGGCTCGCCTGTCCGAAGTACCTTACGCATGTCTTAGCCGCACACGGCCCGATACAGGTAACCACCTAGCCTAATGGCTCCTATAGACGTCACCTAGATGAACTACATGGACTTTGATCCCTTCCTATGAGTACGTAGGCACCTAGGTTCCTCGCCTAAGGACAAGTCCCCCAAGGTTACGACCCCTTGCGGTCCTCAATTTCAAATAACAATTGTCTGAACCAAAAATGACAGTTACAATAAATTTATAATTTGAATTACTTTCATCTACTTATGACCCTTTTATATAATTTTAATTACTTATATATAAATTGAATTATAGTGTGAATTACTTATATATATATATATATACATATGTACACGGAGCATGTCCACATGTAACACATTAGTATATAATTTGAATTATATATATATAATTTGAATTTCTTATATATAAATATATAATTTGAATTACTTGTATAAATATACATATATATATATATATACGGAGCACTTCCACATGTAACACATTAGCAGTGTCAACTGGGAATAAATGACAAACACAAACCAATATGATGATATAAATGGAATTGCATTTGGAGTAAAACAGAATTGAAACAAATCAAATGAGACACCTATATCAGAAAACAGTGCAAACTTTATTAATGGAAATTACCCGTGTCTGGGTCACACAAAGTGAGCATCCCACATGCACGATGTCATGGGCAGTTGAGTACAGACTTGAAAAGAGCAACAGACGGTGGGAAACTGCAAACACCACCTTTATTAAAAAAATAAAAGTCATAACATGAGAATAAAGAACTGAGGGGGTCCAATTGGTTCTTGTCAATGCAGTATAGGATCATATTTTTTCAACCTTGACCCTTTTCAATCAAATCCCAACGTGATCCAACTCATCATCAGAGCCGGGATCATCAACTACTACTTCA
The DNA here is from genome assembly GCA_014851425.1 of Senna tora. NCBI lineage: Eukaryota > Viridiplantae > Streptophyta > Magnoliopsida > Fabales > Fabaceae > Senna > Senna tora. Next base: position 22,968,162 of record CM026265.1, read on the forward strand.
GCCAAGACCCTCTTCCCCGTGCTACTTGAAGTGCTAGAGGTTGAAGGATCGGAGTCTGCAAAAGACAACCTTATCCCATCTATATCCAGGCGTAAAGATGTTTTCAATTGGACGGGTGTGTCTTCTATATCATCATTCCCAGTGAGATCAACCTGGACATTCACAAAATAAATTGCCAACGTGAGAATTTCCTAATTAATTAAGTCTCTGCCATGTTAGTTGAAACCATATTTAACATGTACAGTGTTAAGTGAACCTTACAGTTTCAGGGGATGTAAGGGTACTTCTTTCTCCATTCTTCGTCACCTCCTAGTGATAATAAACTGTTAGTTGAAAGCCATTGTTTTGGACGATAAAATACATTGGAAAAATTTATCTCTAGGGAATATCTAACTAACCCTTGCTTTGTGGTATGCAGTAAAAGAATCGGTGAGGCTAGGATCACAAGTCATGTGTTGAACAGTAAAGGACGACGAAGTGTTCCAGTTAGATGCCCTAACAGAAACCTTAAAAACGAAACTCTTGCCTATGAAGGTATTGAATTTGTTAGGGATTATCACTGGATCTTGCACATTCTACGTGAAAGGCATAAAATATCAATTTACGTCAAAATCATTATAACATATTGAGATAATAAGAAGGAATGGGCCAACAATACAATACAATATAATAAGGAACGTGGAATTATTCCTTGCGGAGGTCAGCAGCCGACATCACGAGGAATCGCTCTACATCTCTATCAAAAATAGTTACGTTCACAGTGCCGCTGTCATCTAGGATGAACAGCTCAATTTTAAACCCGAACACTCAATTGAGTTGTGGTATGATTACATAATTGTTGCAAAACATTTTCATTAAATGTCCACAAACAGATTATTGGAAAAAACACTGACCTGTTAGTGGATGCATTAACCATAGTATCACATTTGCTACAATAAAATACAGTGCCATCAGCTTCAAGTTTTTTGGCACACTTCTTGCAAGAGTCGTAAAACCACCCACGATTAGGGATAACCTTCAGTACTGAAGCAAGTATACAAAGGAGTTTTCCATCGCCAGTAAATTGAAGGTCATGGATGCTTGAAATGGTCCATCCAGCGAATGCAGCCTCAATGGGTGACAATGCCCTGCCATCATTGTTATTGATCAGAATTATTGGGCTGGTCAATTCATCAGGTTGTAGTGCATCACAAAAATGCATGATCTCCTCAATCTCAGTATTTATCAACAAACGTGAAGCGTACATTGAATTGCACAAGGTGATCTATCCACTGTACTCTTTGACCTTTATGTATTGTAGAGCGACCACAACTGTGCCCCCCGTTGACTTCGACAAAAAATTGATTAGCTGGTCAACGTACTTACCAACAGTGTAATTGAAAGCTTCATGCGACTGCATCATGAAATTAAAAACATTAGTTACTCATGTAAGTATGAAATGAAAAAGAAATAATTCTAACTGTGCATCCTCTATCTCAATACTAAGACATTTAGATGTGGTAGAGTTCCCCGATGTTTGTGCGACAACAGACATGGTAATCACGCATCCAATTACGTTTGTGATTTGGAAGAACATAATTTTGATATGCGAGTAATGTTATAGATGTTTGTTATTTAAAGATTTGGTGACAGAAATAAATTAAGTGATATTGCTTACCAACCAATATTTACTGATCCACGTTGCCTGAGATGATTGTTTATGCAGGCATATAATCAAAACTGTACCGATGGATTGTTTCATCGTCTTCGGTTTCAGCTACTCTTGTGCTGAACTAAAAATTTAGCTTGTATTTGTGGTTTACAGCACGAAACCCCCCACCATTGGAACCAACATTAAATTGGGACATTACATAAACAGAGTCTTTTTTCAGAAGAGTTATATGCTTCAGAGTGAAGGTACTCTTAACATAAGCAGATATCTTGTATCCCTGAAGGGTGAGAATATTTGAGAATATGAATCATATAAAAAAAATATCACGTGAACTTAAGTTTATACATGAAGTCAACAGAAACAAAATTATTTTTTACATCGCAGTCACACAAGACCATCTCCATGGCATTGTTTGGAGAATTCTTTGGATAGGGTGGAAGGTGCCACAATCTGACAATTTGAGCCTTTATCATCTAGTTAAATTGGAATGGGTCGATAGATCTAATCGCGTCGAAGTTGTGTAGCATTTTTTTTGTTGGAGAGGTAAAATGCAATGAAATAAAGGCAGGTACTATATCAAGGATGGATAAGAAGATGGATGTGGATGTCATACATGAACAACGAATACACTGCATATATAGTGGTGTGCACATTAGTGTGTTCAGCAAACGTTCAGGACGTAACATTATCCTCATTGTTGGCCGTTATAATAAAAATTTAAAGTGTGTTTAAATACTCCAGATTGTTGTCCTTAACAATCACAATTTGATATGTGTGCTATGAGAATTAGTGTAGATTCCTGCCTCCATTGAATGGTGAATGAATTTTGTAAACATTACGTGTAAAAGTCAAATTGTTACACATCCGGCAAAAAATTAATAGAATTAAGGAGACTATTAAGATTTATTCTGCGAATTTTCGGTCGACTTTAAAAGCATTGATTGTGTATATTAATGCTGGTGGATACGTGGATGACTATTGATACGGAAATCGTAATTCATATCCAAAAAAGGAATTCAAAATTCATAATTCATAGAATTGTGGGTAAATTCGGTAGCTTTTGATCCTATTCATTATGATTTTTTTAGTGGGGGACACGTGTATGTGAGCTGTTCTACCGTCATTTGTGATGATGCATTTGAGGATGCAATTGTATTTAATGTGATGAATCATTTCAATCTTTATAAATCAAAGAATATACACACTCACTTATTTCTTGTGTGTGTATTTGGTGGCTTTTAAGAGCATTAATTTGTGATTTTCGGAGTGGAGGGACATGTGTATGCGAGACTTGAGAAAAAGTTTGTGATGCATTTGAGAGTTTAATTGTACTTAATGTAATTTGATTAGGTGGCAAGATTATGAATTGTCAAGACCCCCACCCGGAGGCACGTGACCGGCACAGACAGAGGGCCTAACCCTGAGTCTGTTAACCTTAACACCTATTTCATTTAACTATCATTCCCATTCGCGTACACACATTATCAATATATATGGCCCACATCTCCCGTGTGGCCTATCTTACACCTGCAATCCACAGCCAAGTGCTGCTTCAATTTATATGTATACTCAAACACACATTATATATATCTGTCATATACGTTGTCACACACTCCGGTGTGTGACATATCCTATTCACATGCAAATTCGAATACATAATAGTAATAAGTCCCCCAAAATAATCTTGTCTTTAAGTATGTGGAGCTGACATGTCTAGAGTATAATAACCACAAAGTGTAATCAATTCATTACAATATTGGAAATAGGATCAAAGCCACCCACGGAGACAGAATGTGAGTGCTAGCAAAACGTCGCCTTCACTGAGCCGACGTGGAAGCCTGACTGGTACCTGTATCTGAAAAAGTAAACCACTAGAGGGTGAGTCGACAACTCAGTGAGTGACTCTCCCATCCTAGGCGTAGTAGCGGGTACCACTACTGTAATACCCGAGGATATTTAATTAGCATCATTTATCTAATCTAATTAATTTATGTAGAAGTGGAAAATGAGATAACAAATAAATACTATCCTGCTACTTAATTTTTCTTTTTAAAGAAAGAAGTATATACAAATTAATTTGTAACCTAAAAATTCTACCTATTTGTTTTATTTTTATTTTTATTACTTGGCAGATTTTATTTTTGAGGATAAGTATATATGTTAATTAAATATATATATATATATATATATATATAAATATATACACACACACACACACACACATATATATTATAAGAGAAAAGAGGAAATTAGAAACAGAAGCAAAACGTGGGGCTGGGCATTGTCTTCACGCACGGAAAGAAAAAAAACGAGTGAAAGGAGGAGCAAGCCGTGAAGGGGTCGGAGCAACGCGTGGCTGGAGGAAGCTCGAGGGGAAGGTGGCCGGACGCACGGGCTGAGCACGGTGGTGGCCGGAGTTCGCCGTTCGTCGCCGTCTTTGGGGCTAGAGAGAGAAACAAGAGGAAGAGAGCTTCTCGCCGGAAAACGCTGTCTCTTCATTGGGGAAGGTAGCTGGGAGTCTCCTCTACTCCATATCGTCCTTCTAACCGGTTGAATCGAGGTGAGAAGTCCCGAAACTCTCAAACCCCAATTTTATCAATTTTAGGGATTTTTGGAAAGACCCCAATTGATTCAATCTGAGTATTATGGGTCCTAAATTGAAGTATATGCATGCTAGGAAGTGAGTTGCAAGCTTAGGAACCGGAACCAAATTGATAGAATTTATCCGGGTTGGAAAAAGTGTAGGAAAATGTGGTTGTTAAGGTTTAATGGTGTTGTGGAATGATTTGGGGTGCATTGAAAGGTTGAATGATAATTATATAATTATTAAAAATTATTGGAATGTACGAGGGATTAAAACCCGAGTAATTCCCGTCTCACCCGGAACCCGGTTCGGGGAAAAAGACACACTTTTCCAATTTTAAGCGTGTCCGGATATGTGTATGCATATGCAGGTAGGGTGTTGGAAGTTAATTCGGTAAATGGAAAGTTTAGACAAGTGGAATTTATGACTCCCTTGAGTCATAAATTCAAGACTTGGGTAATGGGAATTTCATATGGACACAAAGAGATGAAATTGGGTAACCTTGCATTCCCAAGACGAAGCTTCCGAATAGTGTGATTAAGAAAGGGCTGAACACGAATAGAAGCATGCTAGGTGTTTCGAAAACTAGTTGGGGGCATTCCAAGCCAACAACTAGTCTATGGAATTAATTAGCAAGAACATGAGCATTAGCGTTACATGTACACGATAGTGGTTGAAATTGCAAGTTTCTGAATCTCTCAAGTATATGTGTATAGGGCACCATACTGTGAGTGGACTTTCGGGCGCACCGAGAGCCGATCAGAGGGGCCAACCAGGTGAGGGGCTTTCCTATCCTTGCCCTATAGGGTTGACTGCGGATATGGATATATGGTTTGCCTTCTTGCCTATTTGTAGGAATTACATGTTAGATAACATGCTATTGTTATTCCTAAATTACAGTATATGTGAAAACGTTCTATATGTGTGTATGTGAATTGTGAAAGCAATGGTGGCTCAAGGAGCCTTATATGGAAAGAAGGTCCTCGGGACCTAAATGATATCGAGGGTAGGGTCGAGTCAACTTTATTTGTGAGGGTCTTGTGATATTATAAACCAACCTCATTGTTGATCACCTGAAAAGGGTGGTTGTGTATGTAACTTCTTAAAGGAGATGAACATAGGTGACTTGTTTTAAACCGAGAGCTTCCGAATTAGAAAACCACTTGAGAATTTAGAGTTGCCTAAGAAGAAGAGAAATGAGTAAGCAGTGGTCCATAGGGGTCATTATGGTACAACCTGGAAACCGAGTCGATCATGGATAGTCCGGGTAGATTGAGTCTGTTTGTCTTGAGTCAACCCACAGAAATACAAAGTATATGAGTACACCACATTGTGGCTATTGCCTTGGGTAAACCGAGGTCAGATGAGTCGCCAGCTATTGCTCCAAGTGAAGTCTTGGGGTCAGACTATTGTTCCAAGTATAGTCTTGGGACCAGGGGTTCCTAGAATGATCAACTAGGTTCCCATATTGATCACGTGAGATATTGCCTTCGGGCCAGATTCTCTCCTAACGGAGATATTGCCTTCGGGCCAGTTTATGATTACGGTTAATTGAATACGGGTGACCACATGGAATTATATGTTAAATCATGATATGATGTATGTGTTAATTTAATTGTATGTAAATTCATGCTTTATATTCTTTATTGCGAATATGATATATGTTAATTGCCTGACCACCTAATATATGAAGATTTAAACCCGTTCTATGCGTATGTGTTTGTGATTGGCTCCTCTTCCCCAGTTGTAGTGGTACCCGCTACTACACCAGGGATGGGAAAGCCTCTCACTGAGTCCGTTTGACTCACCCCAATTTTAAATGTTACAGACACAGGTGGTATAGGCATCGAAAGCGCTTCCACTTCATCTCAGGGAGGCGGACAGACTTAAAGACCGCACGCATTGTTCGCGTGGGTAGTACTGCTATATGTATTTTGACAGGATATATATGTATATGATTCATTTTGGTATAGCATTGTTTTGTACAGTTGCTATATGCATATATGTATATGTCACACTCTAGAACTGTCGGCTTCATACAGGTTAACGATTGGTCTGGTTGTTGGGATCATAGGTTATGATATGATGAATATCTTGTGCATATATATATATATATATATATGAATGTGACTTTCGCATGTGAATAGGATATATCACACGCACTGAGCGTGTGGTCAATATGTAAATTTATATATATGTGTGACTGAATACTTGATTGTGTGAAAATACAGTTTCCGCATGTGAATAGGATAGGTCACACGCATTGAGGCGTGTGATCAATATGTATATTTTATGCAGGTGTGTGATTGAATATATATGCTTGACTGTACATAGGAATTCTGCATGTGAATAGTATAGATCACCCGCCCTTAAGCGCGTGATCAATATGTATATTATATGTATGTGTGATTGACTATGTGTATATCTATAAACTGAAGCGGCGTTGAGCGAGCCATGGATTGCGTGCTAGTTAGGTCACCGGAGAGGGATGACCATATATACTTTATACTGTTTGTAATAGCAATGGGTAGTTATGCATATATAAGAATGTCAATCAGGAATTAGAGGCTTACGGGATAGGAGAAATCCTACCTCCCGTGCCGGTCACGGACGTCCGATAGGGGGTCGTGACAACTATGACTTGGAAGGGGAGAAACCACATTCACATACGCATAAACTGCAATTCATCTTTGATAAGTATATAATTGTTCTCAAGCAATAGAACATGTACAAACTCTACTTTAACCGTACCACAACATACCAATCATGCATACTGACATACGTGTATCGAGAAGCACCGAACACATAGATTAACATCCAAGTGTGGTTCACCCACCAAACTTACGTACCTTTGCTTACCTTGTTTCCGTCGTGACGTGTCGGTCCTCCCTATCTATCCCGATGCACTATAAGACTTAGCCCATCGTCATGGTCAGTTGGATTTGAAATATAGTAATTTAAAAACAAGGTTTACTCAATGCCACGTTAAGACAACAATCAATGTCATGGCCTTGTTAAGAAAATAACTTTGTCTTGACGTCACGTGAGGATGCCGACCATCGTCATGGCATGTTCGAAGAAAAGGAAATCTAGTCATAGTGCATACCAAGGACATTGAGGGTTTACACTATTGTTGAGTACCTATACGCTCGGTATCTTACATCGATACGCATAGGCACACGACCCATTCCGGGATCGTCTCCACGGAATGTTGTGTTCGGTGGCGCACCCCGGCAGCAACCCGCCGAGTGTCCATCTACATCGGCACTTTTCGAACCATCGTCTCGGGAAGCCTGCTTGGTTCAATCCGGACCAACTCAACGGATTAACCAACTAGTAATGGTGGCATACTCCGGACCAGCTCAACAGTGTATCCACAATTGTATATGTACATGAAGGCAATTTTGAACCTGACCCGACGAAAAGCCCTCAACCTTGGTGCCATACATGTTATTGCAATAATTCTCGGGTCAAGTACATATGTGTGCGGAATTCTTCATCGTCACCCATATGCACTTCATCCAACATATTTCCACTTTAACAATCATAAACAATTCATTGTACAAAATTCCAAAAATCACCAATATAATGACAGAGTATTACTAGCATGCATATAATTAAATATTCACAAACATTCACATATAAACAAGCCCACACATCAAGGTTATGACAGAAACCTTGGGGTTAGGATGGAAAAGTCCCTCACCTGGACAACTCCCAAGTGTACCTCCCTGAGCACCTCTGATCTCGGGTGCCTCGCGGTACCCTAAAGTACATTCATACATAATAATATTCATTTCAATTCCACATAATTACTCAACATTGATGCACATGCAAGATGGGGGAGCCTAAGATTGCCAAGAGCCGCACTCTTGGTCTCCCAAGATCCCTCTCTCTCTATCTTTGAGAGCACCTTAAGGTTTGGTACCCTTCACTCATCCTCCTCACTCACATTGAGTGTGTGTGGAGCCTTGGATTTGAGTGATTAACTTCTACTTATCCTAAACTCCTAGTTTATGAACCTTTAGACAACTCAAGATAGAAGTTTGCAGACTAAGCTAAGTGGTTCATGTTGGTCAGGAAATTTTGACATCTTGAGAGGTAAGAAATCATTTTTTTAACACATTTGAGATCAAGGAGAGTGATTTGAGTTTCCAATGGGAGGTACACACAAGAATTTAACCCCTTGTAATCATAGGAAAAATAACCATGGAAAATAGGGAAGAAAAATAAACTTTTCAAAACTAAAAATCTGGCAGTGTGTGAAAATCCATCTACTGCAACTTTATTTGAATTTATTAGGCTTCGAAACCTATTCCATTGCGTAGAGAACGGAAAAAAATTCAAAATCGATATATGGTTTGCAAACAAGGGACACCGGACGAAGAAGTTATGCCCATTTGAAGCAGGGCTCGCTGCAGCGAACAACTCTGCTCGCTGCAGCGACCAAAAACGTTGCTTTTGCTCGCTGCAGCAAACCAAGCATGGGAACTTCGTGTTTTTGCAGTTCTAAGCTCCCTTGCTTCGGTTTTTGGGTGTCTCAAGCCATAAAAACTTGATATAAACATTAAGTGTTGGTTTCCTAAACATATGCATCATTTATAACATCAAAACAACAACTAATCAAGCTCAAATCACCAATCAACCATCAACATTTACGATTTGGGAAAAAATGGGTTCCATGAATCCTAACACCACAACCTCCATTTCCGGCCATCTCCAGCTACCTAGCCGTGTTTCCTACTACCAATGGATGTTCAAGAACATCCATTCCTCCTCAATCGAGCCCCCAATCAAACCCATCCTCACTCATGAACCCTAAATATGAGATGAGATGAATTTGGAGAAAGAGTTGATGTTTTGACTCAAACTAACCTTGAATGATGTTGAGGGGATGTAGAGGATGTGAAATTTGTTCTCCGGTGAGCTTCTCCAGTTGTGGTTCGCCGGATTCTGGTCACTTAGGCTCTCTTCCACCTTCTTCCCTTTGCCCTAGCGTGTCTCTTCTCTTCTCTCTCTTTTGTTCAAGCTGAAAATGGTTTGGGTGGGAGTGAGGGCTCGACATATAAGCTGGAAAAAAAAATTGGAGGGTTCCAAATTTTTAACCCCACTTCCACCTTTTCCTTTCACTTAAATCCCCCCTTATATTTTACCCTTTACAAAATTCCCCCTCTTTTACCCTTATTTTCCCAACAATTTTTTTTTTCCAGATATCACATGAACCATGTATATTCCTTTAGTAAGATACATACATAGATAAATAGATATAGATGAAAAAAATAAACAGAATGGCATTCAAACCTACTAGTACATTCCGCCGTCAATCATGGATGCATTTAATGGTAGAGTAGAAGCGTATATTCTCAAATAAATTAGATTTAGCAGGTAGGTGATGCTTTTAGAGGTTTATTTGGAGGATGCATAAAATACAATGTATATTTATTATATTTACTCTGCTTGTCAAGAGACAGCACAAGAATGAATCAAAGTGTAATAAATGGAGTTAATTGCCTTATATTTCCGTTTCAAATAACACCCAATTTAATGGCCTTATATTTATTTGATTTAAAATGCAATGTGATTGGTTGATGCATATGAGAAGGATATTTCAATCTCTTTAGGTAAAATGGCTAGAAAATGCTGACATGGCAGTTTTGCAAAGATTGTGTTTAAGGACAAATGTTTAGTTTTTAACCCATGTATCTTACTTTAGTATTATATATAGATATATAGATATATAGATATATAAATATATAGATTCTTTTACTTGCTCTTCAATTTTCATCTGTTTTTTTTTTTGCATTAATTTTCATCTTAATTGTAAGCATTTAAATTGTTTTATTTTGTTTCATACTTTATGAAGATGAGTTATTAGCATTTTTCTACCATTTTCCCTCTTAGAAAATTATGTTCTAAACTAAATTAATAAAAGTTGCAAGTCATATATTATTCTTTCTCCACTAATTATAGAATATTACATCTTTACAAGTAAAGTGACTTATATTTCTTGTCCAGATGGTCATTTGTGAGGTATTTGCCTTTTTTTTCCTTCAGGTTTTCTCTTTTATATATTAATTAGATTGTGTTTATTCATGCTCATTTTCTCAAGTTATTTGTAATACCCAAGAATTTTCAAAGCTTGAAATAAAATAAAAAAGAGGAAGAAAAGAAGTAGGAAACATTTTTAGGATTTAATTCGGGACTTAATTAGATAGAAACATGAAATTTAAGTATTTAGGAGGGACTAAACTAAAAATATAGTTTAGTTATTAATTAATTTAACTTTTATTTATTTTATCTTACTTTCAGTTTTTTTATTTTATTTTATTTTTAATTATTTTATTATTATTCAAATATCTTAATCACCAGAGAATAATTCTAAATATGCTATCAAGAATTATTTTAAGTATCTTCTTGTTTCTCCAGGATGGAAACTTGCGGAACAATGAAACCCAAATTCTAAAATTGTAACTTTATTCCTTTATAATTATTAGGAAACCTTAATTATGATAATTTAGAAGTATATTGAGGTTTAGTAACTCGAATCCAAGGCCCCAGAATCAATTCAAGGTGAGCGGTAGTTGTATGAACCCAAGTGCGAAGCACTTGAGACTCTCATAGAAGAGAGGGAAGACAGATAAGACCAAGAACTTGGTTCTTGGCGACGTTTAGATGCATTTTTAGGCACAAGCATGTCATATACATATGAGTTGCATATAGTGTAAGATGTTAACCACGTGAATGCGATTGTTAGGAAACCACGATTTGTCTGGAGCGGGAGTTACTCCAGGACAAGCACAAGGAAGCCGTCCAGGTGAGGGGTTTCCCATCCTTGCCCTACAGGGTTGATTGAGGATGTGGATATCTGGTTTTCCTACTTGCCTATTTGTAAGAATAATTTAGTGGTTAACATGCTATTGTTGTTCCTAATTTGTATTATATGAAAATACTTGTATATGTGTGATTGCTTAAAGGCAAAGTGGTACTGAAGGGTATTCATGTGATGACATGAGATACTCCGAACAGTACGACCAAGGGGGTAAGTTGTTGGTTGAGTCCAAGGCTTGGTTTACACTATTAATTAGAAACTCACTAAAGAAATCGTAAAGAACTGGTTTGTTAACGTCGACGTTATACGGTAATTGAACTTAGGAAAGAAATGATAGAGTTAGGTTATGATCTAAACTGGGGGATTAAGTATAAATTAAGGATAAATACGATCTCATAATTAATTAGAGAGTCATAGGGATGTTACACATTACTTAGGTAAAGTCAGTTTAGGATAGTAATGGGTAGATGGAGTTAGAGTCCCAGCTGAAAGCTCGGGAGGTGAAACAAGTCAGATAAAGTCACCGTGGAGGCCATTCCTCTAGCTTGTTCTAGGGCCAGTTGATTTATTTGCCCATGGAGGCCATTTCCCTAACTTGATATTGGGGTCAGTTAAGAAAGTTGCCCGTTGAGGCCATTGTCCATTGTAAGATACATGAACCAGTTGAGTGATTGATGCCTAAGAAGCCATGTCCTGTGTGAAACACTCGGACTAGATTTACAGCTTTCAAATAATGTCTTTAAAGTGATTGTTTGTTTTATGAGAAGCATGATAGAAGAGCATAATCCTTAGGTTTTTCTTTGATTATGTGTTATATTAATACTGCCTGATCGTAATATAACATTTGATAAATTGGATCTTTATGCGCATGTGATTGTGGGTGTTTCCCTTTCCTCAGGCGTAGTGGTACCCGTTGCTATGTCGAGGATGGGAAGCTCTTGACTGAGTCTGTTTGACTCACTCCTCTTACTTAAATGTTTCAAATACAGGTATCAGGCAGGCATCGACGTCCGGACAGTGATACGGACATCAGACCATCCTTTACGCACTTGTTCGCGTGGGTGGATACCTTTTGGTTATTTTGATTTCTTTTGTTGTACATATGATAAAGTTGTAAGTGTTGTGTAAATATTTACAACTTTCGATGTGTACCTACTCTAGACTTTTCGGCTTCACATGTATTTAATGACAGGGTTCAGTTTTGGGGAAAGTTAGGATATATATATATGTATGATTACATGAACTACTGCATGTGAATAGGATAGATCGTACGCATTGAGGTGTACGGTCAATATGATATGGATATATATATTATGTGTGTTTGCTGCATGTGAATAGGATATATCGTACGCATTAAGGCGTACGGTCAATATGATATGGATATATGTTATGTGTCTTTGCTGCATGTGAATAGGATAGATCGTACGTATTGAGACGTGCGGTCAATATGATATGAATTTATTATGTGTGATGAAATGTATCTATATACTGGGCTGAAGCGGTATTGAGCAAACCGTGGATTGCATGTTAATTAGGCCAACTGTGAGGTGTGACCACTATTATGTTATACATATTAATTGTTGATTGTATAGCACGGTAGTTATATCTATGTTTTAAAGGGTAAGGCTTACGGGTTTAGAGGTAAAAGTCTATTCTCGTGCCGGTCTCGTACTCCCGAATTGGGGTCGTGACATTATTTCTTAATCTTTCTCTTTTGTATATTAATGTTGTAACTGTCATTTTTTGTTCAAACAATTCAAAGTCAGAAATAATGACCGCAAGGGGACTTAACCCTGGGGGACTTGTCCATAGGTGATGACCTATATGCCTACGTACCCTTGTCGCGGGATCAAAGCCCACGTAATTCGTTGTGCTAACGTCCACAGGAGCCGTTAGGCGGGATAGTTACTTGTAGGTGGTCGTGTGCGGCTAGGACATGTGTAAGGTACTCCAGGTTGGCGAGCCACTCGTTGGAGGCTTCCTTAGATAGGGAGAGAGCAAGGGTCTCTCTGAGCTGCTGGGAGCTTTGTTAATGGAGATCCCCAGGACGGAGATGTGAGTGCTGGTGGTTGACCGTGTGAGGGGGTGAACCTGGCTCAAAGGTCAAGGAGATGATGTACAATATTTGGAGTGTTGAGTCTTACTTTGTGTGTTCAGACTTACTATGTTCATTGTATCCTGTCTTTTGAGTCCCCCGACTGAGGGCTTTTATACTAATCGTGAAGGAGGACGTGGTCGACCCACGTTCCTGTTCATCGTGGGTCGACCCACGACGGTTGAAGGCCTCCCATGTCTCTGGTGTGAGAGCTTAAAAGGGGAGACGTGGGTTCTGGCCACGTACAGGGCAAATGAGTGGTGCCACATGTCTTCGATTAGTGTTCCTGCTAACGTTCTCGAAAGCTAGTGTCACGTATCCCAAGGGGAAATATTCCGTAGTGTTGGATATATTGGGGTCTTCAGGACTAAATATCCGCCCATGTGGGAGTCCGATCGGGTCGAGTGAGGATCAGTTGGAAAGCTTGCTGAGAGATGAACAAAACGACACCAAGATGACACTCATCGGAGGTCACACGAGCTCGCACTCGTGGTCCAAAGTGGGCTAGGTGATCATGATGGAAGAATGATATTTTGTTCATATTCCAAGTCCCACATTGCTTGCATCAATGATGGGAGTTCTCTGATCCTTCTATAAATAGGAGTGACTCCACACCTTTCTAGTTACTCATTCCATGTGTTGGAAAGGGAGTCCCGTTTGGGAAACCCCAAATAGTATAATATTTCTCTTTCTCTTTTGAGTCATTCTTCCACGCATCAGTCGTGGACATGTGGCTCTACCTCTCGTAGGTAGATTCCTCTGTTTGGTGCGGCCCTTTTTAGAGCTCATCGATTGGAGGCCAACCTTGGTGGAGCAGAGGCACTGGCAAGATCCGAGGTTTTAGCGATGGCGTCTAGGTTAGTAGCTTCCGCAATATTTATTTTTGCCTGGATTTATTTTCAGTTTTTCTTTTAGGTCCCTGGGTCGGGTTAGGTCATGTGGATCCGGGCCTTTTCCTACATTGGTATCAGAGCCTGGTTGTGCTAGAGCTCTGTTCTCCAGGGATTGATGAACCGAAAAAGGTTAGAAACATGTTTAGCGTTTATATGATTTTATTTTATTTAAAACTTAGGAACATGAGTAGGTTCCCAGTTTTAATTTTGATTTAAAACATGTGATAATCATATATTGTAGGGTAAGGTCCTATGATTTTTGAATTTAAATTATATGTGTTAATTTTTTAATTCAATATTGATTGGTAACTCATACCCTAAAACCTAGAAACATGTTTAGGTACCCCTTTCAATATTAAAGACCCTAATTTCATGCATGTATATATTATTTAAGGTATGTGTACCCTACAAATTAGATATATACTTGTGGATGTATGCTACTGCTTTGGGGAGGGGGACTGTTGACTGATGAGGCGGAGTTGAGTAGCTGCGGCTGACGGAGCTGCTGATGGTTGTCGGCCGGCCGACTTCCAGCGGTCGGCGCCGTCGTCAACTGCCTCCGGCCGACGGGGTCTAGTGGTTGGTGCCGGAGGTCAGGTGACCACCGTCGCCGCAGGTCGTCAGTGCCGGCGGAGGTGCGGCGACCTCCACCGCCGCGGATCGCCACTGCCGGTGGCAGCCGAAGGTTCTCCGGCAACTGGCTCCGCCGGAGATAATGGTCTGGCGAATTCCGCCGCCGCAAGCCACCGGTGATGGCAGCCGACGGTACTCCAGCGACCGGCGCCGTTGGATACTACGGTCGGCCGGCGTTGGTTTGGCCACCGGCGCCGCCGTTGACCGCCGGCGACCACAAGGGTCAACGGCGTTGACCAGCGTCCTCAAGTTTTCTGTCAGGCATAATTTCTCCGTTTTAGCTCCGATTTCGACGATTTTTGAGTCGTTTTTCTTGTTTTCACGAGATGAATCCAAATATGGGGAGAAATTAGGGTGAATTGGAGTCTAAATAGCGGATATGACCATCTCTTGACTCATTCACATACACAACGAGAAAGAAGATTTAAGCGGTTTGTGATCGTTTAAATGACCTTAAGCATTTTTACTTGAGTGGGAGCTAGGGGCAACATGTGGCAAACCCATAACTCGATGTAAATGCTTATCCACGTGGGAATTTAAATAGTAAGTGACTATTTAAATGATTGTAAGCGTTGTAATCAAGTGGAAGTTCAAGTTCGTGCCTGTGGCGACTCGATGTCCTTCTTGATTGCTTACATAGTGGGAATCCAAAAGGGATTTTGAATAGTATGTGACTATTTTATGAAAATTTTTAAGTCAAGCAGAGAAAGGTGTACATATATAGACTCTCTGTGTGATGAGGGTGGTTGACCCTACTTCTCGAATGCAGAGACTGACTATATCTACACTCATCTTGCGTTGATTACAATTTTCTAGAGTTATGTGTTGTGCAATAAGGAGCTGTGTAATTAGTGTTAGCGTTTAGGATTGACTGATAAAGTAACTACAAAACTTATAAATGTGGATCACATTAGATAGAGCGCTTTGCTGACATTGTGGCCACCAAACTGAGGTAGCTTACAATCAAGGTTGATGTCTCCAAGATGCGCTCTGGCAAGAGCATGAAGACGCATCTAAGGGAGAAATCAAACATGATTTGGGAGTGTGTGAAAGCCTAAAAACTCCCATCTGGTAAACAGTAAGTTAAAACTGTTGCCAGATCTCTTCCATCCTATTGGGAGTATATATTGGTCATTCCGACCTCCACTAATATCATTAAGTCTCTTGATGATATTAAAACCACCTAGTGCTCAAGGTTTGTTGGCATAAGGCCACGAAATCCACCGAGCACGTAGCCTAAGAGGCTAAAGTTTCTTAGAGCTATAGGCTCCAAGAACAAGGACAATGGGTCCAAGAGACGTGGTTCTAGGAAGAGAAAGGTTAAGTGTAAGGTAAGTAGCCTCAGTTCAAAGGAAAAGCAAGAGAGGAAAAGAGATTTTGGCCAAGGTCAAATGTTGCTTGTGCCAACCCATACAGCAGCACTATGTGCAAAAATTATTTGCAGTAATCATTTTTCTCTCACCCATGAACATTGGTTCATGGAGTTCTGTCCTCTGCCAAATGGGAGCAGAAGTATCTTCGTGGGAACCAAGCATTAATAAAGTTAATGGTTGGGCAGCTATAAAACGAAGTTGCGTAGTGGCCACTCTTTATCTTTATATATGTTATGTGTTCTAGATAATGAACGAAACTTTTTATCAGTTGTTTTTCCATGAGAGAACTTAGTATCTAATGTGATCTACATGTTAATCATGACTCCTTAGTGTTAGTTCTGATTTTATGACAATGGTTGTGTTGAGATACACTTTGAATTACATTCCCGTAATTCAACTAGTTGCTTTGCTGTGTCTTTCTCTGTGGTTGATACACCTATTTGGCGAGTGCGTGTGGGACGCAATTACGTATTAGCAAAGGAGAATTTGTGAGGACAAATTCCCAATGCTAGTTTGTAAACGTTGTCTTACAAACAAAGCAACCTGAAAACCATTCAGTCATGAAATCAGAAAAACCCGCTTTCATCAAATTAGTCCACTCGGACATCAGTGGTTCGATAAGCGTGGGGGCAAGGCAAGTGGCCCAGTATTTTCTCATAGTTACGTGATGAAATTAGGATAGTTAGACAACTAACTATTCCACACACTCCACAGCAAAATGAGTTGCTCCTGGAGTTGGTTAAGTTGATAATGACTCAAGTGAATGTTCCCATTGGGCAGATATTTTGCCAACAGTCACTTTCGTACTTAACCATATGCCCTTCCAAATTATGTGAGTGACTCCTTATGAGTTCTAGTTAGGTAAAAGACCTGATTAGAGTATGCTGAGGACCATGAGGGTATACGACATACTTGATCCTTCCTATGAGTATGGGAAGCTTGACCCTAGAGGCAAGTAGCGTGTCTTGGTAAGATAGCTTGGTCACTCAAAAGGATACATCTTCATTAGTGAGAATGAAGACACTCCGGTCACATAATTTGAGTCTAAGGATGTAATGGTTCTTAAGACAAACCCTTCTAGAGCAAGGGAGACAGATTTTTGGATGTGCATCTTCATTGAAAGGAGGCGGACTTACAACACGTTGAGAGGAGCGTATAGACGCATCTCCAGTTGCTGAGTCCAGTGGGAGTAATGCTTACGAAGAGCATATCTTCCATGATGCACAATCCAAGAGGAGTACTAGAGGAGTACTAAATTATCAAGTAGAGCCTTTGATAATTCAAAAGGCTCTCTCCGGCCCTACTAGTAAAAAGTGGACTAAAATGATGGAAGAAGAAAAGACCAAGTCTAATAGGACATACCAAGTATAAGACTTGGTGAATCTGCCCCGCGTCACAAGGGATTTTGAGAACAAGTGTGCTCTCAAAAATTTAAGGGAGGCAGAAGGGTCAATCGACCACTACTAGGCACATTAAGTAGTGAAGATGTTCACACAACAACAAGGTATCGACTGTGACGAAGCCTTCTCGTCTGCTATGTGATCAAGAGTCTGATTCTAGCTTAGGTCACCAGTTTAAGTCTGGGGGTACATCGATTAGGATGTCAAGACCGCTTTCTTGTATGGCAAACTAGGTGAAGGGATCTATGTGCAAAAGCACATAGGTCTCATGGCAAAAGGCCAGGAGCGCAGAGTATGCCGACTCCAAGGATCTGTCAAGATCTCACATATTCATCTAGACTCGTGGTAATTGACCACTTAGTCCATTTCAAGAAAGCTGGGAGTATTTCATTACCCTCACGCTATACGTAGAAGACATATGGCTAGCTAGAAATGACACAGAGACTGCTTTAGCCAATTAAGGATGGCTATCATTTCAGCTTTAAGATAAAGGAATTGGGTTAGGTAGTGGGAGTCAAGATTCACGGACAATCCTCCAAGAATCGACTCACTCTGTCACAAGAATCCTATGAAGAAGAGATTCTTGGTGGATTCCATTTGAGGGAACTTGAACCCGAATGATGTGTTAGTAGCAAGAGGCAAGAGTTGGAGTCTTGCCACATGTCTTAAGACTAAGTCAGAGATGGAGTCATTGGATAGTATTTTGATACATGTAGCTGGTAGCTTGAAGTACAATGAGGAGTGTACTCGCTCCAACGTACTTCTTGTAGTCGGCTTTGTGAGCCGTTATCAATCAAGCCTAGGTCAGACACACTGTTTAGAGTGTTCTGAGGTACTTGTATGGCAATGTTGAAGGGCACTGCTGACAATCGATTGTTTTCATCATTTTGGTGACCCGCAAATGGCGGGCCACACATTGATCTCGATTGGGTAAGAGACTTGGATGAGAGGACATCCACGTCTTGGTGTGCTTTGCTAAGCACTGGGACTATCTTGTAGAGAGGCAAGTAAGGATTATGCATTTCTCTGTCCACTAGGAACATGGAGTTCATTGCATGATCATCAGCAATACATGGCAGTTTGGATTGGAAGATCTAAAGTCACTTATAGATCACAGACAGAGCTGTTGACCTAGTGACATCGATCTCATCAAGTCAAACAACTATGGTTTGCACCAAAGAAAGCCTAAGTACCACAAGAGAATGCAACACAACTTTGTATGAGACATCGTTACACAGTAGTTAACTACCCTGTTGTGTCAATCTAAGCATCAAGTGACCGGAGAGAGTATCCTCATAGTATGACCTGTGATAGAGCATTGGCTCTATACCCTCACGGACCCGTTTTGGTGGGTTAGCTGTATAAAGATACAAGCCGTAAAACTAGTGTTTTAGATACACAAGATTGCTTAGAACCAGGGTGATTTAACATAATTTCTGTCATGTGGACAAGCTTTGTAAGAGCTTTATTTCTTGATCATAAGTAAAGAGTGATGCCTAGGCATGCTTTTATTTTGTGTGGATCAAGAAATAGAAGTACTTATTACACAATATATAAAGTATGTCGTACAGGCTTAGGAGGTTGGCTCTCTCACACGAGCAACCGCCTTGGACACGCAAGTGGTGTGGGCCAAGATGAGACTTAGGTGCTTTTTCCTTGAACACCAAAATGGGATATAGTGTGAATATCCAGAGGCAGCTGAAAAGCGCCGAGTGTTGGACAGGAAAACGCCACTGAGAATTGATAAGTCGCCCTAGTAAGAGTACTAGGATGAGATCCGCTAAGATGATGAGGTCTTATGATCGAATTATGAATTCCCGCTATTCATAATGCCTGTAGCCAGACGTGAGTGCTCTACTTGGCGCTATGTGAAGCGAGTGAAGTGTGGTAGCAAACTCAGGTTAGATTCTAAGTGAGTCTAGACTAAGGTCTGTGTGGTGTAAGTGATTGAGGATCAAAATCGACATACGCTCGAGAACACCACAACGTGCGTTTCATACCGCATGTGCTTTAAGAATCGCATGGGAAGCTTGTGAAAGAATCCCTGCTTCAATGCTGTGTGAGTCCCTGAAAGGATGCATCAATCCTTTCAAAGGGTACCCTTATGCACTTTGACTCTTTTATGAAGAGATAAGGTAGTGCTTGCTACTTTGATATCTTTCCAAGAGGCTATGGAAAAATACGGCCCGATGGAAGACTGTCAGGAAAGCAGCTACCTTTGATTGCACTGATAAGAGTCGAAAGCAAGATTGTGTTGACATATGCATGTGTGATAGTATCCTGAGGTCGACCCATTATGTGATCCCTTTGAGGTTCTCATGGATGTGGATACCTATCGCAACTGAGTGTGGCTGAAGTCCTAGTCACATTGTAGACTTAGAGGGATTGGACTAGCCATGTATATGAACACGTCTAGGGAACCCATGGCACTATTTTTCCGTGAGACATGTGGTCACATCATCAAACACTTGGGTTGTAGCATCACTTATAGCTAGGCCCTAACATGCTTCTAGTATAAGGCTCCCACATATCGTGCCAAGCGGCCAATACTGACACGGAGTATGAAAGAAGACAACGAGAGAAAGAGAAATAGAGAAGTCCTTTGTGATAAGGATAGTCATGGGCCTCCCACCATGTGCGAGTGGGAATATGTTGGATATATTGGGGTCTTCGGGACTAAATATCCACCCATGTGGGAGTCCGATTTGGTCGAGTGAGGATCCGTTGGAAAGCTCACTGAGAGACGAACAAAACGACACCAAGATGACACTCATCGGAGGTCACACGAGCTCACACTCGTGGCCAAAAGTGGGCTAGGTGATCATGATGGAAGCATGATATTTTGTTCATATTCCAAGTCCCACATTGCTTGCGTCAATGATGGGAGCTCTCTCATCCTTCTATAAATAGGAGTGACTCCAAACCTTTCTAGTTGCTCATTCCATGTGTTGGAAAGGGGGGGTCCCGTTTGGGAAACCCCAAATAGTATAATATTTCTCTTTCTCTTTTGAGTCATTCTTCCGCGCATCAGTCGTGGACATGTGGCTCTACCTCTCGTAGGTAGAGTCCTCCGTTTGGTGTGGTCCTTTTCGGAGCTCATCGATTGGAGGTCAGTCTTGGTGGAGCAGAGGCACTGGCAAGATCCGAGGTTTTAGCGATGGCGTCCAGGTTAGTAGCTTCCCCAATATTTATTTTTGCCTGGATTTATTTTCGGTTTTTCTTTTAGGTCCCTAGGTCGGCTCGGGTCATGTGGATCCGGGCCTTTCCCTACATGTAGTTACAAATGTCATATTAAGTTTGGTTATGCTAATTTTCTCAAGTAATTTTTGTAATCTACTTACTTTGTTCGCATTCTATATATATTCATAATTGAAATTTTTAACTGGAGGTACAAGAATTGGAAATTTGCATAATAACTCACAATTTGATGATCATATTTTATCCAATATTTCCATTTCATTTATCTATGTTTTTATTGCATATTTTTCATTTGTCCAATATTCATAATGATTTATTCTCAAAAAAAAATATTCTTAATATTTTTTTTTCAAATTTAAATACCCTCCCTTTTAAAAAAAAATCAAGTTACAAAATTAATTATATCATAATATTATAACAATTTTAGTGATACTTTTGAAATATTAATAATATCCTAATATTTTTAATCTATTTTATCGTAAAAAAATTGAAAAATAAGTTATTTAATGATAATATCCCAAAATATAACACATTCAATTTAATTATTTAATGTTTTTTAAATTATATTACAAGTTTAATGTATTATGAAATTTTTAAAGTTTAAATTTAAGTTAATCATATTTTAAATAAAATGCATTCTAATTTTTTAAATTTTAAATTTAAAAATAATATTGACAGTTGGTCCCTTACAATAATAATGGAGGGACGATCAAAGTGTTTGAGATTTTGTACAACTTAAATTTAAAATTTAGCTAATAATTATAATGACAACAACTTGATGTAGTTCCTTACGACAATGGAAGAGCGACCAAATTGATACTAATTGTAAATATGGAGGATTAAATTGAGATTGAACAAATGTTAGGGACCAAATTGATACCAATTGTAAATATGGGGGATTAAATTGAGATTGAACAAATGTTAGGGACCAAATTGATACCAATTACAAACTTGAGGGTTCAAGTTGTGACTAACCAAACGCTATGGATCAAATTTAGAAAATACTAAACATAAGTGACCAAAATAAAATTTTTGTCTAAAAAGTAAGCATAAACTATTTTATTTTGAAAATTAAAACTTTATATTAGAATTAGAAAATTCTAAGGCTATGTTTGGACGGGGGTTTAAGGTGGGAGGGTTGGGAAAGGACTGTTCAAAAGGGATAGAATATATATATATATATCCAGATGTTATTTACGATGTAGTGGAATGGAAGGGGATGATCTTTCAATGTCAAGCCCTCCTTATTTTGTTATTAGGTATACTATAGTTTCGTTTTTGTCAATCAGATCCCCTGAGTTAATCAGTTAATTTTTTGAAGAAAGTGTCTCATATGCTGCATACACGACCCCTAAAAAAATTCTCAAATCCTTTTACCTCATCAATTTTTTTAATCTAAAGTCTAAACTCACAAAATTTCACTCAAAACCTAACTTTACTCTTAGAACTCACAATCTTACCAGTTCTATAAAAATAAAAAATACAAATATTATTTTATGCTTTGTTTGCTCTGGGGATTTTGAATGCCTAGAGATTTTTACTACCACCAAAATGTGCTAAATTCTGTTGCTTGGACTTTTTAATAAATTGTATGCAGCAGGTACTCAGAAAAGGGGGCAATAGTGTGAAGGCCAGTCTCCGAGGCGGCACATTTATTAGTTTGTAATGTAAGATGTTGGTATGTTTTGGAATTTATCCCAGTAATATTGATGAATGAAATATGTGGTAGGATGAATTTGTGAGTTTCTCTTAATTTAGTCTATGTTAGATTTTCTAATGAGAATTTCTGAATTTATACTTTAAATTCAAAGAATAGAGGAGGTAAAAAGATTTGGAATTTTTTTAGGGGTCACGTGTATGGCATATGGAGCACTTTCGTTAAAAAATTAATGAATTAAACCACATGGTTAGTTTAGACTTTAGATTCAAAAAGTATAGGAGGTAGAATGATTTGAGAGTTTTTTAGGGGTCACGTGTACGGTACATATGGGACACTTCCGTTTAGAAAATTAACGAATTAAGCCACATGGCACTAATTTGTTAACGGTGCAAAGCTCAGGACACCTGATTGACAAAAATAAAACCATAGAACACATAATTGAGATTGGGTCAAACCACATACCATAAAGTATAATTGTTTACCCTAGAAATAATGAGTTTTTCAAATTTAAATATCTTTACAAAAAAAATCAGGATTCAAAATTAATTATATCATAACATGTTTAATATGATGAATAAACTATTTGTGTCTAACATACTTTTTATAAGTATTGTTTTGTATATTTATTGTTATTAATATGCTAAGATTAATAGATACTCATGTTTTTTTAATTTAATTATAGAATAGTCTATATATATCCTGTGCGAGTTATCAATCTAGTTATATTTATATAATATATTAAGAGAGAATACAAGAAGTAATTTCTAGACATGTGGCAAGAGTGTCATCTTTTCCAATTCTACCATATCATCCTTAGAAGAAATCTAGCCTCCCTTCAAATCGACGGTTGAGATCAATCCTTGGCCAATTAATGGTAATCAATGCAGAGTATAAATAATTACTCACCAAATAGATGTTTGATTTGAATTACTTTTAAATGAAATTAAATTCAATTGGGTTGACTTCAGACACTAATTGATTTGAATTAGAAATATTCTTGAGAAATGTAAAAAATAATCTGTGAAACCCAGTATTTAGGTCTCAAGGTCAGTAGTTGAAGTTTAAGATTAGGGCGGTCATCATTTGGGAATGTGACTTAAAAAGGAAAACATAAATGAGAAAAATGATAATGATAATGATAATAATAAATGAACAAGTAAATAAAGAATAATTATGTGTATATATATAGATAAATAAACTTAATTAAGAATTGATGGGATAATATGAAGAAATTGATTGATTTGTTTAAAGTTGAGTATTTTGACTAAAGAAAGTAAAAATAGTTTTTTTTTTATGAAATAAGATTTTTGGGGCTAATTTTAAAATTTTAATAGCTTTAGAGGTGAAAATTTAATGAATTAAAACAAGTAAGAGAATTAGATAAAAAAATTATAAGTTAGTTAAAAAGTGGTCATATGAATTATTGTGAACTCATAGTTTAAATTTAAAAATTTTTCGAGATTAAAATTTTACCAGATAGCAACTTCTTATTTGCTAAAAAGGCCCTTTTATCAGATATTTTTAGTAAGCCTATAACTATTCAAAAATTTCAAGAATCTCCTATTTTTACCCACAAATAGCAAAAGCACCCAAGAACAAGGTCAAGAGAATTACCAAGGTGAGGGATACTCTCATCTTAGCCCCTAAAGGGTTGATTGCTTGATTAAATGGTGTGACCTAAATTTGTGGATTGTCTTTATGTATGTGATATTCATGAATAGCAATTGACATAAACATGAAACTTGTGAATATTTCCTTATTGAATGTTTTACTCATCGGTAGTTGTTAGCAATTGACCTAGATATGAAACTTGTGAAATTCTTATTGTATGCTTGCACACATGGATGATTGTGATAGACATAGAAATTTGTGGGTTAAATATGTATTGTGTATGAACAAGGATCTTGATGGTATGAATGGAATGACATTGCATTATTTCTTTGATTGATTTTTCCCGGTGTATTTTTTACTTAGAGAATGAACTATATTTGCTTGATTCGATTTGTCATGACTCTAAATCGGGAGTACGTGACCGGCACGGGAATAGATTTTTACCTCTAAACCCGTAAGCCTTATCCTGTTCACATGGCTATAACTACCCTGCTATACAAACAATATATATATCATACTAGTGGTCACACCTCATGTCACGACCCCCGTTTAGAGGACCGTGACCGGCACAGACACAAGGAATACCCCTATGCCTGTAAGCCTTATCATCTAATTAACAGAATATCTATTATTGAAAATACATTCACAGGCATTATAATACCATGGCTACACCGAAATGGTGGCCTATCTTAGGCAAGCAAATCCACGGCCAGTGCCGCTTCAGGATATAGATATAGGAAAACACACATAATATATATAACCTGTGTACTGGCTACACATCCGAAGATGCTACCTATCCTATTCGCATGCAACAGGTATATGTATATATATATATTTTGGAAACAAGTTCTCCCTGCATTGTAATCTAACGGATCCTGATCTTTAAGGTGCGTGAAGCTGACAGTTCTAGATTTAGTGATACAATATAGTTGGGTACGTCTACCCTTTACTTTATGATACAATGATAAAGTAAATTACAATTACCATTAGAATTTATTCACCCACATGAAAAAGTTGTGGGTCTTGGAAAGTTTTGCTTGTCCCTCGTTCCACCGAGACTTCTTCCACCTGTACTAAACCTGTCTCTGTGTAGTAAAAATGAGGTGCGAGTCTTAACCACGTGACACAGTGAGGACTCTCCCATCCCCGGCGCAAGGCGGGTACCACAGCGCTGGGAATGGGAGTGATACACAACCACATGCAAAAACAACTAGTTGCTATTAATTAACATACATCCTTGGTGATCACACAACAACAGATATTTCGCCCAACCACTCACATGCATTTGACATATATAAACATGCAGCAGTTTATTTCACTTCATCACTCAACAAGTAAACATATAACATATCGTGCCGGCTTTTACTTACCGGTCTTCTCACGTTCAGCATGTTTGAATCAACTAAAATGTTTTGGTGACGTAATCCTGTACGTCACTACTACGCTGCACAATTAGCAATGCTCTGCAAACACGGACAATTTGTATATACACACAGATACTATAACATACATCTACTTAATCTCCCCCACTCTGGGGTATCTACTAGACACTACGTGGCTTTTCTACTTCGAACCTGTGCACTCGGGTTACTGGCCACCACGTGGCAAACATACTTAACCCATTCACTTGGGTACTGGTCACCTCGTGACAATCCTGTTAATCAAACAATATTTAACCCATTCACTTGGGTACTAGTTACCTCGTGACAATTCTGTTAATCAAACACAACCAACCTCTATCTATCAAGCAACTGATCCATAGCCACCAAGTGGCATGTTCTGACCCCTCACTGCGGGGCAATAGCTTGAGCCCACTCGTCCATTACCCAACCAGGCCACATCCTGGTTGGGCACGGCACGACGTCTCGAAGCATGGCCACTGACACACCCTGGACTAACTCCACAGGTTGATTTCTCTTTTCTAGGTTAGGCTCACAGTTCACCCATAGGTTCCTCCCGTGTCTCCTTACCTTAGTCTCACATATTAATTGGATTCTTTGTATCTTTCCTGAAGGATCAACAATTCTTCTCCTTGCTAATGTGTACAAGTATCCTCAACAGGATATAACTCATATACCCGTCCAAATGCACTCTCTGAGCCTCAAGCTATCGTCATAGCAATATAAATCCTTTCTGACCCTATTACCAGGATAGGGCAATGACCATCGTCATGGTGATTACAAAACTGAGGTCTCAAGTGTCATCTGATGTTGTTCTAGTCGATGTCTCACATCGCTAGCATAATCAAATCCGGAACACACCAATAACTCGTTTGCATGATTATAATTCTAAGTCAACGTCGTGACGAGTTTTCAAAATAAAAGCTTAGTCCTTCTGTACAAGGACTCTTGCCACCGTCGTGGAAAATATCTAATAAAATGCTTATCATGCCTCTGGATTGTATGAGTTGGATTTGTCACACACCAATCATAGAAATCAATTATACTCTACTCCTATGTTTTCCTATCCAAGCTACATTCCACAACCTATTTCTAGTTGTTTCATTCTTTTAGCATCCTATACCTCTAGCTAACACATACCAGACAAGCAGAGAATGTACATACTCATGTAATCCACACAAGCATACAACTTTGGCCAACCTTCCATGCAATCCTCTCCTGTAACT
Organism: Senna tora; assembly: GCA_014851425.1. Taxonomy (NCBI): domain Eukaryota; kingdom Viridiplantae; phylum Streptophyta; class Magnoliopsida; order Fabales; family Fabaceae; genus Senna; species Senna tora. The sequence continues at coordinate 22,994,715 of CM026265.1, forward strand.
TAAGTCTCCTCGGAGTTCCCGTTGCACTCAATCGTGTGCCGTTGTTCCTATAAGAAAAACATTTACTTCATTAAGGTTATTACTTAGCTTAACTTGTTATTTATCTCTCCATTACTCTCACGTGTAGTCGATGGTTGCCACAGAGTCAAGCTCTTAGTCTTATTGGACTTCTCTATCCCGACTTATTCGTATCCTTCCTCGGACACTTGACTTACTCGCATATAACACTCTACTTGAGTGTTTCACATACTTGGATTTGAGTATTAGACCTCTATCTAACTTTTATTCGCATCTAAGGAAGCTTATCTAGCTTAATTGGAAGGAATCCTAATTTTAGGAAGGTTTAAACATTTTAAATCAACTTGTGTTCCTACTTGGGTTCTAAGAAATCTAGTTTCTAAACCTCAACATACCTCCAATTTATCCTACTTAAGGTTTCCTAAAGGTTGTGAAGGGATAAGGTTCCAATTCACAAAGTTATACCTAATTTGTTCCGCAAGTTTCCATCCTTGAGAAACAAGAGGGTACTTGGAGTGATTTAATCCTCAAAAAGTGAATTAATTCTCAAAAAAACATGTTTAGGAGTGTTCTAGGGTGTTTATGATTCAAGAGAGGGGGTTTGGAGGTCTCAATTCGCCCTAAAAATGGGCTTGGGGCTTGCCAGGCAGGGACAGGGCGCTGCAGCGCCCATTCTGGCATTGCGGCGCCAAGGTGCTGCCTTGGTGGCCCTTGGCCAACCAGCAAGTGGGCGCTGCAGCACCGGTTTGGGCGCTGTAGCGTTTTTGCTGTGCTGTCGCTGGTTTCGGCCATCTTTCGATCCGGCTTCGATTCCACTATTCACGGGTCTTTTTGTCCTACATATATACTATATTTAGGAAGTCCTACAACTCAAATCCAACTCCGATTCGTCGCCGAATCGTTGATTGTTCGAAATTGAGAAAAATAGGTTTTATAAACCCCAAACTCTTCCAACTTCGAATCCGGCCAAATTCAACGATCTAGCCTCAAATCCTAACCCCGATGAGTGTTCAAGAACACTTTAGAAACATTATTCTACCCTCGAATCCGCCCAAACTCGGATTTTCAACTCAATTCCAAAAATGAAGAAAAATGAAGAAAATGGGAACTTGGAGAGAATCGGGCGTTGTACCAACCTTAACTCGAGAGATTGAGACGAGGAAGATGACAAGGATGATCTCCGGCTCCTCCTCCAACTCCGGCTCGCCGGCTTCCAGCGAGATTCCAGTCGGATCTCCTCCCACCTCCAAGCCCTAGCTCTCACTCTCTCTCTTCTCCCTCTCTCTCATTTCCTTCTCTTTTTCTTCCTTCCCTGCTTCTTTCCCCGTAACACTCCCCCTCTCTCTTTTTACCTTTTTATTTTCTTTCCTTTATTTTATTTAATAACTAATATATATTAATAAAAATAATAAAATCTGAAAATTGTATAAAATAAATAAATTGATTAATTAAATATTAAATAAACAATAACTAATAATATTTTAATTTAGTTCCCCCTCCAATTTATTTTAGGTTTCTAATTTCTTAGGTCCCGAATTAATTCAAAAAAATATTTTACTTCTTTCTTTCATCTTTTATTTTATTTTAACCCTCGAAAAATCTTCTCGGTATTATAATCTTTGAAAAAAATTCCCTTTCCGGTTTCTTTTAACTCTCATACTTTTTTTTCTATATTCTTTTTGGGGTTTTAATTCCTAGCCCCGGAATAAATCATTCTTAAATCCCCACAATTTTTAAATAAATCATTATTTAATCCTTGAAATTTTTCCGGGGTATTACACCTCACTGGTGGCCTAATTAACCTGCAATCCGCGGTTCGCTCAATACCTCTTCAGCTCAGTCCAGTGTATAGCTATATTTATCAGCACTCATAATGTAAATATTAATATCATATTGACCGTACGTCTCAATACGTATGATCTATCCTATTCACATGCAGCAGGCACACATAATATATATCCATATCATATTGACCGTACGCCTCAATGCGTACAATCTATCCTATTCACATACAGAAGTTTATATATTCATGCGTATATCCTAGTTTATCCCTAAACTGGACCCTGCCTTTAAGTACATGTGAAGCCGACAAGTACATATGTACAACCAAAAGAGTCAAAATAACAAAAAGTGTCCACCCATGCGAACTAGTGCGTAAAGGATGGTCTGATGTCCATATCACTGTCCGGACGTCGATGCCTGCCCGATACCTGTATCTGAAACATTGAAGCAGAGGGAGTGAGTCAAACAGACTCAGTAAGAAGCTTCCTAACCTCGGCGTAGCGGCGGATACCCCTACAGTTGGGGAAAGGGAAACACCCACAATCACATGCGCATGAAAATCCAGTTTATCAAATGTTATATTATGATCAGGCAATATTAATATAACATAAAATCATGGATAAACCTACAGATCATGCTCCTCTATCATGCTTTTCATAAACAAACAAACATATTTAACATATCATCTTGAAAACTGTAAATCACTCAACTGACCCTAGTACCAGGCTAGGGCAATGGCCTCAACGGGCAATTTCATTTAAATCTTTAACTGACCCTAGTACCAGGCTAGGGCAATGGCCTCAACGGGCAAATCTTTTAGTCTTTTACTGACACTAGTGCCAGGCTAGGACAATGGCCTCAACGGGCAAATTTTTAGTCTTTTACTGACCCTAGTGTCAGGCTAGGGCAATGGCCTCAACGGGCAAATCTTTTAGTCTTTTACTGACCCTAGTGCCAGGCTAGGGAAATGGCCTTAACGGGCAAATCTTTTAGTCTTTTACTGACCCTAGTGCCAGGCTAGGGCAATGGCCTCAACTGGCAAATCTTTTAATTTGTTTCTCTTCCCAAGCTTTCAATTGGGATCCCGACACTATCTATCCATTACTATCCTAAACTGACTTTACCTAGGTAGTGTGAACATCCCTAAGACTCACTAATCAATTAAGAGATCGTATTAATCCTCATATTGTTCTCAAACCCTTGGTTAGATCATAACCAAGTTCTAAGGTCTTCCCTAAGTTCAATTACCATAAAACGTCGACGTTCACTAACAACTTCTATACGATTTCTTTAATGAGTTTCTAATTAATAGGGTGAACCAAACCTTGGACTCAATAAACAACTAACCCCTTTGCTTGTACTGTTCGGCGAACCTCATGTCATCACATGGATACCCTTCAGTACCTCTTTACCTGTAGTCAAACGCACATATACAAATACTTTAATGGATAACAGTTTAGGAACAACAATAGCATGTTAACCACTAAACAATTCTTACAAACAGGCAAGTAGGCAAACCGCATATCCACATCCTCAATCAACCCTATAGGGCAAGGATGGGAAACCCCTCACCTGGACGGCTTCCTTGCGCTTGTCCAGGAGTAACTCCCGCTCCAGACGAGTCGTGGTTTCCTAATAAACGCATTTACGTGGTTAACAATCTTAACTATATGCAACTCATATGCGTATGGTATGCTCGCGCCTAAAAATGCACCAAGGCGTTGCCAAGAACTGAGTTCTTGGTCTTATCCGTCTTCCCTCTCTTCCATGAGAGTCTCAAGTGCTACACACTTGGTTTCGTATAATTATCACTCACCTTGAATTGATTTTGGAGCCTTGGATTTGAGTTACTAAACCTCGATATGCTTCTAAATTATCCTACTTAAAGTTTCCTAATAATCACGAAGGAATTAAATTGCCACTTTAAAATCTGGACTTTATTGTTCCGCAAGTTTCCATCCTTGAGAAACAAGAAAGTACCTAAAATAATTCTTGATGCTTGATAGCATATTTATAATTTTTCTAGGGTGTTTAAGATTGAAAAGAAGAGGTTTGGAGCCCTCAACATCAAGGTTCAACCTTAGTAACCTCGGGCCAGCTCTTTACGGGTCTTGTTCAGCTAATATTTCAACAATATAATTTCAATAATACCAATACAAGCCTATTTACTCAAATCCAAGCTCAATCCTAATTTTCAACAATTTCCCCAAATTGAGAATAATTATAATTTCAACCCCAAATCCTTCAAAATTCGAATTCGGCTAAACCCGAGGGTATAGCCTCGATTCTTACCCCAACTAAGTGTTCATTAACACTTTCTAGGTCTGAATCTACCCTCGAAAAACCCAATCGAAGGTGGATTGATGAAGTCCCTAAAAGTGAAGAAATTGGGGGTTTGAAATGAAATTGGGGTTACCAACCTTTGATGTGATTGGTGGAAGGTGTAGGAGACATCGTACCCGAGCTCCGGTGACTTTTCCAGCATCGGCTAGCTCTCCCCGGTCACCTTTCCAGCGCACCCCAACCCTTCTTCTTCTTCTCCACGTCCTCCCTCTCTCTCTCTCTCTTCTTTCTCTCTCTTTCTTTCTTTCTTTCTTTCTTTCTATTCTTTCTCATCCTCCTTCATTCCTTTATCACCAACCCACGGCACCCCACTTCCCATTTTAAAAATAATTAATTAAAATAATATATATATATATATATACACACACATATAATAATAAAAATAAATAGATAAATAATTAAATAATACATTAACTAAATAATAATGAGAATTATACTAAAGAAGAGTTTAAAAAATATCCCCAATTAAATCCTCCTCTTTCCAATTAAAAATTTTTTGTTTCTTATATCCCAAATTAAATACCCAAAAATATTCCCTACTCTCTTTTCCCCATTTAATTCAGGTTTCCAATTCCTTAGGTCCTGAATTAAATAAAAAAAAATTATTTTCTACTTCTTTTCTTTCCCTTTCATTTCATTTTAAACTTCAAAAAATTTTTCCGGGTATTACAAGATTACTTTAGCATGGTCTAAGGAGGTGCAAGGGAAGGAACAATGTTGAAACATACACCATGTGTGAATGTGACATTGGGTAGCCCATCGGAAGGAACAAGGTTGAACCATGAGACTCACCTCGTGTTGATGTACAAGGGCAAGCATGGGAAGGAACAAGTTTGAACCATGTGCTGTTAAAATTGTAACTGGGAAGGTGGTGGGATGGAACCTAGTTGAACCACTTAACCAACCCAATTGCTAAGAACTCACAGGTAAGCAAGGGAAGAGGGAAGGAACCTAGTTGAACCTCACCCCTTGTTTGCTTGTGGAAAATAATTTGGGTGAAAAGGTAATGTTGGTCTCAGTTTTTTTTTTAAAAAAAAACCATATGAATCCTCTTCTTTAATAAATACATTTCTCATTGATAATACCGATATTTACCCTTGTATCCTTTGACATTTGGCAAGCTTTTGCCGAGTTTAAAGAGCCATTATGCATGTTTTAATGTTATTCAAGGGAACTTAAGGACTTAATTCACAATCTTGCTAATTCCATGGTTTTATTGATTAAATTGCGATAATTCTCGAGTTTTATTAATTTGAGAACATCAAAATTGTATTTTTATTGAATTGTAGGTTAACTAGGTTGAGGAATAGCAAGGATTCAAGTGTTAGAGGTCGGTTAAGAAGCTGGAAAGTGAAGCCGAGGGCAAATTGAAGCTAGAATGAAGCTGCAAAGTTGATTCCTACTACTGAGCTGCACACTGCCAGGGTGCAAGTATTGCACACTGCCAGCGTGCAAATCCGGCTGAAAAATGGAAACACACAGTTTCATTAAAGCTGCACCCTGCCAGTGTGCATACCAGCAACAAAGTCAGAAACACGATCTTTTTAGCTAATCCGATTTTGGCCAAGTTTTTCAGCATTTTTGCCATATGGGGAGCATCTTAGGAAGGAATATTCTGAAGCTACACCCACTTAACCAAATTGGGAGACCATTAGATAGATTCTAACACATTCAACACATTCATCATAGAAGCTTCTCATCCTCTCAAGTCTCTCTCACATTCCAGCCACACTCACCATTTCTCTTCATCTTCTCCACTCTCCACACCCATTCAGACCAAATTCCAGCAACCTCCATCATCATCCATGGCTAAGCAAGGGTTGGACGAGCTTGGTGAAGCATTTCTCCCATCCATGAGTGGCTAAATCTCTTGTGCTTTGGAGGAGGATAATTAGGGCTTGAGCTATGGCATTCAATAAGGAGTTTTTCTTGTTTTCCTTCTACTTCTCTTTATTGATTCATTTTTATCTTGTTGATATTGATGGGTTTGTATTGATTGTGGTTCCATGGTTGTGGAACTTAACTTGGTTGTAGTTGGATATTAGGGATTGACATAGAATTGTGATTTGTATTTTCATTCTCCCATTGTGGGTTTTGATTACATTGGATTTGGTCAAATCTTATTGTACTTTTGATTCATTGTGGAAGGTACTCTAATGACAATGGTAATTGTTGAGTTGAATTCTAGTCTATGTTAAATTCCCCATTTGCTTCATTAATGGTATTTGATTAGGCTTGTTAATCGTCCGGTTGGTTAATTGCATCCTCTAATTAATTTACCTAGGTTTAGTGGTCACTAAACTACCTTAGGAAATGGCTTTTCATTGATTAACTCTACACTTTTTGATAGCAAGGATAGCCCAAAGCATTCTCCAACAAAGCATACTCATCTCATTTCATTCACCTTAATTTACTTTAGCTTTTAAAATATTGAAAATCCCAAAAAGTGTTAGTTCTAGTTTCATTTAGTTGCATTTAATTCCATTTAGTTTCTTTGCACACTAAGTGTTTGTTAAATTGCCTCAAAGACATCCCTTTTTGTGTTAATTGTGCATATTTGTCCTTAGAATCCATTGGCTCCGCGAGAGAGAATCGACCTAGGTTGTGTCACTAGCTGCACTTTCTAGTATTAATTTGATTGGTTCCGGCCTCGCGATAAGGCCGCGTTCATCAATTTGGCGTCGTTGCCGGGGAGCCAATTTGGTTCTTTGTGCAATTGTGCTAGATTCTCACGAATTGGGTTGTTTTCACATGATTTCTTTGGGAATCACATAGTTAGATTGTGTTTTGTTATTGTGTTTTGTGTTTTAAGTTGTGTCTTTTCATTTTTAGTATTTGTTTCTAGGCTTATTGTGATTTTTAGTAAGTGTTTTTGCTGGTTTTTGTTAAATTTTTCATAGCTGTCCGATTTTCTTTTAGCAAGGAATTGCTTAGTTTAATTGCATTTAATTGTGTTTTTGTTTGTGTTTATTGTTTCTAGGTAGTTTATAGTTGTTTTAGTATTTAATTTTAGGCTTAAGTAGTCATTTTGAAGCATTTTTACTTGAATTTTTGTTGATTTTCGTGTCTTTGCTCTGTTTTCACTAAATCAGTCCAATTTTTCATCTTGCTGCTGTGTTGCACCCTGCCAACTTGCGAATATACACCCTGCCAGCGTGAAAAGCTGCACCCTACCAACGTGCAGACTTGTGACAGCAATTTTTCTTCTTCATTCTGTGTTTCTTTGTTTCTCGTTTTCTGGTCTGTTTTGTTGGTTTTACTATTTTTTCTTTCCTTTGTTTGTTTTGTTTAGTGCATGCCAAGAAGTTCTTGAGGAGACCTAATTCCATTGGATTTAGAAATTGAAAGAACTCTTAAGAAAATAAGAAAACTCAAAAAGAAAGTAATTAAGGCTAATCAAGAAAGAGAAAGAGAACTAGAAATAGAAGAAATGGCCGAAGAAGATAACGGGGACAATAGGATGGAAAATAGGGAAAGGAATGAAGAAGGTAATAATGGGGTAGATCAACCTAAAAAGTCTATTAAACAATTGACTCAATTTGATGATAATTTTAAACCTTTGGTTGGTGCTACTCCTACTTTTACTACTGATTTTGAAATTAAAGGTTCTCTTGTGCACTCACTTCCAAAATTTCATGGTCTTCCAGGTAGAACCCGTATACACATCTGAGCTCTCTCCACATGTATTGCATGACGATGAAGCCCGTGGGGGCTAAACTTGAAGAAGTCATGTGGAAGGTTTTCCATCTCATTCTGGAAGGGAAGGCAAAGGTTTGGTATATGAGTTTGCTAACGTACACCCCAGATGCTTACCAGACATGGGATAATTTGAAGAAGCACTTTATTGAGAAATATTATCCTTCAAACAAAGCTATCGCAGCAAGAAAAGAAATTGCATCTTCAAGGCAAGAAGAGGGAGAAACATTCTATGGATATTGGGCACGTGTTCAAGATATGGTAACAAAATGTCCAAACCATCAAATGCCACTGGAGCACTTGGTCCAATCTTTTGTTTATGGGTTAACTGATGAAGATGCAAAAATGCTCAATGCAGCTGCTAATGGGTCCATAGAAGATATGCCCCTTGATGAAGCAATGGAGTTAATTAAGAAGCTTGCCTTGAGTAGGCAGAATATTACCACAAGGGATACCCGAGCAGTAAAAGAGATATCTCCAGCAGATCGAGATCCATTGTTGATAAAAGTGGTACATGAACTATCCGCTCTTGCCAAGAAAGTGGATAGTCTTTGCATCCAGTCACCACGTTCACCAACGCAACATTTGGCCATGGTGACCGCAAGTTGTAATCTTTGCAACTCATCAATGCACATGACTGTTGATTGTTCTGGCCAATTTGAAGAAGTAAATGCAATGTATCAATCGAGGCCTGGGGAGTACCAACAAAGAGATCCATACTCCAACACTTATAATCCTGGTTAGAGAGACCACCCCAACCTAAGATACAGGAACAACAATAACCAGAACAATTATGGGTTTGGCGGTGGGCAGAGTCACGGGAACTACACTCCAAGAGGAGAAAATTCTTATGGTGGGCATAATTCAAATTTCCAAGAAGTTTCATCTCGCCAAGCTTCAACACAGAACACCACCACAGCCATGGTTCCCATCAGTCAAGGTGCACCCTCTTCAGGCAATGATGAGATTAAACAGCTTCTAGTAAAATTATTCTCAGATATTAGTGCAAAATTTGACCGTGAGCGGTCAATCACTGATGATAAAATCAAGGCCGTCGCCTCACATGTTGACCAATGCTTATCCAATATCATGACTAATATTGAACAAATGGAGGTGAAGCATGAGAACCTAAACTCTTTTGTAAGTCAACTTTCTGACAAGAAGAGTGATGAACAAGCAAGATCAAGTGGGGTTATGCCATCCAATACTGTGATTAACCCAAAGGCTCTCAATGTTATAAGTTTGAGAAGTGGCAAGAAGGTCACATTTTCTGATGAACAAGATGAGGAAGAAATTGAAGAAATCATTTGTGACTCCCCTCCCATCCCTGAAGTCAAACTTTCTGAGAGTTCTAAGGAAATTATGCTACAAGAGAAGAAAGACAAGCAAAACAAAGATGAGCAACAAGTAAGGCAAGGGAAGAAGGAAGAAGCAACCATCAAGAGTACCTCCAACCAAACAAGTAAGGTAGTAAATATACATGATTTACCTTCTCCTAACTCTTATTTGTTGAGTAAAAAAGTTAATCAAATCAAGCATGATGAAGATGCGCTTAATCTTTTCACTAAGTTAGAAGTAAACATTCCTTTGTTAGAACTAGTGACAAAGGTTCCGAAGTATGCGAGGGTCCTAAAAGAGTTGTGTACTAACAAAAGAAGGTTTAGGCCTAATGAGCGGGTGCAAGTGAGCTCTAATGTTTCAGCTCTTTCCAAACCTCAAATCCCGGTCAAGTGTTAGGACCCGGGATCTTTTACTATTCCTTGCACCATAGGTAGAGTTACTATAGGGGGTGCTTTTCTAGACCTATGGGCTGCCATTAATGTCATGCCCAAGTCTGTGTATCGGTCCCTAGGTATTAAAACTCTTCAACCCAGTACAGTAATTCTACAGTTGGCTGACAGGTCCATTAGGCGTCGTGATGGAATTGTTGAGGACATCTTGGTCCAAGTGAAAAATTTGATGATTCCCGCTGATTTTTATGTTTTGGATATGGATGCCAGTGTGCTCAAGACTCCACTCTCATCTTGGGTCGCCCTTCTTAAGGACTGCTAACACCACAATTAGCATTAAAGAAGGAGCGATCTCGATGGAAGTGGGAGACAATAAAGTCAATTTTAACATGTATGAGGCTATGAAACACTCATATGAGGACTACTGTCTTCTAGGGGTCAATGCCATTAGTGTAATTCAGGATGTTGTGCATAATGGTGGTGAGCATGAAAATGACCTTAAAATTGTTACAGAGGAACATAAAAACCAACCAGGTGTGCAAGTGGATAACAATTTTCTTGAGGCATGTATGCTTGAGTATATTGAGCTTGTTACTCATTCCCCTTCATCTTCTTCTCTTTGTTCTTGTGGGAATAGTATATCTTGTAGAGTTTGTTCAGAGATTAATGCTTTATTTAGCTCTTCACTTGATACTTCCCTCTCCTCTCTGCTATTAGATGATTTTGTTTTGCAAAATACTTTCTCTTCTCCTTTGTTGTTAGATGGTTGTGCCGAGAGGGGTACATTTTGTGATTTTTTAGGTTTAGGAGAACTTTTGGAACCTAGTATGGAAGCTAAAGATGGAATGCTTATAACACCTGCAACTTTTGTTGATGAAGACTTGGTTGAGTCTCTTTTGGCCACACATGTTCGTGACGAAAGTAATGAAGTGCCAAAAGATGGTTTCGTGACTTTCGGGAACACTTCCACTAAATCGGAACCTCATAAAGAGCATAAGGAAGAGATTAGGGAACCACCTCCAATCCATTTAAATTTTGTGAATTTTGTAATGGTTCCGTTTGCTTTTGATTGTGGAGCTAATTCTAACTTTATTTTTGATAAAGGCAAGGTGGAAGGAGAAACATGGGAAATGAACACAAGTGGAGTCCACACCCCTCTCATAAAGAACATTTTTAGGAAGAAGGTTGGCAAATGGAGGCAAACAAAAGCCAAGTGGAAAGAAAAGCCAAAAGAAGATAACAAAGTTGAGAGAAAGCTAAAGAAAGAAGATCACTCTCGGATCCCACAGTGTGGCAAGCAGCTAAGATTTCGAGGCAGCGACTCAAGGTTTTTCAAGGGGAACTTCAAGCCCCCATGAGGGGCCAGGTCATCCCTTTCCTTTTGCTCATCTTGCGTTTATCTGTTGCATTTCTAGATTGCTTGAGATGAGCATAGGGGAAGAGACCTCCCAGTAGACAGTAGATTGTGGATTTTTTTTTCTTTGTGGTTTAACTGTGTATTTTGTCTTCTGTTTTTTTAATGACTTTGTGATTATTTGCTTAGACATAGCTCTTCCTGCATAGATATGATCCTCCTTTGTATTATTTGCTTCTTGTGTCTCCCATACTTGAGCTTCTTAGTCCTCATATGAGCATTGAGGACAATGCTTGCTTCAAGTGTGGGGGAGGAGAATTTATTTGAGTAGATTGGTAGTCGAATTAATGAATCATCCTCTGATTAGGTTGTCATTGCTTTGTGAGCAAATTTTTAGGTGGTCCTATGATTGGAATTTTTCGAGTTTCTATTCTTGTATTGTGAAAGTAAATGCACAGGATTTTAGTCCCTTTTTGTGGATATTATCAATCGAGTAGATGCCATTTTGCTTTTGGTTTAGACTTTGGGAATTAATGATTAGCACTTTTCGATATCTACTCAAATTTTCAAAATTTTAATGGAACCACACTTAACTTTTGCACCTGATTAAGCTTTTTAGAGAATGTCTTTAAGTTATGTGTTAGGACCAACAAAGTGTGAAATCTTTTCAAGAATTAGAAACAATTTTTCAAGATATTAGTGCTCTCTAATTCACAACTTAAGTAAGTCACTTATGTGAGTAACTAATTAGGCATGCACTGATCGATGTGAGCGTAACCTAACCTTGTTGGAAGTCTTTGAGCCAAAAACCTTGATTCTAACATATCTTTGTGTGTTATCTGCTTGCTTATGTGCTTTCTAGAACTTGATTGAAATCTTGTTGAAGGTTGACATGCGTTAGTTAAATAAAAATGATTGAGGCGTTTGTTTCACTCACCCATCTCCCATACACAAGCCAGCTACTTTATTATCCGTAGTGACCCCTCTTGAGCTTTCAATTTTTACATTTCTAAGCATTTTGTACTATGACTTTTAATTAAATGTTTGACTTTGGGTTTCTTAGTTTCTGACCACTCATCTTCCTGTGTTGAAATTGTCTAGTTGATCCAATCAAGCAAAAAGCTTGAAAAGAAATATATATATATATATATATATATATATATATATATATATATATATAAAGAAAAAAAAGGAACAGAAAAGAAAGAAAAGCAAAAAAAAAATTTGATGAATAAAAGAGTTGCAACCTAAAGCAATAAGGATCTTAGGCAAATTTCTTGGTGGTTGGAAGATGATTGTTTGGTTAGACTTTTTTGGAACCCAAGTAATCATTTAATTGGGAGTCAATTCAAAATGTTTAGTTTTGCATAATTTCCTTCTTTGTAAACACTTTTCACCATGACCATGCATCCATCATTACAAGTCATTAAGACCTCATGATTTGTTGAGCTAACACATTCTTAGTGGAGATTTAGATCTCTCTCAAGCCTATGGTAAAGTGCTAAGTAAGTAAGATTAGAGAGAAAATATCCAATATTAGTGAGTAGAGCGAAACACTTGAGTCCTCGGTCATTTGCATGTTCTAGTTGATTGCTTTGCATGGTTGTTTTGCTTTTGTTACATGAACCAAGAACATGGTTTCTTGCGTAGTTGTTTTCAATCTTGATTTGGTTGGTTATTCTGTTGCTTCCTACATATCCCTTGATTGCATTTTTGACTGATTGCTTTGCCCAGGAGTGCAAAGGTCTAAGTGTGGGGGAGTTGATAATACCGATATTTACCCTTGTATCCTTTGACATTTGGCAAGCTTTTGTTGAGTTTAAGGAGCCATTATGCATGTTTTAATGTTATTCAAGGGAACTTAGGGACTTAAATCACAATCTTGCTAATTCCATAGTTTTATTGATTAAATGGCGATAATTCTCAAGTTTTATTAATTTGAGAACATCACAATTGTTTTTTCATTGAATTGTAGGTTAACTAGGTTGAGGAATAGCAAGGATTCAAGTGTTAGAGGTCGGTTAAGAAGCTGGAAAGAGAAGCCGAGGGCAAATTGAAGCTAGAATGAATCTGTAAAAAAAGTTGATTCCTACTACTGAGTTGCACGCTGCCAGGGTTCAAGTATTGCACCCTGCCAGCGTGCAAATCCGGCTGAGAAATGGAAACGCACAGTTTCATTAAAGTTGCACCCTGCCAGGGTGCAACACCTGCACCCTGCCAGCGTGCATACCTGCAGCAAAGTCAGAAACGCGATTTTTTTAGCTAATCCGATTTTGGCCAAGTTTTTCAGCATTTTTGCCATATGGGGAGCATCTCAGGAAGGAATATTCTGAAGCTACACCCACTTAACCTAATTGGGAGACCATTAGACACATTCTAACACATTGAACACATTCATCATAGAAGCTTCTCATCCTCTCAAGTCTCTCTCACATTCCAGCCACACTCACCATTTCTCTTCATCTTCTCCACTCTCCACACCCATTCAGACCAAATTCCAGCAACCTCCATCATCATCCATGGCTAAGCAAGGGTTGGAGGAGCTTGGTGAAGCATTTCTCCCATCCATGAGTGGCTAAATCTCTTCTGCTTTAGAGGAGGATGATTAGGGCTTGAGCTATGGCATTCAATAGGGAGTTTTTCTTGTTTTCCTTCTACTTCTCTTTATAGATTCATTTTTATCTTGTTGATATTGATGGGTTTGTATTGATTGTGGTTCCATGGTTGTGGAACTTAACTTGGTTGTAGTTGGATATTAGGGATTGATATAGAATTGTGATTTGTATTTTCCTTCTCCCATTGTGGGTTTTGATTACATTGGATTTGGTCAAATCTTATTGTAGTTTTGATTCATTGAGGAAGGTACTCTAATGACAATGGTAATTGTTGAGTTGAATTCTAGTCTATGTTAAATTCCCCATTTGCTTCATTAATGGTATTTGATTAGGCTTGTTAATTTTCCGGTTGGTTAATTGCATCCTCTAATTAATTTACCTAGGTTTAGTGGTCACTAAACTACCTTAGGAAATGGCTTTTCATTGATTAACTCCACACTTTTTGATAGCAAGGATAGCCCAAAGCATTCTCAAACAAAGCATACTCATCTCATTTCATTCACCTCAATTTACTTTAGCTTTTAAAATATTGAAAATCCCAAAAAGTGTTAGTTCTAGTTTCATTTAGTTGCATTTAATTCCATTTAGTTCCTTTGCACTCTAAGTGTTTATTAAATTGCCTCAAAGACATTCCTTTTTGTGTTAATTGTGTAAATTTGTCAATAGAGTCCATAGGCTCCGCGAGAGAGAATCGACCTAGTTTGTGCCACTAGCTGCACTTTCTAGTGTTAATTTGATTGGTGTCGGCCTCGCGGCAAGGCCGCGTTCATCAATTTGGTGCCGTTGCCGGGGAGCCAATTTGGTTCTTTGTGCAACTGTGCTAGATTCTCACGAATTGGCCGCTTGGGGCTAGGATGGAAGGGTCCCTCACCTTAGCCGCTTTACTTAGTAACCCTTGAGCACTCTTGTCTCCAAGGAAGTACTTGAGTCCTAACAAATAGAACCACACAAATTAAACTACTTATCTACACATGTGTGTAGCTAATTTTCCATAAACTTCATATTAACCAATTTTCCACTTCTACACATATCAATGCCTAAATTCCCCTACCTAAGCTATGATCATCATTTGGGAATTGGTTTGAGTTCAAAAATAAATTTTTACTTTAAGAAATCATATTCAAAGGTTTGCACACCATCTAGCCCCATCAATGGAGAGTTTTTGGCAAATATAGTAATTTTACTCATTTCTACAAAATTCATAAATCACCATACCAATCATTGGGCATTCTTCCAAATCATTTAAAATAACTAAAGTATCATTTAGAGTTCATACATATCAACAATTTCAAAGAAATAAAAAATTCCAAAAAAAATTTCACAAAAATTCGTCCAACATGAACCCTAGGTTGAAATCCTCCAAAGAAATCCTTATTGGGGTGTTTTCTATGTTCCAAAAGAGTCCTAAGTTGATATACTATCCATTAGCAACTCATTCCAACAAGAAAATCATGATTTAGGAAGTGGAGGCATGATTTTTGGAGCTTACCTTAAGGAAATTCGAAAATGGGGGTTTGGGGAAGTTGTCCAAGCTCCTTGAGGCTCAACAATGGTGGTGGAGGCTTGTAGGAGGCTTGTAGGAGTCTTGACTTGGTGGGAGGAAGCAAGAAAATGAGGGAGAAGTGGAGGATTCATCACTTTCTTCCTTGCCCTAGCACATAAGAAAGGAGAAGTAAAGAGAAGAAGATGAAGAGAAGAGAGGAATGGCTGCTGGCTGCTGCGTGCTCTTCCTGAAGTGAAAAGTATTTCATTAATTGGGTAGGAGATTTAACGGTAGTTTGGACAATTGGCAACTTTTAGGGTATGGTGAAATAGAGTTTTGATTATATTTTCTTAACTATATTTATTTGTAGGTAGGAATAGGAAAATTTTGAAAATTTTTAGCTAATCATAAGCCTATTAAAAATATCTGTCATTGAGTGTCTTGCAGATGAAAATTACTCACCAAATAAATGTTTGATTTGAATTAATTTTAAATAAAATTAAATTCAATTGGGTTGACTTCAGACACTAATTGATTTGAATTAGAAATATTCCTGAGAAATATAAAAAATAAATATGTAAAAATTAAGTAAATAAATATGCATGGGAAAATAAAAAAGTAGATGAATTGGGATAGATATTGAAAGAATAAAAAATGATAAATGATTTAAGAAAAGTAGGTAAAAAAATAACAAAAGAATAGTATGTAAGAATAATAAATGTTTTTCTTATAAGGTAAGAATTACGAATGTTATATTTTATATATTTTAAATTTTTAAACAAAGTATTTGTAAAATATTAGTTTTTAAAAGTGTCACGACCCCGATTTAGAGGACCGTGACCGGCACAGACACAGGGAATATCCCTATGCCTGTAAGCCTTATCACCTAATTGATAGAATATCTATTATTAAAAATACATCAACATGCAGTATAATACCATGACTACACCGAAAATGGTGGCCTATCCTAGGCAAGCAAATCCACGGCCAGTGCCGCTTCAGGATATAGATATAAGAAAACACACATAATATATAACCTGTGTACCGGCTACACATCCGAAGATGCTGGCTATCCTATTCACATGCAACAAATATATGTATATATATATATATATTGAAAACAAAATTTTCCCTGTATCGCAGTAAAATAAATCATGATCTTTAAGGCGTGTGAAGCTGACAGTTCTAGATTTAGTAATACAATCTAATTGGGTTCGTCTACCCTTTACTTTATGATACAACAATAAAGTAAATTAAATTACAATTACACTTTATTCACCCACATGAACAAGTTGTGGGTCTTTGAAAGTGTTGCTCAACCCTCGTTCCACCGAGACTTCTTCCACTTGTACTTAACCTGTCTCTGTGTAGTAAAAATGAGGTGTGAGTCTTAACCACGCGACTCAGTGAGGACTCTCCCCTCCCCGGCGCAAGGTGGGTACCATAGCGCTGGGTTTGGGAGTCATACACAACCACATGCAAAAACAACTAGTTACTGTTGTTAACATACATTCTTGGTGATCACACAACAACAGAAATTTCACCCAAACACTCACATGCATTTAATAACTGTAAGCATGCAGCAGTTTATTCCACGTCATCAATCACCAAGTAAACATGTACCATGTAGTGTCGGCTTTTACCTACCGGTCTTCTCACGTTTCAGCATGTCTGAATCAAACAAGACGTAAGGTTGCGTAATCCTGTACGTTACCACTACGCTGCACAATCAGCAATTATATGCAAACACAGATAATTTATACATACACAATGGTACTAAACATACATCTACTTAATCTCCCCAACTCTGGGGTATCTACTAGCCACTACATGGCTTTCCCACTTTGAACCCGTGCACTCGGGTTGCTGGCCACCACGTGTCAAAGCATACCTAACCCATTCACTTGGGTACTGGTCATCTCGTGACAATTCTATTAATCAAACAATGCTCAACCCATTCACTTGGGTACTGGTCACCTCATGAAAATTCTATTAATCAAACGCAATCAACTTCTATCTATCAAACAACTGATACGTAGCCACCACGTGGCACGTCCTGACCCCTTGCTGTGGGGCAATAGCTTGAGCCCACTCGTCCATTACCCAACCAGGCCACATGGCGGGCACGGCACGACGTCTCAAAGCATGGCCACTATCACACCCTGGACCAACTCCACAGGATGATTTCTCTTTTACTAGGTTGGGCTCACGGTTCACCCGTAGGTTCCTCTCGTGTCTCCTTACCTTAGTCTCACATATTAATAGGATTCTTTGTATCTTTCCCTAAGGATCAACAATTCTTCTCCTTTTTAATATGGACGAGTATCTTGAACAAGATCTAACTCATATACCCGTCCAGATGCACTCTCTGAGCCTCAAGCTATCGTCATAGCAATATAAAACCTTTCTGGCCCTATTGCCAAGATAGGGCAATGACCATCGTCATGGTGATTATAAAACTGAGGTCTCAAGTGCCATCTGACGTTGTTCTAGTCGATGTCTCACATCGCTAGCATAACAAAATCCGAAACCCACCAATAACTCCTTTGCATGATTATAATCTAAGTCACCGTCGTGACGAGTTTTCAAAATAAAAGCTTAGTCCTTCCGTACAAGGACTCTTGCCACCGTCGTGGAAAAGATTTAATAAAATGCTCATCATGCCTCTGGAGTGTATGAGTTGGATTTGTAACACACCAATTATAGCAAACAATTATACTCTACTCCTATGTTTTCCTATCCAAGCTACTTTCCACAACCTATTTCTAGTTCTTTCATTCTTTTAGCATTCTATACCTCTAGCTAACACATACCAGACAAGCAGAGAATATACATACGCATGTAATCCACATAAGCATACAACCCTAGGAGCAGAGATGGAAGAACCCTCACCTTGGCCAACCTTCCATGCAATTCTCTCCTGTTACTTTAGTCTCCTCGGAGTTCTTGTTGCACTCTATTTCATGCCATTGTTCCTATAAGAACAACATTTACTTCATTAAGGTTATTAATTAGCTTAACTTGTTATTTATCTCTCCATTACTCTCACGTGTAGTCCATGGTTGCCACAGAGTCAAGCTCTTGGTTTTATTGGACTTCTCTATCCCGACTTATGTGTATCCTTCCTCGGACACTTTACTTACTCGCATATAACACTCTACTTGAGTGTTTCACATACTTGGATTTGAGTATTAGACCTCTATCTAACTTGTATTTACATCCAAGGAAGCTTATCTAGGTTGGTTGGATAGAATCCTAATTTTAGGAAGGTCTAAGCATTTTGATTCAACTTGTGTTCCTACTTGGTTTCTAAGAAATCTAGTTTCTAAACCTCAATATACCTCCAATTTCTCCCACTTAAGGTTGCCTAAAGGTTGTGACAGTTTAAGGTTGAAATTCAAGAAGTTGGACTTCGTTGTTCCACAAGTTTCCATCCTTGAGAAGCAAGAAGGTACCTAAATTAATTCTTGATGCTTGATAGCATATCTAGAATTATTCTAGGGTGTTTAAGATTAAAAAGAAAAGGTTTGGAGCCCTCAACATCACCCTTAAAGTGTATTTGGGCAACCCGAGTAGGGACCCGGTACGTTAACGTCGAGGTTCAACCTTAGTAACCTCGGGCCAGCTCTTCACGTGTCTTGTTCAACTAATATTCCAACCATATAATTTTAGTAATACCAATTCAAGCCTATTTACTCAAATCCAAGTTCAATCCTAATTATTACAATTTCCCCAATTTGAAAATAATTATAATTTCAACCCCAAATCATTCCAAATTCGAATTTGGGCAAATCCGCGAATATAATCTTGATTCCTACCCCAACAAAGTGTTCAAGAACACTTTCTAGGTCTCAATCTAACTTCAAAATAATTCAATCGAAGAAATCCCTAAAAATGGAGAAATTGAGGGTTTCGAATGAAATTGGGGTTACCAACCTTTGATTCGATTGGTGGAGGTGTAGGAGACGTTGTAACCAAACTCCGGTGACTTTTCTCGGCGTCGGATCCAACGGAATTCTCCTTCTTCCCCTTTCTCTCCCTCTCCTCCATTTCCTTTCTTCCTTCTTCTTTTCTCGCATGAAGGCGTCCCCCGTAGCCCCTCTCTCTCTCTCTCTCTCTCTCTTTTTTCTTTTTATTTCCTTTCTTTCTTCTCTCTTTCTCCTTTCCATTCTATATATATATATATGTATATATATTTGTATCTACCTAACATAAACCCCACGACACCACTCCACTTAAATAATAATAATAATAAAATAATTATAATAAATAAATAAATAAATATAATTAAAATAAAATAATGAATAATTAAATAATAAATAAATAAATAAATATTATTAAAAAAATAAATTAATTAATAATTAAATAAATAATAACTAATATGTATTTTTAATTTAATCCCTTTCCTTATTTAATTCAGGTATCCAATTTCTTAGGTCTTGAATTAAATCCTAAAAATTATTTTCTACTTCTTTTCTTTCCCTTTAATTTTATTTTAAACCTCGAAAAAATTTTTGGGTATTACAATCCTCGAAAAAAAATTCCTTTCTGGTTTCTTTTAACTTTCATGTTTTTTTTATATTCTTTTTAAAGTTTTAGATTCCTAGCCCCGAAATAGATCATTCTTTAATCCTCAAAATTTTAAATAAATCATTATTTAATCCTCGAAATTTTCCGGGGTATTACAAAAAGGAATAAAAATATATGGCCAAAAAAAGGAATAAAGATATATTATATACGGTTTTCCAAAAAAAAAGATATATTATGTAGTTACATTAATTTTCATGTAATTATTTTTTATTCATAATAAAAAAATTACTATATATATTGAGGCTGGTTTGACCGTGGTTCAAACATTGTTCAATATTATATATCCCTTCTTAGTTGTGAACAATGACTTATTCCGAATATTGTTTTATGGTAGACTTATTCCAAATATTTAATTTCACTTTACACATGCAATGATGAAATTAGTTTTTCAAGTGAACTTTTTTTTTATAGAAAGTGAACTTATTTTTAATCTCAAAAAATAATTATTTAATAATTAATAGAATATATGACTAGAGGAGAGGTGAAAAAGAAATTAGAGATAATTATTAGGGAATAAAAAAGTGATAAGAGACAAATTATAAAAAATAAACAGTTAACAAAAAGTTATAATTGTGATAAAAATGTAACTATCAAGTCACGTGAAGATCAAATATTTGAAAGTTACATGGTACCAATTTTTGTCAAATTTTTGTAAGTTTTAAATCAATAAATAATTTTTTAGAACTTTTTACGGATTATATTATATCGAAAACTTTATTTATATCTTAATCTTTAAGTAATTTAAGAAAATATGTCTTTATAAACCATACCAAATACATGTTACTCATGCTTTGTGTAACTACGGAATATTCCGCCTAGGGACACGTGGCACTAAGCTTCCAGAAGCCTAGCGACAGCATACGCTAGCGACATGTAGCACCACTTACCTGCCTCTTATGTGGCCATTCCCCGCATTGCTCCACGTGGGCTCCTGTCCAAGAGACGAGGGAGACCCCCTGGGCATCGTGGGATGACCCACGTCCCACGAGAACATGGGTCGAGCACGTCCTCCCCACACATAGTATAAAAGGACCCTCACCCGGGGGACTTGGGGACAGATTCTGAACACTGGAAGAACATCACTCAACCATTCAGGTAAACATTCTGAGCATCCTCAAACATCCTCTTGCCCAATCTACATCACGCATCCCAAGCTCTGCCCTCAACTCCGTCAAGCCCCGCTACCGGCAGACATATCTCAGTCCCGGAGTACTCTACCAGCAGAGCTCCTAACAGCTTTTAGAGACACAAGCTCTCTCAAACTAAGGCAACCTCCCACAAGTGGCTCGCCCGCCCAGAGTACCTTACGCACGTCTTAGCCGCACACGGCCTGATATAGGTAACCACCTTGCCTAACGGCTCCTATAGACGTCACCATGACGAACTACGTGGACTTTGATCCCTTCCTAATGGTACGTAGGCACCTAGGTTCCTGACCTAAGGACAAGTGCACCAAGGCTAAGACCCCTTGCGGTCCTTAATTGCAAATTATAATTGTTTGAACAAAAAACGACAGTTACACTTTGTTTATCAATTAAAAAAATAAACCACACACATTCAATCATTAGATGAATGATAATAGAAAAATATATTGAAACTTCATTAAAATCATTCCACTATTTTTTAATTAGCTTTTAAATATTTTATTTTTGAAAATGAACCAAACTTAAATTTGGAAAATTCCTTTATAGTTTATCTTTATTTTATATTTTTTATAAATAAAATATATACATAATACGTGTATATATATATATACATAATATTTTATATTGAAGTGTTTTTGGTAAAAAAGGTAGTTTTTTCTATAATTACAAAATTAAAAGATATATAGTTTACTAGTGTATGTTACTATAAAATTTGATTTTTTTTGTCTTAAAAAAATTTGATGATATATAATTAATCATAATTACTTAAAATGTTGAAAAATTTGTGTAATAAATAATAAATTATTTAATTAAATTAAGTTGATTAAATATAATTTTTGTTACAATAAATTGTAATATATTTACGTTTATGAAGCATAAAACCGTGATAGATAATAATACAATTTTAATTTTAAAATATATTTTCTGTTAAATTATATTTACAAAATAATAATATTACTATTGTAACTGTCGTTTTTGGTTCAGACAATTGTAATTTGGAATTAAGGACCGCAAGGGGTCTTAACCTTGGGGGACTTGTCCTTAAGTGATGAACCTAGGTGCCTACATACCCTTCGGAAGGGATCAAAGTCCACGTAGTTTTTCATGGTGACGTCTGTAGGAGCCGTTAGACAAGGCAGTTACCTGTATTGGACCGTGTGTGGCTAAGACGTGTCTAAGGTACTCCAGGTGGGCGAGCCGCTCTTAGGAAGTTGCCTTAATGGGAGAGAGATCGTGTCTCTGAGGGCTGCTAGAAGCCCTACCGGTGGGACGCTCCAGGGACGGAGACGAGCTTGCCAGTAGTCGGACCAGAGGGAGCTGACGGTGGAGCTCAGGATGCGTGAAGGATGTGCGCGAGGCGTCTGAGGGTGCTCAGGCTGCTTGCTAGAGAGGCAATGAGTGAGGGTCTATTTATACTGAGTGTGGGGAGGTCGTGCTCAACCCACGATCTCGTGGGACGTGGGTCGTCCCACGATGCTCAGGGAGTTCCCACGTCTAGTTGAGTGGGTATCCCCGCAAGGTGACATGGGCAAGGGCCACGTAAGTAACAGATGAGTGGTGCCACGTGCTGCTAGCGTGTGCTACCGGTTGGCTTCTAGAAACTTTGTGCCACGTGTCCCAAGGTAGAATATTTCGTAGTTACATAAGTCACCCAAGTCTACGGGTGTCGGGCGCCCGTGGACTTAAGTTCTCTTGTCTGTAAGCTACTTCTAAATTTTTCGTTGTCTGTGAGGGAGAGTTCGTCCGCGCGGGGGCATGGTCATTTCGCGCCGGTCGCCCGACTTGTGAAACAGTGTCTCTTCACTTTGGTCCGTGGGAGTAGAGACGTTTGAAGAGTGCCACACGTCTTGCTTCAAGTGGCTGACCACTTGACTTCCTCAGCAAGTTTTCGAGTCGTGTCTGCAGAAAGTACGCAACTTACCGAGGAGGAGTCATCATTGCTCAAAGGAGAATTTCTCGGGATGCCCTTTGCGGGTTAGCAGAAGAAATCCAAAGGTCAGGGGCCATTTGGTCATTTTGAGAGGCTCTCCTCTGGTCGGGTTCGTCTGCGGCTAGTGGCTGGACAAGAAATTTTTTGCTGAGAGTTGTCTGTTGAAGGAGCGGACTACTACAGGTGCCACGCGTCAGAGTTTTGATGGGTACCACTGACGTTGGGTGTTTTGCCGCCGTTTCTACTTCATTAAATTCTGGTTCATTTCTGAGGGCAGTTATCATTATCCTGGGCCGAGGATTTTCTGAGAAGATCCCCTTGCATCTTTGGGTGACTTTTGGGTTTCCGTGGGTTTTTCAGTCTTTGTATCTCTACTGCCTCGGCTATGAATCTGAGCTATTCTTCTTCTCCATGTGTTTGGTCGAAGTGGGCGGTTGCAGCTTAGGCTGGTTGTAGAGGATAATTAATTTTATCCGTTGCGAGATACGAGGGGACTGAGATTTTTGAATCATCGCGCCTCCGGGTTCCGGTGGGTGAGGCCATGGCTGAGGCTTCATCTAGAGATGACGTGGTCGTGGAGGCCAGGGTCTTCTCAGGCAGAGGGAATGTAGTGGTGAGTCAAGTGGCTGCCACAAAGGTTGTTGTCACAGGGTCGAGTGTCGGCCCTTCTGATCCCGTCGGGCCTCCGGAGGGAGGATTTTCCTTTGAGCTGGTGGCCATGGACAAGCGCTTTCCTGTGGCGATGAAGGAGAGCGAAGCCAGGAGGTTGGAGACTTTTCTCCTGAATCTTGCTGTTCGAGGCTTCGGCCGAGTTGCTGAGGCGTTAGCTGACTTCCACCAGGCTAGCCTTGAGTGGGAGAAGCGTGTGGTGAGCTTCCTTATCCTGGTGTTTTGCTATCTTGGGTTATCCTTCGTGTTTTTGACTTTTGCCTTTTCTGCAGGGGAGATCCGTCTTGATTGGGACCAATTTTCTGGTGTTGCGGCTTCCAAGAGCCAAGCTCTGGAGGTCTCTCAGAAGAGGTTGGCGGACGTGCGCGGGCAGCTGTCCGCGAAGAAATTGGAGTGCGAGGACCAAGGACGCAAGATTAAGTCCTTGGCTCATGAGGTGGCCCGTCTTAGGACTGAAACTGAGCATCCTTTTGAGGTCATGCTTCTTCCCTCGAAATTGGAGAAGACTCGTAATGAGCTGGTCGTTCGTCAGGAGGATGCCGAGAGTAGTTGCATTCTCTCCGTGAAGCTTTGCGAAGTGCGGAGGCTCGTGCTTCTGAGAACCTTTTCGGCTGGTTGGTGACTGAAGAGAAGGTCGGCGACGTCGCTGATCTCCAGGGAGAACTGCTGGCGCAGAGGATGTACGGCATGCTTCTGGCAGTCGAGCAACTGGAGCATCTCCGTGGGGAGAGGTTTTCAGTGGAATGGGTGGCTTCCATGCATCCTTCTTTGGAGCTTTTTGATGGTGAGCTTCACGGTCGAACGAATGCGGATTCACCCTTGAACCTTGCCTATCTTCGTCAGTTGGCTGACCGCCCGATGGATCACCAGGTTCTGTCTCATATCGGCAGGCGCGCTCTCAGGATTGGAGCTACTTTTCAGCAGCTGATTGAGGCGACTTTTCAGAAGCCGCCAGAGGTAGTTGGTGACGTTGAGCCTGTGGGGGCCAAGGTCTTTGTAGATCTTGGGGATGTCCAAGAATAGGTTCATGTATTTTTAGGGTGTTTACCCTTTGTAATGGGCGGATGCCCTCTCATTTTTGGCATTTAATGAGAATTTAAAGAGTTTTTGCTGCATCCCTTTTTACTTTTGGGCAAAAAGTTGTGTGCGAGTACATTTTCTCTTCTTCGTCGTTATCTCTTTACGTCTGGGTAAAAAGATTGGTTGCATGAGTACCGTGTGATCAAGACGGTTTGTATGTGGTTTGCTAGCATGGTTTTGTCGAACGTTTGTTTTGCGTTTTGACACCCGAGGGGTTTTTAACTGTGCTGCAGGGGTAATATTAGCTTGGGGTTGGAGGCGCTTAGCGTTTCTTCGGGCAGTTGGCCCGTTGTCCTTTGGCAGGACATGTGCGAGTACTTTGCAGATTGAAGTCATGTCTCTTGTCGGAAAGGAATACTTCGATTAATAATAGACAAAATGGTTACATTCGTGCAGCCTCAGTTGGGCTAACCTTAGTCAGGCTAAAAGTAAACAAGATGATTACATTCGAGTTGCCTAGGTCAGGCGAGCCTTAGTTAGGCTGAGGTGAATCCTGAATTTGAAATAAAGAGACGTACGTGACTTGACCGAAGGGTAGTACGAGAGCGCAAACTGTGTTCAAAGTTTAGGCGGAGATTTGGTTTGGGCGGGCGGACTCCTGATTCTATTCTCCCGACTCTTTACCCTCGGGGGGTTCCTCGCGTGTTTCTCGGGGACCAAGGCGGGCAACCTTGACGGTCTTGGTTAGCCTTGCCGCGTAGCATGCTCGCTCCAGTTTCTGGTTCGCCATGATTTCTACAACCCGGTGGGGTGTTGGGAATTTCATTGTGAGCTATGCGGTGGATACTACATCCCTAAGCTTATTTAGGGATGGTCGCCCTAAGATTGCATTGTATGCCAATTGTGCAGAGACGATGATTAAGTCTACATCGAGCCTCGCAACCTTTGGTAGGGTGCCCATGGTTGTTCGGGCAGTGATGATTCCTTCTGCGGGAACCTGGGCTCCTGAGAACCCTATGAGTGTGTCAGGGAATGGCCTTATGCTAGCCTCATTCAACCCAAGTTTCTTGAAAGTGTCAAAGTAGAGGACGTCTACCGAGGACCCTTGGTCGATCAAGACTCTCTTAACTTTGTAGTTGGCAATTATAGCAGTCTCCACCATGGGGTCGTCATGGACTGGTCCCTCTAGGTTAGTGAGATCGAATGTGATGGGATATCCTTTGGGCTCGCTCCTCTTCTTGTGCTTTTGGGCATAGTCGAGGGCGAGTATGGAGCGCCCCACCCTTTTCTTGGTCTGTGGTAACGAGGAAGTTCCTTTCTGCAAACTGCCTGCAATGACATTGATGACTCCACGAGTAGGTGTCTGATCGTTGGCTTCTCGCGAGTGCTCTGTGTTAGCTCTGCTCACCTCCTTGATGTATCTGCCGAGTTGTCCCTCGCGGATCAGGTCTTCGACCTGATCCTTTAGGTGGATGCAGTCGTTGGTTTTGTGCCCGTGATCCTTGTGGAACTGGCAGTACTTGGACTTGTCTACCGGTTTTCCCGTTTTTCGCCTCTTGACCTGAGGAGGGAAGCTGAGCATGTCTGAGTGATAGATTTCTTCAAAGACCCCAATGTGGGATTTGTTGAGGGGAGTGTAGCTTGTGAATCGCCCTCTGGGAGGCATTCGTGGTCGATGGGGCAACTGCTTTCTGTTGTTTTTCTCCTTGGGAGTTTGTCTTTCATCTATCGCCTTTTCCTTCTTCCTTTCTACTCGTTCCATGTCGGACCTACTTATCAGGAATTTCCTCATCTTGTCTTTGGCGATTTGTGCATTTTCCTCTTGGATGAACCATTATGCGCGGTCCATCAACTCCTGTAAGGTGGAGACGGGGCACCTGTTGAGTTCCCCAAAAAATTGCGAACTTCAGAGACCTTGTTTGATGACAAAGATGGCGACGGCATCCTGGAGGCCTCAGACCTGGAGCGAGAGTTTGGTGAAGCAGGCCAAAAAGTCTTGCAGGATTTCTTCTTCTTCTTGGTGGAAACCAATGAAGGAGTCCTTGTTCGTTTGGTATTCATTGCTGCTGGCGAACTGCATAAGGAAGTTTTGTGCCAATTGTTCGAAGCTGTGGATCGAATTGGTGGATAGCAGCGAGAACCACCTTAGGGCCGCCTCTTTCAAGGTCGACGAGAAGAATCGGAATTTTTGTCCGTCCGTCACACCTAATATCGCCATAACTGAGTTGAAGGTGTTAAGGTGATCTCGTGGATCAATTTCTCCGCCGTAAGGTTCTATGTGGAATGACATCTTGAAGCCCATGGGCACGTGCTTGTTCATGATTTTTTGGGTAAAAGGATGTCTTCGCTTTCCATGGAAGTCGAAACCGGGCCACAGGTAAGCATTCACGCCGCAAGTGGCGTATGGGTTGTCGGTTCCTGCCCAGGGCATGTGGATGTACGATCCCGGTGGATAGGTTGGGACTGGCGGTCACAGATAGCTCGTAGCGAGCCGCGCTGCTTGTTCGGCGATCATTGCTGGTCCAGGTGGGATTACCGCTGGAGGCGCTGGTGCTGTTAGCGACAGTCATGCGAATTCCATTGGTAAGGTCCCGAACTGTATTGCGGGCAGGTTGGTAGGGTCACTGAAGGTCACTGCCGGCGCGCCGTGTGGCACTAGTGGTAGTTGGGTGCCTGCGTTTGCTTGGGCGAGGCTCTTGTTTTCCTCTCAGTGTTGTTGGCGCAGGGCTGCTATTTCTGCATCGAGCCGAGCGGGCTCTACCTCTCGCGGATTCCTTGTTCGCTCTGCTGTTTCTTGACTGCCGACTGTGGGGCAAGGAACATCCGGCATGCCATAAGGGTGCTGGGGGTAGGCTTCCTCTCTGGATGTCGGCTTCTGGACCACGGCTACCTGCGTTATTGAGGCGTTTTGGGGTTGAGTCGTGTATGAACCGCTTGCTTCAGTCGTGACTGCTTCGGCCGTTCCCTGCCTGTTCCTTACGCTGCGTCTTAGAGCGCTTGCGTCGGTCGTGGCTATGGGGGCGTTCGAGTCGGTCATCCTGCAGTGTATCCTGAATTGAAGATAAAAAATATGGGTTTCTGAGTGTTAGGTGTATACTCCTACTCCCTAAAAAAGAAATGCCGTTTAGCGACAGAGTGCGCAAGGCATTGTAGTCTGTGTAAGACCGCGGTGGGCGCCACTGTAACTGTCGGTTTTGCTCCAAACAATTGTAATTTGGAAATAAGGACTGCAAGGGGTCTTAACCTTGGGGGACTTGTCCTTAGGTGATGCACCTAGGTGCCTACGTACCCTTCGGAAGGGATCAAAGTCCAAGTAGTTCGTCATGGTGACATCTTTAGGAGCCGTTAGGCAAGGCAGTTACCTGTATTGGGCCGTGTGCGGCTAAGACATGTCTAAGGTACTCTGGGCGGGCGAGCCGCTCTTAGGAGGTTACCTTAATGGGAGAGAGCTAGGGTCTCTGAGGGCTGCTGGAAGTGCTATCGGTGGGACGCTCCGAGGACGGAGACGAGCTTGCCGGTGGTCGGACCTGAGGGAGTTGACGGCGGAGCTCGGGATGCGTGAAGGAAGTTCGTGAGGCATCTGAGGGTGCTCAGGTTGCCTGGTAGAAGGGCAATGAGTGATGCTCTCTGAGGGTATTTGGGATTTCTTGGATCTAGTGTGATAGTCCTTGAACTTGCGTATCTTTAGTCCCTCGGGTGAGGGTCTATTTATACTAAGTGTGGGGAGGTCATGCTCGACCCACGATGCTCAGGGAGTTCCCACGTCTAGTTGAGTGGGTATCCCCGCGAGGTGATGTGGGCAAGGGCCACGTAAGTAACAGATGAGTGCTGCCTCGTGCTGCTAGCGTGTGCTACCGCTTGGCTTCTAGAAGCTTTGTGCCACGTGTCCCAAGGCGGAATATTCCGTAGTTACAACTATCAAGGTTACTTTGGTTTTAATGCGTAGAGTTTAACCTTTTTTCTTTATAAAAGTAAGAGGTAAGAATAATAAATAACTTCAAGATGACTCATCAACTAAAAATCATACTCTAACCATTGGCATATGGTGCATGCCATCGCTTCTTGGCTTGCGGGATGACAATTGGATTTGCAACTTTAAAATAAAGGATATGGTAGTTATAGAAATAAGATAGAGAAAATTTAGAGTTTAGACAATTGGATTTGCAGCTTTAATAAAATGTAAAATTTAAAATTAAAGGAAGTTAACTACTAAATTTATTTTTTTAGCTTAAAATTTAAAATTAAAATCAAAATTAAAAAGAAGTGAGATTATTATGGACATGTTACCTAAAAAATGGAGAAAAATATATATGTATTGTGAGTAACATACGTGATATCTGTCACGAACGACTGGTGATAGAATTGAATCTATTATGACGACAAGACAGAGAGTAACAAACATGAACTTATGCGAACGACGGAATGGATATGATATATAGTTACTGTAACTGTCGTTTTTGGTTCAAACAATTGTAATTTGCATTTAAGGACCGCAAGGGGTCTTAACCTTGGGGGACTTGTCCTTAGGTGTGGCACCTAGGTGCCTACGTACCCTTCGAAAGGGATCAAAGTTCTCCGAGCGGGCGAGCCGCTCTTAAGAGGTTGCCTTAGTGTAGGAGAATTTAAGTCTTTGAGAGCTACTGGAAGCCCTATCGGTGGGATGCTCCAAGGACGGAGACGAGCTTGTCGGTGGTCGGACCTGACAGAGCCTATAGCGGAGCTCGGGATGCGCGAAGGATGTGCATAAGGCGTCTGAGGGTGCTCAGGATGCCTGTTAGAATGGCTATGAGTAATGCTCTCTAGAAGTGTTTGAGATGTCTCGGATCTAGTATGATAGTCCTTGAACTTGCGTATCCTTGATCTTGTCCCCTTTAGTTCCCCAGGTGAGGGGTATTTATACTAAGAGTGGGGAGGACGTGCTCGACCCACGTTCTCGTGGGATATGGGTCGTCCCACGATGCCCAACGAGTTTCCACATCCCGTTGAGTGGGAGTCTCTGTGAAGTGACATGGGCAAGGGCCACGTAAGTAGCAAATAAGTGGTTCCACATGCTGGTAGCGTGTGCTGCCACTAGGCTTCTATAAGCATAGTGCCATGTGTCCCAAGGTGGAATATTTCGTAATTACATAAGTCCGCCAAGTCTACGGGTGTCGGGCGCCTGTGGACTTAAGTTCCCTTGTCTGTAAGCTAATTAGGAATTTTCGTCATCTTTGTCAAGAAGAGTTCATCCACAAGTGGGCATGGTCATTACGAGCTTGTCGTCCGACTTACGAAACGGTGTCCCTTCGCTTTTACTCCGTGGGAGTGGAGACGTTTGGAGGGTGCGATGCGTCTTGTTTTGAGTGGCTGACTGCTTGACATCCTCAGCAAGTTTTCGAGCCGTCTCTGCAGAAAGTACGTGACTTACCGAGGAGGAGTCATCATTGCTCAGAAGAGAATTCCCTAGGATGCCCCTTGCGGGTGAGCGGAAGAAATCCAAAGGTCAGGGGCCGTTTGGTCATTTGGAGATTCTCTCCTCTGGTCGGGCTCGTCCGCGGTTAGTGACGTGGGCAAGAAATTTTGCTGAGAGTTTCTTGTTGAAGGAGCGGGCTGCTGTAGGTGCCACGCGACAGGGTTTTGATGAATACCACTGATGTTGAGTGTTTTGCCTCCGTTTCTCCTTCATTAAATGCGGGTTCGTTTCTGAGGGCAGCCATCATTAGCCTGGGTCGAGGATTTTCTGAAATGGCCCCCTGGTGTCTTTGAGTGACTTTTGGGTTTCTGGGGGTTTTTCAGTCTTTGTGCCTCTATCGCCCGAGCTATGAATCTGAGCCGTTCTTCTTCTTTACGTGTTTGGTCAAGGTGGACGGTTGCAGCTCAGGCTGGTTGTAGAGGATAATTATTTTTATCCGTTGCGGGATATGAGGGGGCTGAGATTTTCGAATCGTCCCGCCTTTGAGTTACTTATAAATGTCAAGTGTCTGAAAGTTTGTGTTTTTACCTTCTCGCTATCCTCCGTTCTCCTGTTTTCTTGCCTTATTTTCTCTGATTCTTACCCCTCTCTCCTTTTTTTCCCTCTGTTCTTACTGAGATAGCGCCATGGTTGGTGACGATGATAGCTTTTATCCCTTCGATTTTTCTGATTTAGAGGATCTCCCTTCTTCTTCTTTTCCTCCTCCTCCTCCTCTTTGCCGTACTCGCGACGGTGGTCAAAGTAGGGGGAAGAAATTTGGGCAGGATCTTTCTCCAGGGATAGTGGTGGACACTGCAGCCGTGGTACCTGTTGGAGGCGGGAGAGAGGGACATCTTTCCATTCCGCTGCCTTCTGATTAAATCCGCCGGCAGGAGGATCTCCAAAGGGAAAAAAGGAGGAAAGACGGAAGAGGTGACGTAGGTGGCCCTCGAGAGACGGAGAGAAATGGGGCTTCTACAGTGGACGCACCCAGAGGTAGAGAAGGAGGGTTCAAAAGACGACCTTCCGGTGCGGGGCCACGATTATCATCACAGGTGGCCCAGCAGAGTTCTGACCAGGCGGATGTGCGGGCGGAGGCTTTGGTGGAGGGTACTGTTTCGACCTCTGTTCCTACCTCTATTCCCGCTTTAGTTCCTGTTCATCAATCACCTATGAAGGTGATTTTGTCGACTCGTCCTCCGATCCCAAGTTCCGTCGGTGGGGCTGATCAACCTGCTACCAAGAAGGCCAGGGTGGAGGTTGAGGAACCTGCTGAAGATTCTGTTGTGATTTGGGTTTCGGCAGGTGAGCCCATGGCTGAGGCTCTAGCGAAGATTGCAGAGTCCGATGACGTGGCCGTGGAGGCCGGAGCCTTCTCCGAGAGAGGGAATGTAGTGGTGAGTTAAGTGGCTGCCATGAAGGATGTTGTTCCGGGGTTGAGCATCGGCCCTTCTGAACCCGTGGGCCATCGAAGGACGGACTACCTTTCAAGCTGGTGGCGCTGGGCAGGCGCTTCCCTGTGGAGATGCGGGAGAGGGAAGCCAGGGGGTTGGACACCACCCCCATGGATCTTGCTGTTCGAGGCTTCGGCAGAGTTGCTGAGGCATTAGTTGACTTCCACCAGGTTGGCCTTGTGTGGGAGAACTGTGTGGTAAGACTTTCTACTCCGATGATCCGGTATTCTTGAGTTTTCCTCCGTGTCTTGACTTTTATCTCTTTTGCAGGAGGAAACCCGCCTTGACAGGGACTGGGTTTCCAGCGTTGCGACCAACAGGAGCCAAGCTCTAGAGGTCCTTAAGAAGAGGTTGACGAACGTGCCCGGGCAACTGTCCACGAAGGAGTTCGATTGTGAGGACCAGGGACATGAGATTAAGTCCTTGACTCACGAGGTGGCTTGTCTTAGGGCTGAGGTTGAGCATCCTTTTGAGGTTAAACTTCTTTGCTCGGAGTTGGAGAAGACTCGCAGGGAGCTGGCTGTTTGTCAGGAGGATGCTGAGAGGCACCGGAAAGAGTTGCACTATCTTCGAGAAGCTTTGCACAGTCCAGAGGCTCGCTCCAATGAGAACCTTTCCGGTTGGCTGGCGGCTGAAGAAAGAGTCACTGACGTTGCTGATCTCCAGGGAGACTTGCTAGCGTATAGGATGTATGGCATGCTTCTGGCGGTCGAGCAACTTGAGCATCTCCGCAGGGAGAGGTTTTCGGCGGAATTGGTGGCTTCTGTGCACCCTTCTCTTGAGCTTTTTGATGGTGAGCTTCACGGTCGGACGGAGGCAGACTCTCCGTTGAATCTTTCCTATCTTCGTCAGCTGGCCGACCGTCCGATGGATCACCAGCTGTTGTCTCATATCGGCGGGCATACTTCGGGGATTGGATCTACTTCTCAGTAGCTAGCTGAAGGGATCCAGCAGAAGCCGTCGGAGGGGGTTGGCAACGTTGAGCCTGCATGGGCTACGACCATTGTAGATGTTGGGGATGCCCAAGAATAGGTTTATGTATTTTTAGGGTGTTTACCCTTTGTAATAGGCGGATGCCTTCTCATTTTTGACATTTAATGAGAATTTGAGAGTTTTTTACTGCCTCTCTTTTTACTTATGGGCAAAAAGTTTTGTGCGAGTACAGTTTCTCTTTTTGTTGTTATCTCTTTACGTCTGGGTAAAAAGACTTGTTGCATGAGTACCGTGTGATCAAGACGATTTGTATGCAGTTTGCTAGCATGGTTTTGTCGACTATTCATTTTGGTTTTCGTACCCAAGGGGTTTTTACTGCGCTACTAGGTGAATATCAGCTTGGCCTTGGAGGCGCTTAGCGTTTCTTCCGGCGGTCGGCCCGTCGTCCTTTTGTAGGACTTGTTCGAGTACTTTGCAAATTGAAGTCCTATCACTTGTCGGAAAGGAATACTTCGATTAATAATAGACAAAATGGTTACTTTCGTACAACCTCAGTCGGGCTAACCTTAGTCAGGCTAAGAGTAAACAAGGTGATTACATTTGAGTTGCCTGGGTCAGGCGAGCCTTTGTCAAGCTGAAGTGAATCCTAAATTTTAAATAAAGAGACGTACGTGACTTGACCGAAAGGTGGTATGAGAACACAAAGTGTGTTCAGAGCTTAGGTGGAGGTTTGGTCCGGGCGGGCAGACTCCAGCTTCTTTCCTCTTGACTCTTTACCCTCAGGGGGTTCCTCGCGTGTTTCTCGGGGACCAAGGCGAGAAACCTCGACGGTCTTGGTTAGGCTTGCTGCGTAGCACGCTCACGGTACTTTTTGGTCCGCCATGATTTCTCCAACCCCGTGGGGTGTTGGGAACTTCATTGTGAGCTGTGCGGTCCTGAGTTTGTTTAGGGATGGTCGCCCTGGGATGGCATTGTATGCCCATGGTGCTGAGATGATGATTAAGTCTACATCGAGGCTCGCG
The DNA here is from genome assembly GCA_014851425.1 of Senna tora. Lineage (NCBI taxonomy): Eukaryota > Viridiplantae > Streptophyta > Magnoliopsida > Fabales > Fabaceae > Senna > Senna tora. The sequence goes on from CM026265.1 coordinate 23,027,930, forward strand.
GCCTTTGGTAACGTGCCTATGGTTGTCCGGGCGGTGATGATTCCCTCTGCGGGAACCTGGGCTCCTGAGAACCCTATGAGTGTGCCGGGGAATGCCCATATGCTAGCCTCGTTTAACCCGAGTTTCTTGAAAGTGTCAAAGTAGAGGACGTCTGCCGAGGGTCCTTGGTCGATCAAGACTCTCCTGACTTCTAGTTGGCGATTATAGCGGTTACCACCATGGGGTCGTCATGGACTGGTCCCTGTAGGTTGGTGAGATCGAACGTGATGGGATCTCCTTTGGGCTCGCTCTTTTTCTTGTGCTTTAAGGCATAGTTGAGGGCGAGTTTGGAGCGCTCCACCCTTTTCTTGTTCTGTGGTAACGAGGAAGTTCCTCTCTGCAGACCACCTGCAATGACATTGATGACTCCACGAGTAGGCGTCTGATCGTTGGCCTCCCGTGAGTGTTCTGTGTTAGCTCTACTCCTCCTTGATGTACCTGTCGAGCTGTCCGTTATGGATTAGGTCTTCGATCTGATCCTTTAGGTGATACAGTCGTTGCTTTCGTGCCCGTAATCCTTGTGGAATTGGCAGTACTTGGACTTGTCTACAGGCTTTCCTGTCTTTCGCCTCTTGATTTGAGGAGGGAAGCTCAGCATGTTCAAGTGATAGATTTCTTCGAGGACCCCAACGTGGGATTTGTTGAGGGGAGTGTAGCTCGTGAATCGTCCTAGGCGTTCGTGGTAGAGGGGGCGACCGCTTTCTGTTGTTTTTCTCCTTGGAGGTTTGGCTTTCTGCTACCGCTTTTTCCTTCTTCTTTTCCGCTCGTTCCATGTCGGACCTGCTTATCAGTAACTTCCTCATCTTGTCTTTGGCGATTTGCGCGTTTTCTTCTTGGATGAACCATTCTGCGCAGTCCATCAGCTCCTGTAAGGTGGAGACGGGGCACCTGTTGAGTTCCCTGTAAAACTACGAACATCGGAGACCTTGTTTGATGACAAAGATGGCGACGGCGTCCTGGAGGCCTCGGACCTGGAGCGAGAGTTTGGCGAAGCGGGCTAGAAAGGCTTGCAGGGTTTCTCCTTCTTCTTGGTGGAAACCAATGAAGGAGTACTTGTTCTTTTGATATTCCTTGCTACTGGTGAACTATGTAAGGAAGTTTTGCGCCAACTGTTCGAAGCTGTGGATCGAATTGGTAGGTAGCAGTGAAAACCACCTTAGGGCTGCCTCTTTCAGGGTCGACGAGAAGACCCGGCATTGTTGACCGTCCGTCATGCCTAGTATCGACATAGCTGAGTTAAAGGTGTTAAGGTGATCTCGCAGATTAGTTTCTTTGCCATAGCGTTCTATTGGAAAAGCATCTTGAAGCCCATGGGCACGTGCTCGTTCATGATTTGTTGGGTAAAAGGATGTCTCCCTTTTCCCTGGAAGTCGAAACCGGGCCACTGGTAAGCAGTTGTGCCGCAAGGGGCGTACGGGTTGTAGGCACCTGCCCAGGGCATGTGGAGGTAGGATCCCGGTGGGTAGTTTGGGACTGGCAGTCGCAGATAGCTTGTAGCGGGGTGCGCTGCTTGTCTGGGGATCATTGCTCGTCCAGGTGGGATTACCATTGGGGGTGCTGGTGTTGTTAGCGATAGTCGCATGAATTCCATTGGCAGAGTCTCGAACTGTATTGCGGGTAGGTTGGTAGGGTCGCTGGAGGCTCCTGCTGTCGCGCCATGTGGCACTAGTTGTAGTTGGGCACCTGCGCTTGCTTGGGCAAGGCTCCTATTCTCCTCCCACTGCTGTTGGCGTAAGGCTGCTATTTTTGCCTCAAAGCAGGCGAGCTCTACCTCTCGCGGGTTCCTTGTCGGCTCCACTGCTTCTTGACTGCCGACTGTAGGGCAAGGAACATGCGCCATGCCATAAGGATGTTGGGGGCAGGTTTCCTCTCCGGGTGTCGGGTTCTGGACCATGATTTCTGCAATGGATACCTGCGTCATTAAGGCGTTCTAGGGTTGAGTCGTGTTTGAACCGCCTGCTTCGGTCATGACTGCTTCGGTCACTCCCTGGCTGTGGGGGCATTTGAGTCGGTCATCTTGTAGTATATCCTGAGAACAAGATAAAAGATACGGGTTTCTGAGTGTTAGGTGTATACTCCTACTCCCTGAAAAAGAAATGTCGTTTAGCGGCAGAATGCGCAAGGCATTGGGGTCTGAGGAAGACCGCGGTGGGCGCCACTGTAACTGTCGTTTTTGGTTCAGACAATTGTAATTTGAAATTATGGACCGCAAGGGGTCTTAACCTTGGGGGACTGGTCCTTATGTGTTGCACCTAGGTGCCTACGTACCCTTCGGAAGGGATCAAAGTCCATGTAGTTCGTCATGGTGACCTCTATAGGAGCCGTTAGGCAAGGTAGTTACCTGTATTGGGCCGTGTGCGGCTAAGACGTGCTAAAGGTACTTCGGGCGGGTGAGCCACTCTTAGGAGGTTGCCTTAGTTTAAGAGAGTTTAGTCTGTGAGATCTGCTGGAAGCCCTATCGGTGGGATGCACCAGGGACGGAGACGAACTTGTCGGTGGTCGAACCTGACGGAGCCTACGGCGGAGCTCGGGATTCGCGAAGGATCTACGTAAGGCATTTGAGGGTACTCAAGATGCCTGTTAGAATGGCTATGAGTAATGCTCTCTGGAAGTGTTTGAGATGTCTCGGATCTAGTGTGATAGTCCTTGAACTTGCATATCCTTGATCTTGTCCCCTTTATTCCCCCGGGTGAGGGTCTATTTATACTTAGTGTGGGGAGGACGTACTCGACCCACATTCACGTGGGACGTGGGTCATCCCACGGTGCCCAATGAGTTTCCATGTCCCGCTGAGTGGGAGTCTCTGTGAAGTGACGTGTGCAAGGGCCACGTAAGTAGCAGATAAGTGGTGCCACGTGCTGCTAGCGTGTGCTGCCGCTAGGCTTCTGGAAGTTTAGTGCCACGTGTCCCAAGGTGGAATATTCCGTAGTTACAATTACCAAAATATATATTCATATTTGATTATAAGTTTAACTAGAGTTACTTTATATGGTTGTTGATATCACAATATATCTATTTAATAATTAATAAAATATAAAATAAAATATTTGATTGACTATGAGATGTGAGAAAAGAAGTAGATATAATAAATAGTTACAAGAAAAATTGTGAGAGAAAAATTTGATATTATTTGTAAACATAATGTTAAGGTTGTGATGAAAATGTAACTAATAAGCCATGTGGAAATCTAGCAATTGACATGCCTAAAAGCTGGTTCGACGAGGGCAGTAGTTTCTACAACCTTCAATAACGATGAAATTGTGAGTAACATATGCAATATCTGCTATGAACAGCTGGTGATGAAGCTGCATCTATCACAATGACAAAACAATGAGTAATAAACATTATCTTATGCGAACGATGGGATGGTAGATTCTTGGACATTCTAAGGCGACGTTTACAACATTGATTGTAGCGGTTGAAGCGTTTGGTCATGGAGTGAAAAAGCATTTGAAGAAGTTTGAAAATAGAGAAATAGTAGAGAGTGAATTTGTGAATGAGAAAAATATTCTAGGTTTAGAATTAAAATTTTAATTTTGTATATGAATTACTAAAATGGATATAAAAAAATTAAAATTTGATTTAATTCAAAACTTTTATGTCAAAATTGACATCAAACAAAAGTTTTGAAACAAAATTGTAAATATGTTAAAAGTTTGGGGACATAAAATGTGCTTTTGCCTAAAATTTATGATTTGAAGATATAAGATAGATAGAAAGTTTTAAAAATGGATATGTTAGTTATCAAAATATATCTTTATATTTTATTGTAATTTTAATTATATATTTATTTTATATGTTTATTAGTCTCACAATATATCTATTAACTAATTAATAAAATATAAAATGAAATATATGATTGGATGAGAGGTGAGAAAAAAATAGAAATAATCTATTATCTATTATCTATTATATTTATAAAAAGAAGAGGTGCTCCACTAATCTTCTCCATGTCAGCTAATCTAGCATCTAATCCATGTTCATATGTCATCTGACACGACTCCACCATGACACGACTCCACCATGGTGCTTAGCTGGACAATTCCATGGCAATGCGCTGACTCAGACGTTACTAATTACATCAACGTTTTTAGCCTACATTAATTTTTAATTTAAATTTAAATCCAATCCCTTGATTTGCATAAATCATATCAAATCTATGTGTATCAAAATTAATTCAAAACTTTTCAATTTAAATTCATATCCTTAATAAAAAAGTACACTGATACCAGACGCCAAATTATTGGTTTCCATCTACTATAAATATATGCAACTTTCTCCTATCAATCTTCTAAAACTTCCACACAACAGTCTAAATCCAAGCCCTGTATTGCGATTCGATGGCGTCAAAGATTCAAGCCCTTACTTCCATGACTCCGCTACAACACAGAGATACCACAGTCAAAGTCTGAGTCGTTCGTTTGTGGGTTGTTCTGCCGTACTCCTCCAATATGAGCAAACCTAATCCTGGGGCTATTGCAATTCAAATGGTTTTATGTGACACGGAAGTAACGTAGATTCGTGACAACTGTTAAACACTAAATTGTGTATAATATTGTTTCAACTCTTAATCACTGTACATTAATATTTTGTTGACTTTTGTGTTTTCTGTAATTTTTATCAGAATTCGACTATTGGTGCAATTGTTCCCAGCATGTACCTTAATAAATTCAAAGGTGTTTTGGTTGAAGGTGGGTTTTACTTTCTTTCACGTTTTGGAGTTGGCTAGAGTGGAGGCAATTTCTGTATAACTTCTCATTCGTTTAAGATCAACTTTCAATTTGGTATATGTGTAATGCCTACTGTCGATGACCCTAAAATTCATACATATGGCTTTGAATGGGTATAAGCAAAATCAATAACCTCTGGCAATGCAGATGAGAAAACTCTGGTTGGTTAATATTTTTTCTATTCTATCTATATCATCAAAATCTGTAATATATAAATTGTGATGTGTACTACATAAAGTTTTGTCTATTTCTGTAGATGTCATTAATATGCTGACTAATATAGGAGATGTCATCCAATCGTCAAAAGATGACATCTCGTCCAAAAGGGTTACGATTGAGATAGAAGTGTAATATCCCGCTCCAAAGTATACTATAAAATAGTTAGACGACTTAATTAAATTAAAATTAAGATTTATAAATAAATAAAGTAAATTTAAGAATTTAAGTAGTTAATTTTGAAATAAATAGTTAAAAGGTAATATACCATTTAATAGTAAGAAATTTATCTAAGTCCTGAATTCTTCAGATTAAACGGAAAATAAGATTTAATAAATCAAGTTAATTCGCCAAAATGAAATTTAATTACGAACTAGTGTAAATTATATAAAAGAAAAATTAAAATAAATAAACTACTTAAAAAAATAGACTTGGGACCAAATAATAAAATAAAATTGATAATGGAGTTAAAAGCTGAAATTCCATTACCATAGTGGGATAGAACACTAAAATACACCAACACCTTCCTACCTTATGTGTGAGACATTAAGGGAATCACCTTCTCTTGTGGCTGGATATAGAGAAAGCATCTCACTCTTCCTTACTTAAGAATAAGCCACACAATTTTTATTTCTTTCCTTATTAGATTAAGTCAGCCACCTCTCTAACCCTAAAAGAAGATTCATTCTTCCTTTTTCTTTCTATTGTTACAAGAGAGATTGAGAAAGAGAGAAGGGAACCGAGAGAGAGAAGGATTCGATTCAGAGAGAGATAGAGATGAACGAGAAGAAAACCACCGGGAGGAAGGGGGAACATCACCGACAGCTGCAACGTGAGTGACCAACGGTGGGTTTCTATCGTTTCGGTGATGCGTTGTTGCTCTTGTATGAGTAAGAACGAAAAGAGGGAAACCGAGGAAAGGGAGTGAGATGGGGGAAACGAGAGATGGAGGAAGCTGAAGTTTGAGAGAGAGAGTTGGGAAGAATCAAAATTGGGTTTAGAGCTGGGTAGAAGGAAGAAGAGACCGAGAAGCAAGAACATCATCTTGCTGAGTTTGACCTAGGCAAACCTTGAGCTAGCAGTGGAAAATCATCCTTCTTTCTCGAATTTCTGACCAAGGAAGAGCAAGGTAATGTAGCCAACCCTTCCCTAGGTTTAGAAATTGCACACCAGCTCTAAAAGCATCCACTTTTGTGGTTGAAGTCTTGAGAGAAGTCTAAAAAACGTTGTTGATGTTTTTCTCAGATTTCGATCTGGACATGTCTGCTTTAATTTCATTTTCTGAATTCGTTTCTCCATGGATTCATATGATTCCAAAGCTGGGTGAAACCTAACATCCCAAGCTTTTTAGATTGTCCATTACATGCGTGATCCAACGGTTAGATTTTCTATAAAGGAGCTCGAAATGTGGCTGTTCTGCACTTGCCTCTGTTTCTGGGGTATTTGAATTCTTTACTATTTTACTCTCTTAATTGTTTTCTCCATATGCTGGATTTTTTTTAAGTGTTAGAGGACATACAAAGATGCTTTCAGAAACTTAGAACTCCTTTAATTGGTGAAGTTTCTCATGTTTAAACCTTGCTGGTATACATATGAAAGTGAACTGGTGTTTGTAAAAGCTTTGTGTGAATTTTCATTCGAATCTTATTTCTCTCTGAATTGTTTTCTTCAAAATGGGTTCTGAGTTAATAATTATGTTGTTGGGATCTCATTAAGACAGGTTTAATTATAGGAGAAGTTGTTGGAAAGATAGAAACTTAATTTGGGAAATTACTTGGGAAAAACTAGAATAGTGAATTTTAGAGAATATTCTCAATTAGTTATGAGAAATTGTTTTTTTCAGAATCAGAGAAAAAGTTTTAGCTGTTGTAAGATTTGTCAAATAACTAAAGAACTCTTTGGAGACGAAGACACTCAAGAGTATAATCAAGGGAGTTGCCAAGGTGAGGGACTCTCTAATCTTTGCCCCTAAAGGGTTGATTGGATGACGTGATTGTGTAATCAAAATTCTGAACTTCTTAATGTATATTTGTACTCATGGATGGTTGTTAATGCTTGATATAGACGTGAAATTTGTAGATTGAATGTGAGCTTGTGCATGAATAAGGATTCTTGATAGGATGAGTGAATTAATTTGAAAATTATCTCTTTGATTGATGTGTGATGTATGATGATGACTATGTGTAAGAAATTGTGCACTGTTTGTATTAAGTGTTGAGTTAGGGTACTAAGATGGTGTATGGGAAGGACCTTGGGTGAACCATACACCATGTGTGAATGTTGCATGGTTGAGAACATGGGAAGGAGCAAAGGCAGAACCATGTGACCAATCATGACTTAAGATACTGAGGTGGTGTATGGGAAGGACCATGGGTGAACCATACACCATATGTGAATGTGGCATGGGGTAGTCCATGGGAAGAAACAAGGTTGAACCATGACACTCACCTTGTGTTGATGCACAACGGCAGGCATGGGAAGGAACGGGGTTGAACCATCCATCGTTAAAATTCTAAAAATTGGGAAGGTGGTGGGAAGGAACCTAGTTGAACCACTTAACCAACCCATTTGTTATGAACCCATAAGTGAGCAAGGGAGGAGGGAAGGAACTTAGTTGAACCTCAATCCTTGTTTGCTTGTGGGAAAGAAATTGTGTGACTAAATAATGTTGGCCACATAGTTATTTCCTTTTTAAACTATACGAACCATTTTCTTTATATAATGCATTCCTTGCCCTTTTGAAAACTAAATAGGGGATTCGTTCTCTTTAATACTTGATAAACCTTGGACTCCAGTTTGTAAACTAATTCTTTTCTTTTAAAGCTATATCATTCTTAAAACTTTCTTTCACTAGATGACGTCATGTGATCTTAACTCTATGTGGCCAATATTACCCCCAAATATTTCTGCATCTTGGATTGGTCTCATTTGCATCTATATCTATGAATGTTCTTGAAATTGATGTATGAACACCAATTGAGAGGTTTCTATCTTGAATGTGTAAATGACTCATGTGAATGGTGTGTTTGTGTAAGTGTGGTTGGTACATGGACTTTGGTTAGTGGTTGAGAAATTTTTTGTTCTTATCTAATAAATGACAATGTAACTGTTTATGTGTGACATTCCTTTCCCCTTCGTGGTGGTACCCTTCTACCATGTCTAGGATGGGTTTGTCCCTCATTGAGTCGTATGACTCACCCCTCATGGTTTACATTTTTCAGAAATAGATACAGGTTAGGCATACAAACATCAGCCCGATGAAGGTGGCAAAATAAGAATCTACACTTTGTTCATGTGGGTGCTAGCTTTGATAATATTTTGTATTTTGTAAAACTATTGAATTAGTATTGTGTAATTGAATTAAATTGTATTTTGTGTTGAATTAAATGGAATGCTTAAATGGAAATCAAAAGATGGGTTTTAGAATTGACAGTTAGGCTTACAGGCTCGTGGGCCATACCTTTAGCCTGTGCCGGTCACGTGCCCTCGGGTGTGGGTCGTGACAAGAAGATAGAGTGTAGGTTTTTTTTATTAATTATCATGACATACATATTTACATTTTGATTTCTGACATCCGTTTTTTGGAATATATCAGAAGGTCTAGGGTGAGTGCTACATTTTGGGGACGTTACTGTGATCAGATTCAACAGTTCATGAACAAGCATGAAGAAGGAGCTATCATTATTGCTCTGCAATACTGCAAGATCAAGGTATTTAATGGATATCGCAGTCTTTCCAATTCCATGCATGCAACCCTTATCCTGATACACGAAAAGCTAGAAGAATTCATGGGGTTCCATGATCACGTTACCGAGTCTAATTTAAAAAGTCTTTTAATCGGAAGTTCTTCGTCCTCTGTTATATCTGTTTCACGTTATGCTGATCCATTTACTGCAGTATCTATCACATGTATTGGTGAGCTCCTCCTCTCTGTAGATGAGTCTGTTCATTGTATCATCGGAATTGTGCTCAAGGTTAACACAGATAAAGCTTGGTTTTATAATGGTTGCACCAAATGTAAAAGGAAAGTTGAAGAAGATGGTGAAACCTTCTACTGTAATTACTGTGCAGCCGCTATGTCGACCGCCATTCCAAGGTTTAGGCTTGAGTTGGTGGTGATTGATGACACTGTTCCTGCCAATTTTACTTTATTCGATCGTGAGGCTGCAAATTTTTTAGGAGTATCTGCGGAATTTATGATGACCAAAGCAGAAAAGGTATATGTTCAAGCTTGTATGATTTGTGCAGTGTTACTGTATAACTGTTTGTAAAATAACAGATAATTGAAACGACTAACACATTTATATTGCCGTGTTAGGTTGATGATGATTCTATGCAGTCTTTAGCGGAGTTTGACAAGTTTCTGGGTATCCCTTTTGTGTTCAAAGTGGGGGTGAAATTGGCAAAGTGGAGTTCAATGCCGTTAATTACCGTCCAGGCAATGTCAATCCCAATAAATGCTATGGACAGAAGAAAGTGAAGATTTCATCTTAAAAGAAGAGTCAAATACTAAGAGGAGTTCATGACCTTTATGAAGTCAACACTGTAAGTCAGGAGGATCTCAAGAAAGTTAAACTAGAGAAGATTTAATGATTTTCTTGACGAACAAAATTGAAGATTTTTGTTTTATATGGTGTTTCTTTTGTTTGAGATTTCTTAAATATTGTTTAAGCTTTTATTTGTTAAGGTTTTCACTTAATATGCAAACATGTGCTGCTAATTCTTACAGTTTTGATTTTTGATCAAGTTTATGGTCGTTCGATTTAAATTGACTTCGATGGAACTTTATTCCGCCCAACAAATTCATTTTTAGTCGTACATTAGAATTTTCAAATATCCCCTCACAAGTTGCTATATCAGTAGGAATCTTTAATTGGAAAGTTTTCAATTTTCTTTTACTTTCACTTACCCATACACGATGTTGTACCAATTCAGTTTAAAATTATTCACCTTAATTGAATATTTTAACCTTAAAATTAGTCATTACATTAATTGTTCTAGACGGGGCTTGATTTTGTATTGTTTACAACTAGATTGTGTTTATTTTTCACTATTGCTTTATTTATAAATAGAAGATATAAAATTTTGTTAGTTTCATTGTTTATTGTTGAATCTATCCCACATATTTATTGATTTGACAATTTTTCATTAATGAAAATATATATTTCAATGTTTCGATTAGGGGTGCGTTTTGTTAGTTTTAATAGATATTTTTAACAGAATAATATTTTTCGCTAAATCAATATGATAACCTAAATATTTTTAATACAATGGTTATAATAAACATTTAAACCTTGGATTTGGCAAAAAATTAGTACGAATACACCAAGATTACAACAAGATCTTTCCTCTTTATTATTGGCACGATTTTATAACTACTTCAAAACTCAAAATTCATTTGAGTAATCTCTACTTCGATTACAACAAGGTTATATCTATTTATTATCCGCTAAACACGTGATTCCAAAATGTTGTTGATAATGATAATTTGGATTGTCAAGTTGACGATGTTCTAATTATATTTTTATTTAGATTACTCATACACCATGTTGTAACAATTTTCTTTTAAATTATTCACCTTAATTGATTCTTTTAAAAGGAAAGCTTTTAATCAGGTTCAATTTAAATGGTTTTTGTTGAATCTATCTCGCATATTAGACAATATTCCATCAATAAAATTATACCTTTCAACTTTTCTATGGGGGTGCGTATTATTAGTTATAATAAATATTTTCAATGCAATTATATCTTTCCCTAAATCAATATGATAACCTAAATTATTTTAATGCAATAATTAGGCTAAATCGGAGTATGGTAATTCTGACCCAATATAATTATTTATAATGAATTGATTAGAATTTCAACATGTCCAACGTTTAAAAAGAAGTTTGCAGACAATAATTGACTTTTGTTTTGTTTATATTTACCTATATTAAATTAGTGTGGCATTTTATTATTATTAGAATATTTTTATTAATATGATAACCTAAATATTTTGAATACAATGGTTAGGATAAATATTTAAACCTTCGATTCAGCAGAATACCAGTACGAATACACCAAGAATACAACAAGATTTTACCTATTTATTATCCGCACGATTTTATCAATACTTCAAAAATCAAAATTCAATTGAGTAATCTCTACTTCGATTAGAGTAAGGTTTTTCCTATTTATTATCCACTAAACACGTAATTCCAATATGTTTTTAATAATGAAAATTTGGATTGTCAAGTTGACCATGTTCCAATTATATTTTGCTTTAGATTACTCATACACCATATTTTAACAATTTGCTTTTAAATTATTCACCTTAATTGATCATTTTTTTTAAAAAAAAAAATATTTCAATCAGGATCATTTTAAATGGTTGTTTTTGAATCTATCCAACATATTTCGCGATTTGACAATTTTCCATTTATCAAATTATATCTTTCAACTTTTCTATGGGTGCTCATATTATTAGGTATAATAAATATTTTCAATGCAATTATATTTTTCACTAAATCAATATGATAACCTAAATTTTTTAATGCAATAATTAGGCTAAATCGGAGTATGGTAAATCTGACCTAACCTAATTAATTATAATGAATTAATTAGAATTTCAACATGTTCAACGTTAATAAAGAAGTTTGCGGACAAAAATTAACTTTGTTTTGTTTCTATTTACCTTTATTAAATTAGTGTGGCATTTTATTCTTATTAGAATCTTCTTATTAATATATCTCTCATATTTACACAATGAATCAGTTGGATTCTTCAAATCCAATCACTATAAAGTAGCTAGAGGTAAAATTAATTGGGTTTTCATTTAGCGTTTATGAGGAAATCGCCCATGATGGTCCATATTAGCATGATTTCCTACTAAGGACCCTGTCAACCCAAAAATAGCCCATTACGCTCATATTGCTTTGTACAGAATAACACGTAATGAAAAACCAAAATCGAATCTCTAATCCACTCTCACCGTCACTTTCGTCCATTTATCAGATTTAGGGTTTCCGCTGCGTTTGCGTCTCACCCAAAGTCTGTCATATCAACCTCGATCCTTCTAGTTAAGTAGCTACTTCCAAATTCTTTTGCTTTCGTCTTACTAATGTTTTCATTGATTGTAATACCCAAGAAATTTTTTCGAAGTTTAAAATAAAATAAAATTTTAAGATTTAATTCAGGACCTAAGAAATTGGAAACCTGAATTAAATAGGGAAAGGGATTAAATTAAAAATGCATATTAATTATTATTTATTTAATTATTAATTTATTTATTTTTAATTATATTTATTTATTTATTTATTTATTTACTATAATTATTTTAATTATTTACTTAATTGGGGGAGTCATGGGTGGTTAAAAGAAAGAAAAGAAGAAGAGAAAGAAAGAAAAGAAAGAAAGAGAGAAAGAAGAGAGAGAGAAGACGAGAGATAGAGAGAGAGAGGGAGGAGTGGACGAAGATGAAGGGGGAAGGGCCACGGTTCGCCAGAAACCAGTTGGAGAAGAGCGGTCCGACGCTGGAAAAGCTCACCGGAGCTCGTAAGGTGTATGCCGTGTAAGCATTAAGTCTATATGTAGAGTAGAGGGTGTTGTAAGATGTAAACGGACTTTTCCGGATGAGTCGTTTACAAAGAATATATCGGGGGAATACCAGCAAAAAGGGTAGCTACTTGGTAGTAGAGGATACTTAGGTACGGGGACTCCGATGTAGGGGAGTTTATAGAAATAGAACCAAGTGTGCTATGCAAATAGCTAGTGTCTTGGCATGTTCCAAGACGGATATAAGAAGTCACTACGGAGGTAGCTAGTCGGACAAGCAGATTGAGTGAAAGTAAGCCTCACTAGAGAAGGCAATAGTTAACTCCTCGGAGAACTAATTTCATCATATCCACCGTTGTGGCCAGGAACAGTCTGGAACTCAGTTGGAAATTGGGAATTCCAACTTGTTTCTAGACCACATCCAAGCTAAGTCAGCTCTAATTGAAGAAGTTAAATCCGAACAAGACCAAGACGCCGACCTCAAACAGATTAGAGATACAGTGGTTAAGGGGGAGAAGGACGACGTCCGATTCTCCATAGATGACAGTGGCATACTCCGGTTGGAGGGACGACTGTGTGTACCTATGGTGGAATGGTTTGAAGGAAAGGGTCCTTGATGAGGCACACAAGACATCACACACAATCCATCCGGGTAGTAATAAAATGTATCAGGATCTAATAGAATTGTACTGGTGGAATGGTATGAAGAAAGATGTGGAAGACTAAGTATCTAGATGTCTAGTGTGTAAGCAGGTTAAGGCTGAACACCAAAAGCCCGCCGAAACACTTCAACAGATAGAAATTCCTGAGTGGAAATGGGAGAGGATTACTATGGATTTTGTGCCAGGATTGCCGCGATCAAAGAGGGGTTTGATTTAGTTTGGGTAATTGTTCATCGGATGACCAAGTACGCACATTTCCTGCCAGTTAAGACCACTAACAGAGTGGGTCAGTACGCCTAGTTGTACCTATCAGAGATAGTGAGGTTGCACGGGGTACCGGAGTCGATTATCTCTAACAGGGGGCCACAGTTTATCTCTCGATTCTGGAGAGCATTGCAGGAAGCGATGGGGACGAGGGTTGATATGAGTACAACGTTTCATCCCCAAACAGACGGGCAGTCCGAGAGGACCATTCAGATTTTAGAGGACATGCTTAGGGCATGCATTATGGATTTCGGCGGAGGGTGGGAGAAATACCTGCCGTTAGCGGAGTTTGCTTACAACAACAGTTACCAATCCAGTATTCAAATGGCACCCTTCGAGGCTTTGTACGGTCAAGTGCAGGTCCCCGATTGGGTAGTTCGAGGTCGGAGAGGCCAAGTTAGTTAGTCCATAACTTGTTCAGGATGCTTTGGACAAGATAAAGTCCATTAAAGAAAAGCTTGTGATGGCTCAGAGTAGGCAGAAGTCGTATGCTGACAACCGAAGGAGAGATTTAGAATTTGCTGTGGGTGAGTGGGTTTTCTTCAAAATTTCACCAATGAAGGGCGTGATGAGATTTGGCAAGAAAGGCAAGCTAAGTCCAAGGTACATCGGACCATTTGAGATTCTAGAACGCGTGGGGAATGTTGCCTACCATCTAGAATTGCCAGTGGAGTTGGAAGGAGTTCATCCGGTGTTTGACGTGTCTATGCTTCGCAAGTACCTGCCAAACCCCTCTCATGTAATCCAACCCCAGGAAGTACAACTAGCTGAAAGTCTAATTTATGAGGAGATGCCAGTGGAAATCTTAGACCGCCAGTTGAAGAAGCTGAGGTCAAAGGAATTGCCATTGGTGAAAGTCCTGTGTCGAAACCATTCGGTCGAGGAAGCAACGTGGGAAGTTGAGGCTGAGATGCGAAGGACATATCCTCACCTATTTCAAGACTATGGTTAGTAGGTTATTTGAAATTCGGGGACCGAATTTCTTAAGGGGGGAAGCTTGTAATACCCGAGAAATTTTTTCGAAGTTTAAAATAAAATAAAAAGGGGAAGAAAAGAAGTAGAAAATAATTTTTAGGATTTAATTCAGGACCTAAGAAATTGGAAACTTGAATTAAATAGGGAAATGGATTAAATTAAATATACATATTAATTATTATTTATTTAATTATTAATTAATTTATTTTTAATTATATTTTATTTATTTATTTATTTAATTATTACAATTATTATAATTATTTACTTAATTGGGGGGAGCCGTGGGTGGTTAAAAGAAAGAAAAGAAGAAGAGAAAGAAAGAAAAGAAAGAAAGAGAGAAAGAAGAGAGAGAGAAGACGAGAGATAGAAAGAGAGAGGGAGGAGTGGACGGAGATGAAGGAGGAAGGGCCACGGTTTGCCAGAAACCGGCCGGAGAAGAGCGGTCCGATGCCGGAAAAGCTCACCGGAGCTCGACTACAACATCTTCCTCACCTCCCACCGATCGAATCAAAGATTGGTAACCCCAATTTCATTCGAAACCCTCAATTTCTCCATTTTTAGGGATTTCTTCGACCCACCTTCGATTGGATTGTTTCGAGGGTATATTGAGACCTAGGAAGTGTTCTTCAACACTTAGTTGGGGTAAGAATCGAGACTATACCCTCGGGTTTAGCCGAATTTGAATTTTGAAGGGTTTGGGGTTGAAAATTCTAAATATTCATGAATTGCGGAAATTATTGATAATTAGGATTGAGCTTGGATTTGAGTAAATAGGATTGGATTGGTATTATTGAAATTATATGGTTAAAATATTAGTTGAACAAGACCCGTGAAGAGCTGGCCCGAGGTTACTAAGGTTCAACCTTGACGTTAACGTGCCGGGTCCCCGCTCGGATTGCCCAAATACACTTTAAGGGTGATGTTGAGGGCTCCAAACCTCTTCTTTTCAATCTTAAACAGCCTAGAAAAACTTCTAAATATGCTATCAAGCATCAAGAATTATTTTAGGTACCTTCTTGTTTCTCAAAGATGGAAACTTGCGGAACAATGAAGTCCAAAATTTAAAATGCGAATTTAATTCCTTCGTAATTATTAGGAAACCTTCAGTAGAATAATTTAGAAGCATATCGAGGTTTAGTAACTCAAATCCAAGGCTCCAAAATCAATTCAAGGTGAGCGATAATTATACAAAACCAAGTGTGTAGCACTTAAGACTCTCATGGAAGAGAGGGAAGACGGATAAGACCAAGAACCAACGTCTAGATGCAGTTTTAGGCACGAGCATTTCATATGCATATGAATTGCATATAGTTTGAGATGTTAACCACATGAATGAATTCGTTAGGAAACCACGACTCGTCCAGAGCGGGAGTTACTCTAGGACAAGCACAAGGAAGCCTTCTAGGTGAGGGGTTTCCCATCCTTGCCCTATAGCGTTGATTGAGGATGTGGATATGTGGTTTGCCTACTTGCCTATTTGTAAGAATTATTTAGTGGTTAACATGCTATTGTTGTTCCTAAACTGTTATATATGAAAGTATTTGTATATGTGTGTTTGACTACAGGTAAAGAGGTACTGGAGAGTATCCATGTGACGACATGAGATACGCCGAACAGTACAAGCAAGGAGGTAAGTTGTTGATTGAGTCCAAGGTTTGGTTTACCCTATTAATTATAAACTCATTAAAGAAATCGTATAGAAGTTGTTAGTAAACGTCGACGTTTTATGGTAATTGAACTTAGGAATGGCCTTAGAGCTAGGTTATGATCTAATCAAGGGTTTGGGTAATAAATAAGGATTAAAAAGATCTCATAAATTGATTAGTGAGTCATAGGGAGGTTCACACTACCTAGGTAAAGTCAGTTTAGGATAGTAAATGGTAGATAGAGTCAGGATCCCAACTGAAAGCTTGGGAAGAGAAACAAGTTAAAAGATTTCCCCGTTGAGGCCATTACCCTAGCCTAGCACTAGGGTCAGTTAAAGATTTAAAACATTTGCCCGTTGAGGCCATTGCCCTAGCCTGGCACTAGGGTCAGTTAAATATTAAAACATTTGCCCGTGGAGGCCATTGCCCTAGCCTGGCACTAGGGTCAGTTAAAAGATTAAAAGATTTGCCCGTTGAGGCCATTGCCCTAGCCTGGCACTAGGGTTAGTTAAAGATTAAGAGAATTTTCCTGTTGAGGCCATTGCCCTAGCCTGGTACTAGGGTCAGTTAAACATTAAAAGAATTTGCCCTTTGAGGCCATTGCCCTAGTCTGGTACTAGGGTCAGTTGAGTGATTTACAGTTTTCAAATGATATGTTAAAAGTGTTTACTTGTTATGAAAAGCATGATAGAGGAGCATGATTCGTAGGTTTACCTATGATTTTATGTTATATTAAAATTGCCAGATCGTAATATAACATTTGATAAACTGGACTTTCATGCGCATGTGATTGTGGGTGTTTCCCTTTCCCCAGCTGTAGTGGTACCCGCCACTATGCCGAGGATGGGAAGCTTCTCACTGAGTCTGTTTGACTCACTCCCTCTGCTTAAATGTTTCAGATACAAGGATCGAGCAGGCATCGACGTCTAGACAGTGAGACGGACATCAAACCATCCTTACGCACTTGTTCGCGTGGGTGGACACCTTTTGGTTATTTTGATTCTTTTGGTTGTACATATTATAAGTTGTAAGGGTTGTATATATATATTTATAGCTTTCGATATGTACCTACTCTAGACTTGTCGGCTTCACATGTATTTAAAGACAGGGTCCAGTTTGAGGATAAACTAGGATATATGTATGAGTATATAAACTTCTGCATGTGAATATGATAGATCGTACGCATTGAGGCGTACGTTTAATATGATATGGATATATATATTATGTGTGCTTGCTGCATTTGAATATGATAGATACAGTCAATATGATATGAATATTTACATTATGAGTGTTGATATATATATCTATACACTGAGCTGAGCTGAAGTGGTATTGAGCGAACCGGGGATTGTAGGTTAATTAGGCCACCAGTGAGGTGTGACCACTATTATGATATATATATATTGATTATATAGCAGGGTAGTTATAGTTATGTTTACAGGGTGAGGCTTACGGGTTTAGAGGTAAAAGTCTATTCCCGTGCCGATCACATACTCCAGATTTGGGGTCGTGACATTGACAATTTCTTTTGTTTGATCATTTATGTCCCATTGTTTTACATTCTAATTGTTCTATTTCTAATAGATGATTGTATTAAGAAAATTTAAGATTTTCACCCTTAGGTATTATGAAAATTCTATAGCTGTCATTTTACTAATTTTTTTTTCAATGTTTACTTTAGTTTAATCTATTAGGTCCCACCGTTTTATATTCTAAGTGTTCTATTTCATCCTCTTTTCTTCCAGTTTATTAGGTAAAACGACTTTTACTAGACTTTTCTTCGACGTTTACTTTAGTTTAATCTATTAGGTCCCACCTGGTTAAATTTTGAAGTGTTCTATTTCATCCTCTTTTCTTCTAGTTTATTAGGTCATTCCAAATTATATTGCTGTTGTCTTATTAACATTTTCTTCGATGATTTCTTTTGTTCAATCTATTAGGTCCCACCGTTTAGTATTCTAACTGTTTTATTTCGAAGTGATAATTGGATTATTAAAATTAAACTATCATGAGTTATTTAGCATATAATTCTTCTATGTTTCTTTGGTTCAATCTGTTAGGTCCTACCGTTTTGTATTCTAATTGTTCTATTTCAAAGCAATGATTGTATTATGAAAATTAAACCATCGCAAGTCCTTTTTCATATCATTCTTCTATGTTCCTTTAGTTCAATCTATTAGGTCCCACCGTTTTTTATTCTAATTGTTCTATTTCTAATTTCTGTTTGTATCATGAAAATTAAGCCACCATAAGATGTTTTGCATATCATGTTTCTATGTTTCTTGATTTTCAGGTTTCTCTAACTGCATCCTTAGCTACTCAATTCGATGTCTGTTTATAATCCTTCAGTCGTTGTTTGTGCCTTTAGTGTCCTTGGCTATGCATCTGTAGGGATATATCTCAAGGACGGTGAATTTGATTCAAAAGAAACATTAATCCCTCTTCCACCACTACCATTAGATGTTGCTTATCGGTTTTCAACTTTAACTGGGGTAGTCAATGGCATCCTTTGCATAGATTTTGCAACATCTGTTGGTACAGAAATATATGCACTCTACAACATAACCAATTCATCTGTTCATATGGTTCAATCTATTCAACCAACATCAGATAATGGTAATTTAATTAATAGTTAGGGTTATTATTTCACGGTCTTCAGATAGCAGCTATTATAATTTCTTTACGCTTTAATTATCTTAAATTTTCAAGTAAAGTCTTATCAGGTTTTGGTGGCAACTCTATTACTGGTCATGAGTGCATAGTCAGAATGTGGAAGGATGATCTTCATGGTATCCCTTCGTCTATGTCAGTTTATGATACCTTATATCGCACGTGGTCACCCATACAATAACTTTTATGTGATGTTTCTCAAATATATGATGGATATATTCATATCAATTGTATGCTGTACTGGGTTGCTCGCAAGGAAACTACTGACAACTCCAACTGTAAGCCATTACTTATTGCATTCAACATTGCAGAAGGACATGGCTCAGTTATGATGTATCCATCAACATAGTCGGTGATCAGTTTTTCTTGAAAGAAGTTGATGGAGCTCTGGGTATCATTACTTGGACTTTTGGTAGGTTGGAGATTACTAGGGATTATAATCTTTATATGAAGCGCAACGCATCTAATGGGTCAGCAATATTTCGTCGGGTTAAACGTGTTAAAGATGTTCCAGTCTGGATGAAATTTCTAACTTATAGGAATGATAAGTTTGTGTTTCATTGTGACGATCATTTTCAGGTAGATGTCAACAAAGCATTTATTACATGGACATCTTCAACTTCCCAGAATGTGGCCTATGTGATATGGTGAAGATTGTTGCGCCCAAGCCACATAAGTTTGTTTTAAAGAGCACATTCTCATGGAACTCTTCCTCTAGGATTATTTAGTAGAATAACTTCTTTTGTTAATGGGTTTTTATTTTCAGCTTATCATATGGTGCACACATAATAGTTTGAACTTAGTATATATTTTTCTCGGTCTTTTTGATTAGAAACCTTTTGTTTGACCTCAATGGATAATATTTTAGTATTTTTTACATGATTTAAACCATGTCACGCCTTGACTTATTATGATTCATACCAAAAATTGTTTGTATATATGCATATCTATCAAATTTATAACAAATCACCCATATTTTAAAACAGTTATTGTTAAACTTGGAATCATTACAGAATCGATTTTAATAAATCTAAATTTACAACCCAATTTTGACTTTACGTATTACTATTTTTTGTTTATCATTTATCATTCTTGTGATTTTATATCCAATTCCGAAATTCTATTATGATAATTACACATTAAGACTATTTAAACCTTAAGCATTAATAATTGTTATAATTGAACCTCATGCAGATCAAGATAAATAACCATCCAAACAAGAATCCTTTTATAACAAACCAAATTTTTAATTAATTTAGTGTTAAACATGGATTGTTTATATAAATTATTTTTAGTAAGTCTGGATTTAGAACCGAAAGTTGACTTTATGTATTAATACTTTATATTTTTAAATCTTGTGATTTGTTATCCAAATCCGAATTTCGTTAATGATAATTACACAAACATAGGGATTGTGATAGTGCATATCCAAATCGGGAGTACGTGACCGGCACGGGAATAGATTTTTACCTCTAAACCCGTAAGCCTTATCCTGTTCACATGACTATAACTACCCTGCTATACAAACAATATATATATCATACTAGTGGCCACACCTCATTGGTGGCCTAATTAACCTGCAATCCACGGTTCGCTCAATACCGCTTCAGCTCAGTCCAGTGTATAGATATATATCAACACTCATAATATAAATATTCATATTATATTGACGGTACGTCTCATTACGTACGATCTATCCTATTCACATGCAGCAAGCACACATAATATATATATCCATATCGTATTGAGCGTACGGCTCAATGCGTACGATCTATCGTATTCACATGCAGCAGTATATATACTCATACATATATTCTAGTTTAACCACAAACTGGACCCTGTCTTTAAGTACATGTGAAGCCGACAATTCTAGAGTAGGTACATATCAAAAGCTGTAAATATATATATATATACAACTCTTACAACTTTAAAATATGTACAACTAGAGAAATCAAAATAACCAAAGGAGTCCACCCACACGAACAAGAGCGTAAGGATGGTCTGATGTCCTTATCACTGTCCGGATGTCGATGCCTGCCCGATCCCTGTATCTGAAACATTGAAGCAAAGGTAGTGAGTCAAACAGACTCAGTGAGAAGCTTCCCATCCTCGGTGTAGCGGCGGGTACCACTACAGTTGGGGAAAGGGAAACACCCACAATCACATGCGCATGAAAGTCCAGTTTATTAAATGTTATATTACGATCAGGCAATATTAATATAACATAAAATCATGGATAAACCTACGGATCATGCTCCTCTATCATGCTTTTCATAAACAAGCAAACACTTTAAACATATCATTTGAAAATTGTAAATCACTCAACTGACCCTGGTGCCAGGCTAGGGCAATGGCCTCAACAGGTAAATTATTTTAAATCTTTAACTGACCCTAGTGCCAGGCTAGGGCAATAACCTCAGCGGGCAAATGTTTTAATCTTTAACTGACCCTAGTGCAAGGCTAGGGCAATGGCCTCAACATGCAATCTTTTCTGACTTGTTTCTCTTCCCGAGCCTTCAGCTGAGATTCTGACTCTATCTACCCATTACTATCCTAGACTGACTTTACCTAGGTAGTATGAACTTTCCTATGACTCACTAATCAATTTATGAGATCGTTTTAATCCTTATGTAATACCCAAACCCTTGATTAGATCATAACCTAGCTCTAAGGCCTTTCTTAAATTCAATTACCATAAAACGTCGATGTTCACTAACAACTTCTACACGATTTCTTTAATGAGTTTCTAATTAATAGGGTAAACCGAACCTTGGACTTAATCAACAACTTACCCCTTTGCTTGTACTGTTCGGCGTATCTCAAGTCATCACATGGATACCCTCCAGTACCTCTTTACCTGTAGTCAAACACACATATACAAATACTTTCATATATAACAGTTTAGGAACAACAATAGCATGTTAACCACTAAACAATTCTTACAAATAGGCAAGTAGGCAAACCACATATCCACATCATCAATCAACCCTGTAGGGCAAGGATGGGAAACCCCTCACCTAGACGGCTTCCTTGTGCTTGTCCTAGAGTAACACCCGCTCCGGACGAATCGTGGTTTCCTAACAATTGCATTCACGTGGTTAACAATCTTAACTATATGCAACTCACATGCGTATGGTATGCTCGTGCCTAAAAATGCACCTAGACGTTGCCAAGAACCGAGTTCTTGGTCTTATCCGTCTTCCCTCTCTTCCATGAGAGTCTCAAGTGCTATACACTTGGGTTCGTATAATTATCGCTCACCATGAATTGATTTTGGAGCCTTGGATTTGAGTTACTAAACCTCGATATGCTTCTAAATTATCCTACTTAAGGTTTCCTAATAATTACGAAGGAATTAAATTGCCATTTTAAAATTTGGACTTTATTGTTCCGCAAGTTTCCATCCTTGAGAAACAAGAAAGTATCTAAAATAATTCTTGATGCTTGATAGCATATTTAGAATTATTCTAGGGTGTTTAAGATTGAAAAGAAGAGGTTTGGAGCCCTCAATATCACCCTTAAAGTTTAATTGGGCAAACCAAGCAGGGACCCGGCACGTTAACGTCAAGGTTCACCCTTAGTAACCTCGGGCCAGCTCTTCACGGGTCTTGTTAAGCTAATATTTCAACAATATAATTTCAATAATTCCAATTCAAGCCTATTTACTCAAATCCAAGCTCAATCCTAATTATGAATAATTTCCCCAATTTATGAATATTTAAAATTTCAACCCCAAATCCTTCCAAATTTGAATTCGGCTAAACCCGAGGGTATAGTCTCGATTCTTACCCCAACTAAATGTTCAAGAACACTTCCTAGGTCTCAATCTACCCTCGAAACAATCCAATCGAAGTTGGATCGAAGAAATCCCTAAAAATGAAGAAATTGAGGGTTTCGAATGAAATTGGGGTTACCAACCTTTGATTCGATCGGTGGGAGGTGTAGGAGATGTCGTACTCGAGCTCTGGTGACTTTTCCGGCATCGACTAGCTCTCCCCGGTCACGTTTCCGGCGAACCCCAACCCTTCTTCTTCTTCTTCCTCACGCCTCTCCTCCCTCTCTCTCTTCTTTTTCTCTCCTTCTTTCTTTGTTTCTTTCTTTCTGTCTTTCTTCCTGTGGCCCCCCTCTATATATCCTTTCCTTTTATTTGCTTCATTCTAAAAAAACAAACCTACGGTAACCCCCACCCCAATTAAAATAAATTAATATAATAATTAAATAAATTAATTAATATAATTAAAAATAAATTAATTAATAATTAAATTAAGACACAACTAATATATATTTTATTTTCTTGTTTTTTTTAAATAGATAATAAGATAAATAACAATCACTTAAAATAATAAAGGTATATTTTTAATTTAATTTCCTTTCTCTATTTAATTCAGGTTTCCAATTTCTTAGGTCCTGAATTAAATTCCGAAAATTATTTTCTACTTCTTTTCTGCCACTTTTATTTTATTTTAAACTTCGAAAAATTTCTCGGGTATTACAATCAGATAAAATTTCCAATTGCTCAGGGGAAGTTGAAGCTTCTAGTGTTTGTTTTGCAGCCTTAGACTCTTTCCTCAACGTTAAGTACCTTCTTGTTTCTCAAGAGTGGAAACTTGTGGAACAATGAAGTCCAAATTCTACAATGATAATTTTATCCCTTCATAATTATTAGGAAGCCTTAAGTAGGATGAATTAGAGGTGTATTGAGGTTTAGAAACTAGATTTCTTAGAACCCGAGTAAGAACACAAGTTGAATCAAAATGCTTCGACCTTCTTAAAATTAGGATTCCTTCCAATCAAGTTAGATAAGCTTCCTTAGATGTGAATACAAGTTATATAGAGAAGTATGTGAAACACTCAAGTAGAGTGTTATATTCGAGTAAGTCAAGTGTCCGAGGAAGGATACGAATAAGTTGGGATAGAGAAGTCCAATAAGACCAAGAGCTTGACTCTATGGCAACCATTGACTACATGTGAGAGTATTGGAGAGTTAAATAACAAGTTAAGCTAAGTAATAACCTTAATGAAGTAAATGTTGTTCTTATAGGAACAACGGCACGCAATAGAGTGCAACAGGAACTCCAAGGAGACTAAAGTTACAGGAGAGGATTCGATGGAAGGTTGGCCAAGGTGAGGGCTCTTCCATCTCTGCTCCTGGGGTTGTATGCCTTTGTGGATTACATGAGTATGTTTATTTTCTGCTTGTCTGATATGTGTTAGCTAGATGTATAGAATGCTAAAAGAATAAAAGAACTAGAAAATAGGTTGTGGAAAGTATTTTGGATAGGAAGACATAGGAGTAGAGTGTAATTGTTTGCTATGATTGGTGTGTTACAAATCCAACTCATACACTCCGGAGGCATGATGAGTATTTTATTAAATCTTTTCCCACGACGGTGGCAAGAGTCCTTGTACGAAAGGACTAAGCTTTTATTTTAAAAACTCGTCACGACGACGACTTAGATTATAATCATGCAAAAGGAGTTATTGGTGGGTTTCAGATTTGGTTATGCTAGCGATGTGAAACATTGACTAGAACAACGTCTGATGGCGCTTGAGATCTCAGTTTTATAATCACCATGACGATGGTCATTGCCCTATCCTAGTAATAGGGTCAGAAAGGATTTATATTGCTATGACGATAGCTTGAGGCTCAGATAGTGCATCTGGACGGGTATATGAGTTATATCCTATTGAGGATATTCGTCCATATTAACAAGGAGAGGAATTTTTGATCCTTCAGGAAAGATACAAAGAATCATATTAATATGTGAGACTAAGATAAGGAGACATGGGAGGAACCTACGGGTGAACCGTGAGCCTGATCTTGTAGAAGAAAGATCACCCTGTTGAGTTGGTCTAGGGTGTGTCAGTGGCCATGCTTCGAGACATCGTGTCGTGCCCGCCATTATGGCCTGGTTGGGTAATGGACGAGTGGGCTCAAGCTATGATGATACCGCGGTTAGTGCCTCGCAGCGAGGGGTCAGGACGTGCCACTTGGTGGCTATGGGTCAGTTGTTTGATAGATAGAAGTTGTTTGTGTTTGATTAATAGAATTGTCACGGGGTGACCAGTAACCAAGTGAATGGGTTACGTAAGTTTTGCCACCTGATGGCCAGCAACCTGAGTGCACGAGTTCGAAGTAGAAAAGCGACGTAGTGGCTAGTAGATACCCCAGAGTAGGACAAATTAAGTAGAGGTATGCTATAGTATCTGTGTGTATGTACAAATTGTCTGTGTTTGCATATAATTGCTTATTGTGCAGCATAGTGGCGACGTACAGGATTATGTCCCCACAACGTCTAGTTTGATTCAAACATGCTGAACGTGAGAAGACCGGTAAGTAAAAGCTGGCACTATATGTTACATGTTTACTTGTTGATTGATGATGTGGAATAAACTGCTGCATGCTTATATATGTTAAATGCATGTGAGTGGTTGGGTGAAATATCTGTTGTTGTGTGACCACCAAGAATATATGCCAATTTACAGTAACAAGTTATTTTTGCATGTGCTTCTGTATGACTCCCAATCCCAGCGCTATGGTACCCGCCTTGCGCCGGGGATGGGTGTCCTCACTGAGTCGCGTGTTTAAGACTCACGCCTCATTTTTACTACACAGAGACAGGTTAAGTACAGTTGGAAGAAGTCTCGGTGGAACGAGGGACAAGCAAAACTTTCCAAGACCCACAACTTGTTCATGTGGGTGAATAAATTGTAATTGTAATTTAATTTACTTTATAATTGTATCATAAAGTATAGGGTAGGCGTACCCAATTAGATTGTATTACTAAATCTAGAACTGTCAGCTTCACAAACCTTAAAGATCATGATTAGTTATATCGCGATACAGGGAAAACTTGTTTCTAATATATATATATATATATATATATATCTGTTGCATGTGAATAGGATAGGCAGCATCTTCGGATGTGTAGCTAGCACACAAGTTATATATATTATGTGTGTTTTCCTATATCTATATCCTGAAGTGGCATTGGCCGTGGATTTGCTTGCCTAGGATAGGCCACCATTTCGGTGTAGCCATGGTATTATAATGCATGTGAATGTATTTTCAATAATAGATATTCTGTCAATCATGTGATAAGGCTTACAGGCATAGCGGTATTCCCTGTGTCTGTGCCGGTCACGGTCCTCTAAATAGGGGTCCTGACATTAATTCTCCTGTTGTTCATACTAATATATGGGAGTCCAAGTCTGTTTGCATAAATGGTACTATATACTAGATTTCTTATCCTACTCTTGGTGCCCCTGAGCAATTCCCACATGTCCTTCATTTTGAGTTGGCTGAGCAGATCTTTAGCACTATATCTGGTCCTACTAATAGACCAGTCGTGTCATATATACCTGTCGAGTTCCAAGGTTCATTAGCAATTATTTGTGCTGAGCTACAGGCCCTTGAGTTAGTTTGATACATCATGATGCAGCTGATGTATGATTGTAATTCTCAACACTACTGGTGGCCCGTTCTTTTTTGTACCTATCTCAATGACAACACACGCTTCATAGGTTTTGTTGACAACCAATTTGTCATGCAATATTGCTGGCATCTGCATGTTGAATACTATTGACGTAACAACATCATGCTCCTCAATTTTGATAGCACCCGCAGTTTGAGTACACTTAGGGCTATTCAGAAAGACCCATTTCTTGAGATATATCCATCTAATATTTTTAAGTACTACCCATCTTTGTTATTGGTTTAATGCACTTAAGATTCTTAGCTTTTGGTGTTCTACGTGTTTCTGGACAATGGACCTTTTTGGGATAAATTTTTAATTATTATATGATATTTAATCATTTATCTTTCAACTTATTACCATAAACCACTATGATTAAGTTTTCAGAATGTTTGATTTTTTTCTCTTATGTAGATGTTTTTTTTAATTTAATTAATGCGTTTTGTGCTTTTTGCTTGGTTAAGTATTCAAAATTTCGTACAAACTTATTATGCCATTAAATAAATCCTTTGATTTGTTATATCAATGCTCTTGGATATATTGGGGTCTTCGAGACTAAATATCCGCCCATGGAGGTGTTCGATCGGGTCGAGTGAGGATCCATTGGAAAGCTCGCTGAGAGACGAACAAAACGACACCAAGATCACACTCATCGGAGGTTACACGAGCCCGCACTCGTGGCCGAAAGTGGGCTAGGTGATCATGATGGAAGCATGATATTTTGTTCATATTCCAAGTTCCACATTGCTTGCGTCAATGATGAGAGCTCTCTCATCCTCCTATAAATAGGAGTGACTCCACACCTTTCTAGTTGCTCATTCCATGTGTTGGAAAGGGGGGGTCCCGTTTGGGAAACCCCACATAGTATAATATTTCTCTCTCTCTCTCTCTCTCTCTCTCTCTCTTGAGTCATCTTTCGCGCATCAGTCGTGGACATGTGGCTCTACCTCTCGTAGGTAGAATCCTCCGTTTGGTACGACCCTTTTCGGTCGTTTGGAGGTCAGCCATGGTAGAACAGAGGCACTGGCAAGATCCGAGGTTTTAGCCATGGCGTCCAGGTTAGTAGCTTCCGCAATATTTAATTTTGCCTAGATTTATTTTTGGTTTTTCTTTCGGTCCCTGGGTCGGGTCGAATCATGTGGATTCGAGCCTTTCCCTACATTGGTATCAGAGCCCGATTATGCTATGGCTCTGTTCTCCAGAAATTGATGAACCGAAAAGGGTTAGAAACATGTTTAGGGCTTGTATGATTTTTTATTTATTAAAAACTTAGGAACATTCTTAGGTTCCCAGTTTTATTTAAATGTTTTAATTTTGATTTAAAACAAGTGTTAGATGATACATTGTAGGGTAAGGTCCTGTGGATTGGGTTTTGAATTTAAATTTAATATATGATATTTTTAAATTCAATATTGATTGGTAACCAAAACCCTAAACCTACAAACATGTTTAGGTTCCCCTTTCTTATTAGAGACCCCAATTCACATATATATAAATATTATTTTAAGGTATGTGTACCCTACATATATATGTCCATGTATGCTACTGCTTTGGAGAGGGGGAACGTTGACTGATGAGCCTGAGTTGACTGGCCGAGGCTGACAGAGCCACCGGTGATCGGCGCCGGTAGTGGCCGGCCGGCAGGTGTTCGGAGGTCATCGCCACCGTGGCCGGTGGTTCACCGGAGACCGGCACGGTCGCCAGTCTCGACAGATGTCCGACGGCTGGCCAAAAATGGTTCAGCAACCGCCGCCGCCATGGGCCGCCGAAGAAGGCGGGCGACCGGCGGTGCTTCGGCGACCAGCCACAGCCGCATGACGCTGGACACGGTAGAGCGCCGCCGTCGTTTGTCGGTGGAGGCGGCTGACCGTTGGTGCTCTAGCGACCACCAGAGGCCAACGGTTGACCGTTGACTGGTCAACAATGACCGTTGACCAACGTCGAATAGTCTTATGTTCTGCATAATTTCTCCGTTTTAGCTCCAATTTCGACGATTTTTTAGTCGTTTTTCTTGTTTTAGCGAGTAGAATCCAAATATGGGGAGAAATTAAGGTGAAATTGGAGTCTAAAGAGCGAATATCACCATCTCTTGACTCATTCAGATACACAATGACAGAGATGATTTAAGCAGTTTGATCGTTTAAATTACGTTTAGCGTTTTGCTCGAGTGGGAGCTAGGGGTAGTATGTGGCAAACCCATAACTCGATGTAAACGCTTATCCATGTCGGAGTTTAAATAGTAAGTGACTATTTAAATGATTGTAACCATTTTAATCAAGTGGAAGTTCGAGATCGTGCCTGTGGTGACTCGATGTCCTTCTTGAACGCTTACATAGTGGGAATCCAAAAGGGATTTTGAATAGTATGAGACTATTGTATGAAAATTGTTGAGTCAAGCAGAGAAAGGTGTAAATATATAGACTCTCTGTGTGATGAGGGTGGTTGACCCCACTTCTCGAATTCAGAGACTGACTATATCTACACTCATCTTGCGTTGATTACAATTTTCTAGAGTTGTGTGTTGTGTAATAAGGAGCTGTGTAATTAGTGTTAGCGTTTAGGATTGACATATAGTGTAAATACAAAACTTGTAAATGTGGATCACATTAGAGACACCAGTTTTGTGACACTGTGGCCACTAAACTGAGGCAGCTTACAATCAAGTTTGATGCCTCCAAGATGCGCTCTGACAAGAGCTTGAAGACGCATTTAAGGGAGAAATCAAACATGATTTGAGAGTGTGAGAAAGCCTAAAAACTCCTCACTGGTAAACAGTGAGTTCAAACTATTGTTAGATCTCTTCCATCCTCTTGGGAGTGCATGTGGGTCATTCTCACCTCCACTAATACCATCAAGTTTCTTGGTGATATTAAACACCACCTAATGCTCAAGGATTGTTGGTATAAGGCTGTGAAATCCATCGAGCACGTAGCCTAAGTGGCTAAAGTTTCTTAGAGCTATAGGCTCCAAGAACAAGGACAATGGGTCCAAGAGACGTGGTGCTAGGAAGAGAAAGGCTGAGTGTAAGGTAAGTAGCCTCAGTTCAAAGGAAAAGCAAGAGAGGAAAAGAGATTTTGGCCAAGGTCAAATGTTGTTTGTGCCAATCCATATGGTACTATGGGCAAAAAATTGTTTGCAGCAATCATTTTCCTCTCACCCATGAACATTGGTTTATGGAGTTCCGTCTTCTGCCCAATGGGAGTAGAAGTATACTCATGGGAACAAAGCATTATTAAAGTTAAGAGGTTGGGTAGCTACAAAACGAAGTTCGTAGTGACCACTCTTTAACTTTATACATGTTGTGTGTTCTAGATACTGAACGAAACTCATTATGAGTTATTTTTCCAAAATAGAACTTAGGATATAATGTGATCTACATGTTTATCATGACTCTTTAGTGTTAGTTCTGATTTTATGACAATGCTTGTGTTGTGATACACTTTGAATTACATTCACGTAATCCAACTAGTTGCTTTGATGTGTCTTCCTCTGTGGTTGATACACCTATTTGGCAAGTGCGTGTGGGACGCAATTACGTATTAGCAAAGGAGAATTTGTGAGGACAAATTCCCAATGCTAGTGTGTAAATGTTATCTTACAGAGAAAGCAACATGAGAACCATTCAGTCATGAAATCAGAAAACCCGCTTTCATCAAATTAGTCCACTCGGACATCAGCGGTCCAATAAGCGTGAGGGCAAGGCAAGTGGCCCTGTATTTTCTCACAGTTACGTGATGAAATTAGGGATATTTAGACAACTAACTATTCCACACATTCCATAGCAAAATGAGTTGCTCCTGGAGTTGGTTAACTTGATAATGACTCAGGTGAACGTTCCCATTGGGGAGATGCTTTGCCAACAGTCACTTTCATACTTAACCACATGCCCTTTCAAATTATGTGAGTGACTCCTTATGAGTTCTAGTTAGGTAAAAGACCTGATTAGAGTATGTTGAGACCATGAGGGTATGCAGCATACTTGATCCTTCCTATGAGTATGGGAAGCTTGACCCTAGAGGCTAGTAGCGTGTCTTGGTAAGATAGCTTGGTCACTCAAAAGGATACATCTTCGTTAGCAAGAATGAAGACACTCCGACCACATAATTTAAGTCTAAGGATCTAATGGTCCTTAAGACAAACTTTTCCAGAGCAAGGGAGACGGATTTTGGGATGTGCATCTTTATTGAAAGGAGGCGGACCTACAACACGTTGAGAGGAGCGTATAGACGCATCTCCGGTTACAGAGTCCAGTGGGAGTAATGCTTACGAGGAGCATATCTTCCACGAAGCACAATCCAATAGGAGTACTAGAGGAGTACTAAATTATCAAGTAGAGCCTTTAATAGTTCAAAAGGCTATCTCTGTCTCTACTAGTAAAAGGTGGACTAAGACGGTGGAAGAAGAAAAGACGAAGTCTATAAGGACATACCAAGTATAAGACTTGGTGGATCTTCCCCGTGTCACAAGGCAATTTGTGAACAAGTGTGCTCTCAAAATTTTAAGGGAGGAAAATGGGTCAAATGACCACTACTAGGCACATTTAGCAATGAAGAGGTACACACAACAAGAAGGTATCGACTGTGACGAAGCCTTCTCGTCTGTTGTGTGATCAAAGTATGATTCTAGCTTTGGTCATCAGTTTAAGTCTAGGGTACATCGATTAATATGTCAAGACCACTTTATTATATGGCAAACTAGGTGAAGGGATCTACGTGCACAAGCACATAGGTCTAACGGCAAAAGGCCAGGAGCACAGAGTATGCCGACTCCAAGGATCTGTCAGGATCTCACATATTCATCTAGACTCATGGTAATTGACCACTTAGCCTATTTCAAGAAAGCTGAGCGTATTTTATTACCCTCACGCTATATGTAGAAAACATATGGCTAGCTAGAAATAACACAGAGGCTGCTTTAGCCAATTAAGGATGGTTATCCTTTCATCCTTAAGATAAAGGAATTGGGTTAGGCAGTAGGAGTCAAGTATCATGGACAATGCTACAAGAATTGATTCACTCTATCACAAGAATCCTATGAAGGAGAGATTCTTGGTGGATTCCATTTGAGGGGACCTGAACCCGGGGGGATGTGCTAGTAGCAAAAGGGAAGAGTTTGAGTCTTGCTACACGTCTTAAGACTAAGTCAGAGATGGAGTCGTTGGATAGTATTTTGATACATATAGTTGGCAGCTTGAAGTACAATGTGGAGTGTACTCGCTCCAACGTGTCTTTTGTAGTCGGTTTGGTGAGCCGTTATCAGTCAAACCTAGGTTAGACAAATTGTTTAGAGTGTGCTGAGGTACTGGTAGGGCACTGCTGACAATCGATTGCTTTCATCATATTAGTGACCCACAAACGGCAGGCCACACATTGATGTCGATTGGGTAAAAGACTTGGATGAGACGACATCCACGTCTTGGTGTGTTTTGCTAAGCACTGGAACCATCTTGAAGAGAGGAAAGTAAGGATTATGCATTTCTCTGTCCAATAGGGACATGGAGTTCATTGCATGATCATCAGCAGTACAGGGCAATTTGGATTGGAAGATCTAAAGTCACTTATAGATCACAGACAGAGCTGTTGACCAAGTGACATTGATCTCATAAAGTCAAACAGCTATGGTTTACACCAAAGAAAACCTAAGTACCACAAGAGAACGCAACACAACTTTTTATGAGACATCGTTACATAGTAGTTAACTACCCTATTGTGTTAGTCTAAGCATCAAGTGACCGGAGAGAGGATAGGGTCCTCTCAGTATGACCTATGATAGAGCATTGGCTCTATACCCTTACGAACCCGCATTAGTGGGTTGGCTGTATAGAGATACAAGCTGCAAAACTAATGTTTTAGATACACAGGATTGCTTAGAACAGGGTGATTTAACATAGTTTATGTCATGAGGGCAGGCTTTGTGAGAGCTCTATTTCTTGATCATAAGTAAAGAATGATGCATAGGCATACCTTTATTTTGTGTGGATCAAGAAATAGAAGTACTTATTACACAATATATAAAGTATATCATACAGGCTTTCGAGGTTGGCTCTCTCACACGAGCAACCGCCTTGGACACACAGGTGGTGTGGGCCAAGATGAGACTTGGGTGCTTTTTCCTTGAACACCAAAATGGGATATAGTGTGAACATCCAGAGGCAGCTGAAAAGCACCGAGTGTTGGACAGGAAAACACCATTGAGAATTGATAAGTTGCCCTAGTAAGTGTACTAGGATGAGATCCGCTAAGATGATGAGGTCTTATGATCGAATTATGAATTCCCGCTATTCATAATGCCTGTAGCCAGACGTCTTGGCGCTAGGTGAAGCGAGTGAAGTGTGGTAGCAAACTCAGGTCAGATTTTAAGTGAGCCTGGACTAAGGTCTGTGTGGTGTAAGTGATTGAGGATCAAAATCGACATACGCTCGAGAACACCACAACGTGCATTTCATACCGCATGTGCCTTAAGAACCGCAAAGGAAGCATCTGAATGAATCCCTGCTTCAATGTTGTGTGAGTCCTTGAAAGGATGCATCAATCCTTTCAAAGGGTACTCTTATGCACTTTGACTCTGTCATGAAGAGATGAGGTACTGCATGCTACTTTGATATCTTTCCAAGAGGCTATGGAAAAATACGGCTTGATGGAAGACTGTCAGGAAAAGCAGCTATCTTTGATTGAACTGATAAGAGGTCGAAAGGAAGATTGTGTTGACATATGCATGAGTGATAGTATCCTGAAGTCGACCCATTATGTGATCCCTTTGAGGTTCTCATGGATCTGGATACCTATCGCAACTGAGTGTGGCTGAAGTCCTAGTCTTATTGTAGACTTAGAGGGATTGGATTAGCCATGTATATGAACACATCTAGGGAACCCATGGCACTATTTTTCGTTGAGACATGTGGTCACATCATCAGACACTTGGGTTGTAGCATCACTTATAGCTGGGCCCTAACAGGCTTCTAGTATAAGATCCCACATATCGTGCCAAGCAGTCACGACTAACACGGAGTATGAAAGAAGACGACGAGAGAAAGAGAAATAGAGAAGTCCTTTGTGATAAGGATAGTCATAGGCCTCCCACCATGTGCGAGTGGGAGTATGTTGGATATATTGGGGTCTTCGGGACTAAATATCCGCCTATGGGGGAGTTCGATCGGGTCGAGTGAGCATCCATTGGAAAGCTCGCTGAGAGACGAACATCACGACACCAAGATGACACTCATCGGAGGTCACACGAGCCCGCACTCGTGGCCCAAAGTGGGCTAGGTGATCATGATGGAAGCATGATATTTTGTTCATATTCCAAGTCCCGCATTGCTTGCGTCAATGATGGGAGCTCTCTCATCCTCCTATAAATAGGAGTGACTCCACACCTTTCTAGCTGCTCATTCCATATGTTGGAAAGGGGGGTCCCATTTGGGAAACCCCACATAGTATAATATTTCTCTCTCTCTCTCTCTTGAGTCATCTTTCCCGCATCAGTTATGGACATGTGGCTCTACCTCTCGTAGGTGGAGTCCTTCGTTTGGTGCGACCCTTTTCGGTGTTTGTGATTTGGAGATCAGCCCTGGTGGAATATAGGCACTGGCAAGATCCGACGTTTTAGCGATGGCGTCCAGGTTAGTAGCTTCCGCAATATTTATTTTTGCTTAGATTTATTTTTGGTTTTTCTTTCGGTCCCTATGTCGGATCATGTGGATCCAGGCCTTTCCCTACAAATGCGTTTGGTGATAATTGATTCATGTCAAGATTTACATGTGTCAATTTAAATATAATTGATTATAATTTAGATCGATATTTATATATTTTGGTGCAATCGAATCATGTTAGTTACTAATGCTTTATTCACACTCATATCATTTTTTTTAATTTCTTAGATGGGATTAATTGACATTTTTTATTCTTCATTACTATTTCCGAATCAAAGATATTTAAGATACTGAAGATTTAGGATATCTCAATATGTCACGATTTTTTGTAATTCACCCCTATTTGAGAGATATCCGAAATTCCTTAGATAATGGTTTGATTATTTCCCTTTTTTAGTACATTTTTTTAAAATTGGAGGGTGTACACGTATCCAATTACCTTGCAAAATTTCACCGAACAACATTTAGTGAACTCAAACTAGCTGTAATTTTGCATCTAACTTCGCCTCCTCCAATTTTGTACTGTGAAGCGTGGTTTTTTTAGTATTCCTCTCAGCTTTCATATTTTTTTCAGAGTCTTTCCATTACTTCCGTCCTATTTCTGATCATTTGATATATGTCATCGTCCGGATATGGCTTTGCTTTCATAATTCCATTTTGGTGTAACTTAAGATACACCATTCAATTGCAAATTTCAGTATATTAGTCCAATTCTAATTAGTATCATATTGGCATGTCCTTGCAAGATCATTTATTTGAATGGCTTCGAAAAACTTAGCTGGTAAGACCAAACAACCATTGACGCCGAGAAAAAAATTGTCATCTAGCAAGAGATCTAAAGGCCAAGAGTCTGAGCATGAATGTGTATCCATTATCTTTGAATTACATTTTTTTACCATCTTAATCAAGCCACAATATCGTTTGAATCATTAATTTCATTGTACATATTCTTCCTATTTTATATGTTTTTTTAGCCAACCAATATTCAACGCCAGATAATATTAAATTTAGCCAGCAGTCTGCTCTATCTGACATAACAAATGGTAGGTGTCTTCGAAAAAAGTTTATCATCTTTTTCATTATGTGAGGATACTTATTTAATTAATTCATTCAAAAATCATATGTCACAGTAACTCAGTCTCAACAAATGTTTTTGCCACAAAATTCACCTATCGGTCAGAATTATTTCTATCCATGTATGTACAATCAATTATTGTTATTAAATATATACAGACACATTGCATTGGAAACAAGTTTCAGTGTGTAGCTGACATTTCCCAACTTAATCACAAATGTATTTTATGTATTTTACTTAATACAGGATATCAAACATATATGCCACCACCCATTGGATTCACACCAATATTCCTAAGTCCTGGTATGTTACAAATTCATATTTACTTTACACTATATGACTAATATTGCCTAAAAATCCATTTATAACATTTTACCTGTAATAAATCTTAGACATTGACAGTTGCTACTAAATTCAATAACTGAATTTAAAACTTTTGTCTTTTTTTTTCATAGGGAGTAACTATAACCAGCATATGTAGATATACACTCCTCCACTCATTGGTTCTGGAATACTAAATGGTTTTCACTAACACTTGACAATTATTATAATTTATCCTTCCATAGTTTCTATACACTATGTATTATATTTCTTAGAAATCATTTTCATGCACTTGATTTGATAGATTTTTCCAACATTAGCGGTTGTTTTTGATTTATTTTTTGGAATTCTATGTTTCTATCTTCTTGATCATAGGGAGACATTATACCCAGAATATGCAGAATCACACTCCTCACACTAGTGGATCCGTAATATTGAATGATATTCATTATTTTTCCTAAAGTTCCTCATGTTGTAGACGTTTTCCTTCCCCAGATACTTGACACTACTAATAATTGCCAAAAATCATATTACTGCTTTTAAATGTTAGACATATGTATACATGGTCAGTTGATACAACCTTTGTTTTTTTGAAGTTAATGCTTCCAAAGCAAGATGATATATTCTCAAAAGAAATGGTGCTTCAAAAAAATTATTACTTTTGTATTTATCTGGTGTTGTCTATTTACTTTTAGACATTACCAACTCAAAGACGCCAGTGACGAAGAAGAGATCATTTATTGGCAGTTCATCACAATATAGTAAAAAAGGTTTTCCTGTATTTCTTGGCTAATGTGTTTAGAGTCATTTCCACCACACATAAAATATTAAATTATGAAAATTTCAGTTCCGGTTAATTTGGCTTAAAATTTGTTCATTTTCTATTAATCATGTTCTAATAGGTAGTGAAGTTGTTTAATGTTCATCTACCGATCGCCTTTCACTGAATTCGAATATGACTGAGAGGAATCTATACGGTAATGATATCTTTTTTTAATTACTATTATTTATTTGTTGCAATTTCACCACATCAATTTATAAATTTCAATTCTTGCTGGAATTTTCAAGTCACCCTGTTAAGTTGTCAACTATAATTATCTCATATAAAATAGTAGCGTTCAAAATATTTTTAACAATCTACAGATGATTTCAATGATGAAGTAGCACTCCCAAAAATGCCTACATTTGTGGCAAAATGTGCGCAATACTTTGTTAATGTTCCTAGGAACTATTATTGTCTATTGTTGTTAAATCATTTTTTATTTAATATTATGATTATCATGGTTAACTGTCATTGCGAATTCATTGCTATGAGAATGATTTGTGTACATTTCTATTATATCAGGAAACCGTAAGAATAGGAAGACTATAATTTCAAAATGTCGCAATTGTACATCGAAGTATAAAATGAATGGTATGTTGTGACATTCTTTTAACCCTTTATGTATTACATAAATCACTAACTAGCTTAACTATGACTCTATGTATATAATTATGTATTAATCAATTGATTTGATTTATTACATTTTGTCAATATGCCCTGCTATATAATATATTATTATGTAAATAGATCAAGAGAATATAAGCCCAACAGAACTGAGAGCATCAAGGGCAAGAGGTAATATATTATAGTATATATATATTCTAAATTTATATATTTAAATAGTGTTTGTTTAACAGATTATGTGTATGTAATACCGCAGAAAATTTTGAAGATAAAAGAATGATTTATTAAAAATTTCGAGGATTAAAGAATGATTTATTTCGGGGCTAGGAATTAAAACTTTAAAAAGAATATAGAAAACAAATATGAATGTTAAAAGAAACCGGAAAGAAATTTTTTTTCGAAGTTTAAAATAAAATAAAAGGAAAAAAAAGAAGTAGAAAATAATTTTTGGGATTAATTCAGGACTTAAAAAATTGGAAACCTGAATTAAATAGGGAAAGGGATTAAATTAAAAATACATATTAGTTATTTTAGTTTAATTAATAATTATTTTAATCTTTAATTACCTTATTTTTATTTCATTTTTTTTGTTTTTATTTATTTATTAATTAAATATATATATATATATATATATATATATTAATTAAGTAAAAGAAATAAAAAGAAAAGAAAAGAGAGAGGGGGCACGGGAAAGAAGAGAAGAAGAAAGAGAAAGAAAAGAAAGGAAATTGAGAGGTAGAGAGAGAGAGGGAAGCGTCGTGGAGGAAGAAGGGGAAGGGAGGAAAACGGCGGAAAAGTCGCCGGAGAAGAGCGGTCCGACGCCGGACACGACCACCAGAGCTCGACTCCAACATCTTCCACACCTCCCACCAATCGAATCAAGGTTGGTAACCCCAATTTCATTCGAAACCCTCAATTTCTCCATTTTTAGGGATTTCTTCGATTCACCTTCGATTGAGTTGTTTCGAGGGTAGATTGAGACCTAGAAATTGTTATTGAACACTTAGGTAGGGTAGGAATCGAGATTATATTCTCGGATTTGCCCAAATGCGAATTTGGAAGGATTTGGGGTTGAAATTCTAATTATTCCTAATTTGTGGAAATTGTTGATAATTAGGATTGAGCTTGGATTTGAGTAAATAGGCTTGGATTGATATTATTAAAATTATATGGTTGAAATATTAGCTGATCAAGACCCGTGAAGAGCTAGCCCGAGGTTACTAAGGTTGAACCTTAACGTTAACGTGCCGGGTCCTTGCTCTGTTTTCCCAAATACACTTTAAGGGTGATGTTGTGGGCTCCAAACCTCTTCTTTTCAATCTTAAACACCCTAGAGTAATTCTAAATATGCTACTATCAAACATCAAGAATTATTTTAGGTACTTTCTTGTTTCTCAAGGATGGAAGCTTGCGGAACAATGAAATCCAATTTCTAAAATTTCAACCGTCTTCCTTCAAAATTATTAGGAAACCTTAAGTAGGATAAATTAGTGGTATATTGAGGTTTAGAAACTAGATTTCTTAGAACCCAAGTAGGAACACAAGTTGAATTAAAATGCTTAGTCCTTCCTAAAATTAGGATTCCTTCCAACCATGCTTGATAAGCTTCCTTACATGCGAATACAAGTTGGATAGAGGTCTAATACTCAAATCCATGTATGTGAAACACTCAAGTAGAGTGTTATATTCGAGTAAGTCAAGTGTTCGAGGAAGGATACGCATAAGTTGGGATAAAGAAGTCCTATAAGACCAAGAGCTTGACTCTGTGGCAACCATGGACTACTTGTGGGAGTAATGTAGAGATAAATAACAAGTTAAGCTAAGTAATAACCTTAATGAAGTTAATGTTGTTCTTATCGGAACAATGGCACGCAATAGAGTGGAACAGGGACTCCGAGGAGACTAAAGTTACAGGAGAGTATTGCATGGAAGGTTGGCCAAGGTGAGGGCTCTTCCATCTCTGCTCCTAGAGTTGTATGCTTATGTGGATTACATGAGTATGTATATTCTCTGCTTGTCTGATATGTGTTAGCTAGAGGTATAGAATGCTAAAAGAATAAAAGAACTAGAAGATAGGTTGTGGAAAGTAGCTTGGATAGGAAGACATAGGAGTAGATTGTAATTGTTTGCTACGATTGGTATGTTACAAATCCGACTCATACACTCCGGAGGCATGATGAGTATTTTATTAAATCTTTCCCACGACGGTGGCAAGAGTCCTTGTATGGAAGGACTAAGCTTTTAATTTGAAAACTCGTTACGACGGTGACTTAGATTATAATCATGCAAAAGGAGTTATTGTGGGTTTCGGATTTGGTTATGCTAGCGATGTGATACATCGACTAGAACAACATCAGATGGCACTTGAGACCTTAGTTTTATAATCACCATGACGATGGTCATTGCCCTATCCTGGCAATAGGGTCAGAAAGGATTCATATTGCTATGATGATAGCTTGAGGTTCAGAGAATGCATCTGGACGGGTATATGAGTTATATCCTGTTGATGATACTTGTCCATATTAACAAGGAGAGGAATTGTTGATCCTTCGGGAAAGATACAAAGAATGCTATTAATATGTGAGACTAAGGTAAGGAGACACGGGAGGAACCTACGGGTGAACCGTGAGCCTAACTTAGAAAAGAGAAATCATCTTGTGGAGTTGGTCCAGGGTGTGTCAGCGGCCATGCTTCGAGATGTCGTGTCGTGCCCGCCATTGTGGCCTGGTTGGGTAATAGACGAGTGGGCTCAAGCTATTGCCCCGCATTGATGGGTCAGAACGTGCCACTTGGTGGCTATGGATCAGTTGCTTGATAGATAGAGTTTAAATGTGTTTGATTAACAGAATTGTCACGAGGTGACTAGTACCCATGTGAATGGGTTAAGTATTGTTTGATTAACAGAATTGTCACGAGGTGACCAGTACCCAAGTGAATGGGTTAGGTATGTTTTGCCACGTGGTGGCCAGTAACCCGAGTGCACGGGTTCGAAGTAGAAAAGCCACATAGTGGCTAGTAGATACCCTAGAGTGGGGGAGATTAAGTAGATGTATGTTATAGTATCTGTGTGTATTTACAAATTGTCTGAGTTTGTATATAATTGCTGAAGGTGCAGCGTAGTGCTGAAGTACAGGATTACGTCACCACAACGTCTTGTTTGATTCAAATATGCTGAACGTGATAAGACCGATAAGCAAAAGCCGACACTATATGTTACGTGTTTATTTGCTGACTGATGACGTGGAATAAACTGTTGCATGTTTGTATCTGTTAAATTCATGTGAGTGGTTGGCTAAGATATCTGTTGTTGTGTGGTCGCCAAGAATGTATGCTAATTAATAGTAACCAATTGTTTTTGCATGTGGTTGTGTATGACTCCCAATCCCAGCGCCATGGTACCCGACTTGCGCCGGGGATGGTAGAGTTCTCACTGAGTCGCGTGGTTAAGACTCACACCTCATTTTTACTACATAGAGAAAGGTTAAGTACAGGTGGAAGAAGTCTCGGTGGATCGAGGGTTGAGCAACACTTTCCAAGACCCACAACTTGTTTATGTGGGTGAATAAAGTGTATTTGTAATTTAATTTACTTTATTATTGTATCATAAAGTAAAGGGTAGACGTACCCAATTAGAGTGTATTACTAAATCTAGAACTGTCAGTTTCACACACCTTAAATATCAGGATTAGTTATATTGCGATACAGGGAAAACATGTTCAAAATATATATATATATATATACATATATCTGTTGAATGTGAATAGGATAGGCAGCATCTTCGGATGTGTAGCCAGTACACAGGTTATATATATTATGTGTGTTTTCCTATATCTACATCCTGAAGCAGCACTGGCCGTGGGTTTGCTTGCCTAGGATAAGCCACCATTTCGGTGTAGCCATGGTATTATAATGCATGTGAATGTATTTTCAATAATAGATATTCTGTCAATCAGGTGATAAGGCTTAAAGGCAGAGGGGTATTCCCTGTGTCTGTGCCGGTCACGGTCATCTAAACGGGGGTCGTGACAGTGTACATCGTAAATGCTAGGAAACAAAGGAAGGCAATATTAGCTTAATGTCGCTTGCGGAAAGCTAACTTAAAACCCCATGGTGCATAGTATTAATAATACAACGTGTAATTTAATTTGTACATATCTTTTAAGTTCACATATACCATGTTTTCGTATAATATTTATATTTATAAATATTTGAATTTAATGTATGATAGACTTAGATGTGTCTATGAACTCAACGTCGTTTGACATGGTTCCTAAAGAAATGCATTTTTCTGCTGCTACGTCTCATGTTCGTCCAGAAACAGTCGAAAATGGAGCGCCTATTTCTGTTAAATTAAGCGAAGGTACATTTATTATAGCTTTCATATTGGTCTATCCATGTTTACCATGAAACTTGAATATGAAATTTTTTACACCACATTTATTTCTTCGTATAGGTTATACCCTGTATTTGTTTCTTTTTACAGAGTATGTGGATATTGGTTTGCCTATATATGAGTGTGAACATTGTGGTGCTATTTTTTGGTATGAGGAACGCGTCAACAAGTCAAGACATACCAAAAAACTGAAATTTTCTTTGTGTTGTCTTTAAGGGAAAGTCCAACTTCCCAAAAGGCGAGATCCTCCTAAAATTCTTGAAAATTTGTTGGTGAATAATGATGCTAGAAGTAAGCAGTTTAGGAGGACGATTAGAACTTATAACAATATGTTTGCATTCACATCAATCGGTGGAAGAATTGACAATTCAACCAATGATGGGAAAGGACCATTTGTGTTTAGACTGCACGGTCAAAACAAGCATCTCACGGGTGATTTGCTTCCGGGACCTGATGAAACGCCACGGTTTTTGCAATTGTACATTTATGATACAGACAGTGAAGTTTTCAATCGGATGCGAAATGCTAGGTGAATAATAGCTATGTTTTTCATTGTCACTTAATTACCTTACAATTAGCTTTATATCCATAATTAATTAATTTCATTGTCAAATGTTATTCATTGCAGTTCATCACCTCATGAAGATCCATGTGATGAATTGGTTGTTATGCAATTGTCACAAATGCTTGATTCTATTAATCCTTTAGAGAAAGTTTTTAGATCTGTTAAGGATCATCCTTCTTTATCCTCTAGAGATAGCCTAAGGCTCAAGTTAATAAAGAAGCGCACTACGAATGCTAGAATTTACAATCACCCTACTACTGATGAGATTGTTGCTCTTATTGTTGGTGATTTTGATCCAAAAAATGTTGAGAGAGGCATCATTATTGAGAAAAGATCCGGATTATTACAGCGTATTGATGAATTGCATCCTCTTTATTTTCCAATGCAATATCCTCTTATATTTCCTCGTGGGGATGATGGTTACCCGCAGGATGTATTATTCAAATTTGTTGATTTTAATTCAAATAAGAAGGAGAAAACTCTTACACTCTGACATTTTTTTGCTTACATTCTTCAGGATAGGCCGTCACAGTTTAATATTTTCTTGAGATGTGGTAAGTTGACTCAGCAATTTATAGTTAATGGTTACACAATGATTGAATCTCAACGTTTGCTTTACATAAGATTACATTAGAAAGAACTTCGAGCAAATAGTTATGTCACATTGACACAAGCATTATCTAGAGATGAGATGACATCCTTAAATATTGGAAAGAGGATTGTCCTTCCATCTCTTTTACTGGAAGTGAAAGGTATAGTCGTGAAAATTTTCAAGATGTAATGACAATATCCACAAACTGTGGTGTAATATCCGAGATATTTAGATTTAATTATTTTCTTTTTATTAAATTTATTTTTCTTTCAGAAAGAAAAATAAATTAAATTAAAGAATTATAGGGTTAAAATAGAATAAAGAAGAAAGTAATAGGGGATATTTATTATTTTTTTAGGACCTAAAAGAAAAGAGGATTAAAAAAAAGCATGAGGAAATATATATATATATATATTAAAATATATGGGGGGCCAACCGTGACCCCCTCCCATTTACACACACACACAAGAAAAAAAAAATATAATATATAATATGGGAAGAGGCGCCAGTGACCCCCCTTACCAATTTATTAACACACATTAAACAAATAAAAATAAAGAGAAGCAAGTGGCAGAAGCAAAAGACACACAAGCAGAACGCAGAAGCAGCAGGGAAGAGGCGCACGAAACCGAGAGCGTGAGGGAGAAGGGACATGGTGGTTTTGGGTCGTTTTCTCGCCAGACAAGCAAAGAGAAGCAAGTGGCAGAAGCAAAAGACACACGAGCAGAACGCAGAAGCAGCGGGTAAGAGGCGCATGAAACCGAGAGGGTAAAGGAGAAGGGACACGGTGGTTTTGGGCCATTTTCTCGCTGGAGGACGTGCGCCAGTGACCGGAAAAAGTGGCTGGAGTCTTGTTTCATCCCCACCAAGCTTTCTACCCGATTGAAACAAGCTGAGAAAGCCCCAAACTCCCAAAACCCCAATTTCTCCAATTTTGGGTATTTTAGAAATTCTTCAATCTCTTCCAATCGGGGCATTCCGGGGTTAAATTCGAGCTTAGTGGATATTATCGAAAGCTTAGTGAGTTTCAGAATCGAAGTTAAACCGTAGGAATTGACCGGGTATGGAAATTAGGAAAATTGGGTTAGGAAATAGCTCTAAAATTCGAAATTGATAATTTGATGCATGTTAGGCTTAGACTGGAGTAGTATAAGTGTTATAAATGCTGGAAATAGTCATGGGAATAAAACCCGAGTATTTACCATCTCAACCGGAACCCAATCCGGTGAAAAAGAGGCGAAATACTAAGCTACAGTGCCGTAAGGAGCTGTGCGGTGGGTTGAACACCTCGGTCTAGTCCGCGGTGGACACCTAAGACCCACTAAATTGGTTCCAAGGCTCTAATTATACCCAATTATATTTTTATATATAATTAAAGAGGTAGTAATTAAGCTTTTACTCGGCGAATAAGGGAGACGGTGGAATGAGTAAGCTAAAGCCTCCTTTGAGCCATGAATTTAATTCTTTTATTAGTTAAATACCCATATGAACACAGGAAGTGAAATTTAGACAAGTGAGAATCTCTAACCTAAGCAATTAGAGGTTCTAAATGGCTCGAAAGTGTGAAAGTTGAATATGGGGTATTCTAGACTTTCAGAAAGAGCAAATGAGACGACGTAACGAACTAAATAATTAGTTCTTGAAAGATAGCTTGAGGGTGCATAAGCATTAGCATGACACGTGCATGGTAGATGCTTAGTTACCCGTTCTTAATTTCTTAAATATAATGTGTATAGGACAGCACAGAGTGATTGGAGCTTCAGGCACAACGAGGGCTGATCAGGAGGGCCAACGAGGTGAGGGGCTCTCCCATCCCTGCCCCACAGGGTTGGATGACTACATGGATATGTGGTTTGTTCTATTTTGTGTAATCATTATATGAAATTTATTTATATGAAAAATTTATGCTACAAGTGTATGATTTGCAAGTAAGCAGTCAACGTGCAATAGTATATGTGCTTATATGATTAGTCTCAAGTGTATATGTGCTATGGTGGCTCACCGAGCCTTATATGATACCGTGGGTAGGATTGAGTCGGAATTTCATATGTGAGGGTTCATTAATATTAGAAACCCATTTAAATTGATCATCGTGCAAAGGTTTTAACCGTATGGTACATTGAGGAAAATGAACCTAGGTTGTTAAATGTGAGTGAGAGTGTTGCATAATTGAAACGGGGGA
This sequence comes from Senna tora, assembly GCA_014851425.1. Taxonomy (NCBI): domain Eukaryota; kingdom Viridiplantae; phylum Streptophyta; class Magnoliopsida; order Fabales; family Fabaceae; genus Senna; species Senna tora. The sequence goes on from CM026265.1 coordinate 23,072,363, forward strand.
AATCTAGGCCTAACTAAAGAACACGTATGATATTCAGTAGGTTACAAATAGGGTATCTTTCAATGTTAAATATGTTAGTTGAGTTTGTTTAGGTTGTCTGGGTAGATCGAGTCGGTCATCTTGATCGGACAGACAGGATTATGACGTCAACAAGTATGCTACATAGTGGCCATTACGTTGGTTTAAACTGAGGTCAGACAAGTTGCCAGCTATTACTCTAAGCGTGCCTTGGAGTCAGAAAGTTCCTAGTGTGATCTACCAGGTTCGTACATGAAATTGCCTTCAGGCCAGTATATCTCTTAGCGTAATGCGGGAGACAGAAAGTGAGTGCCTACGTGCATAAGTATATGTTAACAATGGAACCATATGTTATATGTTTATGATTGATTTACATGCGGATTAATAAATATGTTAGAAGCATGAAATAGGATTTTAAATTGTGAATATGATTTATTGATTGCTTGATCATGTTAAAGATCATAATATGAATCCGTTTCATGTGCATGTGGTTGTGGTTGCTCCCTTCCCCCAGCTGTAGTGGTACTCGCTGCTACGCCAGGGATGGGGGAGCTTCTCACTGAGTCTGCTCGACTCAACCCCCTGTTTACATGTTTCAGATACATGTGGTTCAGGAGTCGGGAACGCGTCCATTTCTTCTCAAGGAGGCGAACAACTCTAAAGACCGCACGCTTTGTTCGCGTCGGTTGTTATTTTGATTATGTATATATGTTGTGATGTATATATATATATATATGAGTCCTTTTTGGGCGTGGCATATGTACGTTTACATCTGCTGTGTATATATATATATATATATGTCACACTTGAATTCTAGCATTGTCGGCTTCATACAGATTAAAGTTAGGTCTTGGTTATGGGAATATAGGCTATGATATAATATATATCATGTATATACGTATATGCCTTCTGCATGCGACTAGGATAGGTCACACGCATTGAGGCGTGTGATCAATACGTAAATTATATGTATGTGTGATTGAATACCTGTTTGTGTGAAAATATGGCTTCCGCATGTGAATAGGATAGATCACACGCATTGAGGCGTGTGATCAATATGTAAACTATATGTAAGCGTGTGATTGAATATATGTATGACTGTATACAGGACTTCTGCATGTGAATAGGATTGATCACCCACCCTGAAGCGCGTGATCAATATGTATATTATATGTACTTGTGAATGAATATGTGTATATGTATAGACTGAAGCGGCGTTGAGCGAGCCGTGGATTGCAAACTGCTTAGGTCACCGGAAAGGGATGACCATATATGTTATATATTGTTTGTATTAGAAAAGGGTAATTATAAACATATGGAAATCTCAATTAGGGATTAGAGGCTTACGGGATAGGAGAAATTCTACTTCCCGTGCCGGTCACGGACGTCCGATAGGGGGTCGTGACAAACTTCGTATTAGAGCCTGGTTATCTTTAAACTGTATGAAGCCATAGGTATGACCAAGTGTCGGTTTACGCCTTGTTGTGAACCCGGGCGCAACGTGGGAGTAAAAAGGAACTTGTGGGAGTACCTAGGAAATTGAGTCAGCCATTTCTTTCTACTCTCTTTGATATGAAATATCATTGATATACGTGTACTCATTAGGTGTGGTCCTTGTGCAGTATAGGGATGCCACCGATCACGAGATAAGCTAACGGTGGAGGGAGAACTCCTGCTGAAATTGATCGAGAATCAGTTCGGGAGGAGGGAATGGCCACCCGAGGTCAAGGTAGAGGCCGTACCCAATGCCGACGTAGAGGTCGTGCTCGTGGTCAAGGTAGAGCACAAGTGAGAGAAGAAGAGAGGAGGTAGTCACCAGAACCTCAAGTAGAGACAGGTGCACCTTCTATGGATGACAACCTGAACTCATTTGTCACTCAGCTGTCTAACAAGAAGAGTGATGAACAAGCTAGATCAAGCGGAGCGACGCCTTCTAACACAGTGATCAATCGTAAGTCACTGAATGCCATAAGCCTCAGAAGCGGCAGAAAGATGAGATTTGAAGACAAGGAAGATGATGAAGAAATTGAATAAATTGTCTGTGAAAGTCCTCCTTTGTCAACACTCAAGCTTTCTGAGAGCTCCAAAGAAACTAGGCTGCGGGAAAAAGTTGAGGAAAAGAAGAAGGAGCAACAAGAGGAACCAAAAGAAAAAGAGGAACAAAAGGAGAAGGAAGAAGCAATTAACAAAGCCATCTCCACCCAAAAAGGTAAGAAGGTAAGTATAAGTGATCTTCCCTTTCCTAATTCATATTTGCTAAGTAAGAAAGTCAAGGAAGTTAAAACTAATGAAGAGGCACTGAATTTATTTACCAAGTTAGAAGTTAATATTCCTTTGTTATAGTTGGTAAGAAAAGTGCCTAAATATGCAAAAGTTTTGAAAGATCTTTGTACAAACAAGAGAAGATTTAGACCACATGAGAGAGTTCAAGTGAGCTCTAATGTTTCTGCTTTTTTCAAACCCCAAATCCCGGTCAAGTGTCAAGATCCGGGGTGTTTCACAATCCCTTGTACTATTGGTAAGGTTACTATAGGGGGTGCATTACTTGATCTAGGGGCTGCTATAAATGTCATGCCTAAATCTGTTTATCAGGCCCTTGGTGTTAAAACACTTCAACCCACTACAGTAATCTTACAATTAGCTGATAGGTCCATTAGGCGACCTGATGGGATTATAGAGGACCTTTTGGTCTGAGTGAAAGGCTTGCTCATTCCAGCTGATTTTTATGTTCTTGATATGGCTGCGGGAATGCTTCAGGATTCCACTCTCATTCTAGGTCGCCCCTTCTTGAGGACTACTAACACTGTGATTAGCATGAAAGAAGGAACGATCTCTATGGAAGTGGGAGATCATAAAGTTAATTTTAATATGTATGAGGCCATGAAGCATCCATATGAGGACTATTCTTTGCTTGGGGTTAGTGCAATAGATTTTGTAATCATGGAAGATGAACATGTAGGTTATAAGTTTGATGATGATAATTCTGAATCTACTATTGATGCATTTTCTGATGGTTATTTTTCATTCACTGAACTTTTGCATGCTGATGATGACACTCTTGCTTCATTCTCTTCTTTATATTCTTTTCCATGTACTTGCTCTTGTGGAGGTGATCCCTCATGTCTTAACTGCATGTCAGTTGATTATACACGTGGTGCCCCACAATCTGATACATTTTCTGTGACTACTTATTCTTTGGATTCTCTTTCTTCTTTGAGCAGTTATGATGGCCCTTTGGGAAAGTTATTCATTGAGTTTTCAGGTGAGTCAAGCAATGAAACAGGGAAGGTGATCCAAAACAAAGTTCAATACATTCTGCCATGTGAAGACCCTCTTTCTGCTTCTCCACCTTCTCACCAATTCCAAGGGCAACATAGTAAAAGAAAGGATCTCGCAGTTGAAGCTGAGTCAACCGAAGAAGGGAACATACTACCAAGGTTTGAATGCATGGAAATCGAGGCAAGTGGTAAAAATGAAATTTTAAAGGGAAGTACTCTTGCAACTTTAGATGTTCAAAAATTAGTTCCTTTTATAATTCAACCTCCCACTCTAGAGCTCAAAGAGCTCCCTTCAAATATAAAGTATGTTTTCTTAGTCAAATAACCAATTACCAGTGATCATTGCTAATGGGTTATCTGACGAGAATGAAGGGAAGCTCTTAAACCTTTTGATAAAACATAAAATAGCAATAGGGTGGACTTTAGCAGATATACCAGGGATTAGTCCTACAATTTGTACACATAGAATTCTGCTAGAGGAGGGGTCACAGCCCAAGCGGCAACCCCAAAGGAGGTTGAATCCTTTGATTTTAGATGTGGTCAAGAACGAGGTCGCTAAGCTTTTGAGTGCGGGTATTATATACCCAATTTCTGATAGTAAATGGGTTAGCCCTGTGCAGGTTGTCCCAAAGAAGAGTGGGATCACCATAGTGAAAAATGAGAAGGATGAGTTGATTACCACTAGAGTCCAGAATTCGTGGCGCATGTGTATTGACTATAGAAAATTGAATGACGCCAATAGAAAGGACCATTTCCCTTTACCCTTTATTGATCAGATGCTTGAGAGGCTTGCTGGCAAGTCTTTTACTGTTTCCTTGATGGCTTCTCTGGTTATTTACAGGTACCCATTGCTCCGGAGGACCAAGAAAAGACCACTTTTACTTGCCCCTTTGGTACATTTGCATATAGGAGAATGCCTTTCGGTTTGTGTAATGCTCCTGGTACATTTTAGCGTTGTATGATGTCTATATTTTCTGATTTTCTTGAACAATGCATGGATGTATTTATGGATGATTTTACAGTTTATGGAGAGTCATTTGATGCATGTTTAGACAGCTTAGATAAAATTCTTGCTAGATGTTCTGAAAAGGGTCTTGTGCTAAATTATGAGAAGTGCCATTTTATGGTTGATCAAGGAATTGTTTTTGGACATTTAGTTTTTGGAAAAGGGATTGAGGTGGATAAAGCAAAAATAGAAGTAATCTCCTCCCTCCCATACCCCACATGTGTTAAGGAGATTAGATCATTTTTGGGTCATGCAGGGTTCTATAGGAGGTTCATTAAGGATTTCAGCAAAATTGCATATCCATTATCTCAATTACTTCAAAAAGATGCAGAGTTTGATTTTAATTAAGCATGTAGGTCTGCTTTTGATGAACTGAAATCTAGACTTGTCTCTCCCCCAATACTTTATGCTCCTAATTGGCAATTACATTTTGAGATTTCATGTGATGCTTCTAATTTTGTTGTTGGAGCCATGCTAGGGCAAAAGGAGAACAGAGTTTCTAGAGTGATTGCATATGCCTCCAAGACACTAGACCCGGCACAAATTAATTATACCACCACTGAAAAGGAATTGTTCGCCGTTGTCTTAGCTTTGGAGAAATTTAGACCTTACTTGCTTAATTCCGAGGTTGTAGTTTTTTCTGACCATGCTGTAGTGAAGTATCTTTTCTCCAAACCTCATTCCAAGCCAGACTACTCAGATGGGCCCTTCTCTTGCAAGAATTTGACATAGAGATTAAGGATAGACCAGGAGCTGAAAAACATGTAGCTGACCATTTGAGTCGCTTACCTGAGGACACAAAGGGAGTGGACTCTTGTAACTCTACTTTTGATGCTTTTCCAGATTCTTTGTTGTGTACCATAGCTCGTCAAGAGCCTTGGTATGCTCATATAGTGAATTTTCTCATTAGTGGAGTGACACCCACTTCTATGTCTACTTTTCAGGTACAAAAGCTGAAAGGAGATGCCAAACATTATGCTTGGGATGCACCTCATCTTTGGAGACTATGTGCTGATCAAGTCATTCGAAGGTGCATACCAGAGGAAGAACAAGAGAGCATCTTAATTGCCTGTCATACCCTGGCTTGTGGGGAGCATTTTGGTGGAAAGAAAACCTCTAGGAAAGTCTTAGACTGTGGGTTTTATTGGCCAACTTTAGTTAAGGATTCCGTCAATTTTTGTAAAACTTGCGATAAGTGTCAACGTTTTGGGGGTTTGGGATGGAAACAAGAAATGCCACAACAACCTTTGCTATTTTGTGAAATTTTTTATGTTTGGGTCATAGATTTTATGGGACCTTTTCCCCCATCAAACGGGTTTACTTATATTTTATTGGCAGTAGACTATGTTTCTAAGTGGATAGAGGCCGTACCCACTAGGAAGGATGATGCTCAAACCGTAGCTAAATTTGTTAAGTCTAATATCTTGTGTAGGTTTGGGATCCCTAGAGCCATCATTAGTGATCAGGGCACCCACTTTTGCAATAGGCTTTTCAATAGCCTATTAGCTAAGCATGGTGTCCGACATAAAGTTTCCACACCTTACCACCCACAAACCAATGGTCAGGCAGAGGTATCTAACAGGGAAGTTAAGAAGATTCTTGAAAGGGTTGTGCAACCCTCCCGAAAGGATTGGAGTTCCCGACTTGAAGAAGCTCTTTGGGAATATCGTACCGCCTACAAAACTCCAATAGACATGTCCCCTTATCGCCTAGTCTTCGGTAAAGCCTATCATTTGCCGGTTGAATTAGACCATAAGGCATATTGGGCGGTGCGAAAATGCAACTTAGATATGGAAGTTGCGGGAGAAGAAAGAAAACTCCAATTGCAAGAGCTTGATGAAATGAGGGCTGAAGCATATGAAAATGCCAGGTTGTACAAGGAAAAGACAAAGAAAATTCATGACAAAGGCATTCTTAGAAAATGCTTTAGTGTTGGGGATAAAGTTTTAAAATTCAATGCAAGATTCAAGTTCAAGCAAGGAATGATGAAAACACATTGGGATGGACCATTCACAGTGACCAAGGTCTTTCCTTATGGAGCGGTAGAGATAATGGAAGATTTAACCGGCACCGTGCACTTGGTGAATGGTCACTTGCTGAAATTGTTCAAGGAAAACTCCAAGCCCCCATGAGGGGCCAGGTCATCTCTTTCCTTTTCTCATCTTGCATTTAATTTGTTGCTCTTATGGATTGCTTGAGATGAGTGTGGGGGAAGAGATTTTCCAGTAGGTAATAGATTGAGGAATTGTTCGTTGTGGTTTAATTATGCTTTTGTGTATTTTGTTGCTTTTAGTTTGTGCTTTGTATGTTTGTTTAGTTGTGTGGTTAAACACTCCCTTGGTTGTTGAATGCATGAATTTTGATGTATGAGGTTTGCTTTTTGATGGATGGAAGACAACAAGTTAGGTTCTAGGAGTAGGAATAGTTGAATTTTTATGTTTCTTAAGAGTCTTTAGTTGGGTATAGGAATAGAGAAAAAAGAAAAAGAAGAAGTTTAAGGGTCAAACTCCTGTTTTTGGAGATGCCTCTGCTCTACCCGCTGCCAGCGAGAGCTACAGAGGCTCTCCCCTGTTTTTCCCTGTTTAATTTCACTTCTGACTTACCCGCTGCCAGCGGGTGGTTTTTTGCCCGCTGCCGGCGGGTGAGTCTGGGCACTTAAATTTTTTATTATTATTATTATTATTTTTATTTCTTTTGATTTAAATTTCAAATTTTGTCTTTTTCTTAACCCTAATTCCTCTTTTCCCTCTTCTCTCTCTTTTTCTCTCTCAGTGCCCCTCTCTCCCAATTCACCTAAATTTTCTCTTTCTCCAAACCAAACCATCCCTTCTCTCACTCCAAACCTCCATAGCCACCCCTCCCTTCTCAGCCACCACACCACCGTCCGCCTCCACCTCCTCCACACTTCCTTCTCCTCTCCACTCAAACCCCAAAATCGTTCCTTCCCTCCTTCACAACCCCCCCCTTCAAACCGTGAGCCCCTCTCCTCTTCCACCACCAAACCGCAACCCCTTCCCCTCTGTTCTCTCATTCCTCTCTCTCAATCTGCCACATCAAACCGTGAACCCCCCCCATCTTCCACCACCAAAACCAACCCATTCCCCCTTTCTCCCTTTCTCCCTCTCTTCTCTATTCGCCCCTCTCAGCCCCAAACCATAACCCCCCTACTCTAAAACCGTACCTCTATCCTTCTCCATTCCCCAGCCCGTGACCCAACCCCTCCACTCTTTCCTAACCCCACCCCAAAACCGTACCCACCCCCATCCCCAATACCTTCACAGCCCCCATCTTCAATTTCACAAATTCCTCATTCAGGTAATTTACTAATTTTTTATTATTATTATTATTAATATTATTATTTTATTTATTTATTTTGTTTAATTAGTTACTTATTTTTATTTTATTTTCAATTTCCATTTCAATTTTATTTTTTCTCTAAAATCTTATCTTTTATTTAATTATCCAATTTCACTTAAACATAGTCCATATTTTAGTATGCGTAGCATTAGCGTTAGTTGATAAATAATTTAATCTTGGTTTTCACTTAGTTTCCTTTTATTATGTTATCTAGCATATTAGGTTGTAAATAATTTTTATATTGATTTATTAGATAGGGTAATTGCTTTTTGTTTATTTTTTTTAGTCACATTAGTACTTAGGTAGTAAATAATTCTAGTTTAAGTTCTCTTTTTAATTAATTTCTCATTATTTTATCTAGAATTAGTTCATACATACCCTAGTCTTGTTTAGAAATAGTAAATATGCAATATTTTAGTTTCTCACTAGTTTTTAGCTTTAGTTAATGCTATTTTCACTTTTGTTTAGTTGTTTTTAGTCTAGGCTAGTTATTTCTTAGTCTTGAAAAATTAGTATGGACCCTCATCATTACTCTTCAATTTAGCACTCACACCTTGTTTTAATTAATTTAGTTTTCCTTTTATTCAATAGTTTTATTTCTTTCTTTAGTATGCTTAGTTTTTCCTTTTCTTTAATTAGTTTTAATTAGTTTTAGTGTGAGCATCTAGGTTGGTTAGCGTAGTCTTGCTGGCTTCTATGTTGACTGATTCTTTTTAAATTGCTTGTGTTTTTTTTCTTGTTTTTATTTGTTTGTGTTGATTAGCAAGCATGTCCGGCGAAGAGATGACTTTTGAAGAAATACAAGATGAGGTTGAAAATAGATCCCTCCATCAAGAATTTCATTTTCCTGAGACGGAAGGCAATGCATTCTTTGATCAATTAGTAGCCGCCAACCTAACATCTCTCAATCGGGTACAAGTAGCTAATAATGAGCAGTTTGTGCAGCATTTCTACGTTAATGCCAAGCTCAAGCGTAGCATGAACAACCCGACCTACCGCGGTACGAAGGTTACCACCTTCACATTGGCCGTCATCCGGCAATTTTTTGGGCTGCTTGTTGTGCAGAATTGTGCCTACAAGAGTCAACAGACAGCTTTTAACAGTGGTGATGCCCCTTTCCCGCGCGCTGAAATAAGAGAGATGCTCATTCAGGATAATTTCGATTAGGATGCTAAGTATGGAGGATCTTAGATCTATTTGCAACGCTCTTCCATGTGCCCGGCTGCTAGAGCATGGCTGCTTTTTATATGTCACAACATTCTTCCTTCTAGCCATGGTACTGACATACCCTCTCAACAAGCACACCTTATTTACTTATTTATGAAGAATGAGAGAGTTGATGTGGCCGGGCTGATTTTTGACTCGCTCAAGAAGGCTTCAGTGAAGGGAGTGAAAGGACAAATTCTGTTATTTCCACATCTCATATCTCAAATGTACAAGAGAGCAGGTGTTCCGCAGCTTGATTCTGACTTAGAGTTCGATCCTGCCAACACCAGGGATTACAACAGATTGGGATTTGGAAGACCTCCAGTGATTAGACCTCCCGCGCCAGCCATAAATGTCAGGAGGCGCCGTGATGAAGCCTCTACGAGTCGGACCCCTTCGCAAGCTTCAGAGCCGATGCTGCAGACCTCCGACCAGAAGCTAGACTTAGGGATGAAGTCCACACTCTTCGGGATGACATCCACAATTTGCAAGCTAGCTTCACATCCTTTCAGGTCGAGGCCCGGGACAATTTTAGAGAGCTGCGGGAGGGCCGTGATTGAGCTCGGATATGAGCCAACTGCTTGCTAGTCTTATATGTTTTTATTTCTTTTGTGTTTAGTTTGACTTTTCTGCTACTTTTCCTTCTTACTCATGGATTCTATTTGTGTTGGTTCTTACTTTTGCTGTTGAGCTACTGATGGCTCATTTAACTTCTGGAGCATTATAATTTCATGCATTCTTAGCTATGTAGTTGTTTAGCTTACTTTGCTCGCCCCTCTTCTCCTCTTTTTGCAATTGACTGATTGTTTTTCTGCTTGTGGACCCTCGTGCTTGCGCATCCTTGTCCTATCTTTCTGGATTGAGGACAATGCTTGCTGCAAGTGTGGGGGAGAAGTTTGTGAAGAATGATTGCTTTTTGAATTGTTGAATGGCCAGGTTACCTTGTGATTATTGCAAATGTTGACATCAGATTTATATTCCTATTTAGTGATTGTGTTTTTGACTCTTTGTGGATTTAGTTTTTCAGCTTCTATTCTTGCGGATGTGAATATAAATGTAAATGCACAGGTTTTAAGTCCTTGTTTGTGGATATTATCAACTGACTAGATACAATTTTCGTTTTTGTTGTAGACTTTTGGGATTAATGATGTTAATCAGGAATTCCATAATCACTTTTTGATATCTACTCAAATGTTTAAAATTTTTTTTTGGGAACCACACTTAACTTTTGTGCCTGTTTAAGCATTTTAGAAAATGCTTTCAAGTTGTGTGTCAGGAGCCAGCAGAATGCACAATCATTTCAAGAATAAGAAACAATTTTTTCAAGAGATTGGTGCTCTCTAATTCTCAACTTAAGCAAGTCACTTATGTGAGTACTTAATTAGGCATGCATTGATCGATGTGAGAGTAACCTAGCCTTGTTGGAAGATTTTGAGCCAAACACTACTGTTTTTCTTGCATATACTTGTGTGTTGTCTGCTTACTTGTTCACTTTCTAGAACTTGATTGAAATCTTGTTGAAGCTTGACATGCGTTAGTTAAATAAAAATGATTGAGGCATTTGTTTCACTCACCTATATCTCATACACAAACCACTTCTTTTGCTACCCATAGTCACCCCCCTTTGAGCTTTAATTTTTGCTTTTCTAGACATTTTGCACTATGACTTTTAATTAATGTTTGACTTTAGGTTTCTTAGTTTCTGGTCACTCATCTTCCTGGGTTGAAATTGTCTAATTGATCCAATCAAGCAAAAATCTTGAAAAGAAAGAATAAATAAATAAATGAATGAATTATACATTTATTTATTTAGAAAAAAAGGAAGAAGAAAAAAAAGGGAAATAAATCAATAAAAAAAATTGATGATGAATAAAAGAGTTGCAACCGAAAGCAATAAGGATCTTAGGCAAATTTCTTGGTGGTTGGAAGATGATTGTTTGGTTAGACTCTTTTGGAACCCAAGTAATCATTTAATTGAGAGTCAATTCAAAATGTTTAGTCTTGCATAATTTCCTTCTTTGTAAACACTTTTCACGATGACCAAGCATCCATCATTACAAGCCATTAAGACCTCATGATTTGTTGAGCTAACGCATCTTAGTGGAGATCTAGATCTCTCTCAAGCCTATGGTAAAGTGATAAATAAGTAAGATTAGAGAGAAAGTATCCAACATTAGTGAGTAGAGCGAAACACTTGAGTCATCGGTCATTTGCATGTTCTAGTTGATTGCTATGCATAGTTGTTTTGTTTTTGTTGCACGAACCAAGAAAATGGTTTCTTGCTTAGTTGTTTTGCATCTTGATTTGGTTGGTTATTTTGTTGCTTCCTACAAACCCCTTGACTGCATTTTTGACTAATTGCTTTGCCCAGGAGTGCAAAGGTCTAAGTGTGGGGGAGTTGATAATACTAATATTTACCCTTGTATCTTTTGGCATTTGACAAGCTTTTGTTGAGTTTAAAGAGTCATTATGCATGATTTAATGTTATTCAAGGGCACTTAAGGACTTAAATCACAATCTTGCTAATTCCATGTTTTTATTAAATAAATTCTGATAATTCTCTAGTTTTATTAACTTGAGAACCTCACAATTGTTTTGCTTGATTTGTAGGTCAACTAGCTTGAGGAATAGCAAGGATTCAAGTGCTAGAGGTCGAGAAAGAAGCTGGAAAGCGAGCCGTTGCAAGAATTGGAGCTTAGAGGCAAATTTGGGGCCATGGCACTATTCTACCCGCTGCCAGCGGGTAGCCTTGCAAGCTGCCAGCGGGTGGACTTCAGTTTCAGAGGCAAAACGCGTGTTTTAAGTAATCCATCCGCTCCCAGCGAGTAGATGACCAGCTGCCAGCAGGTACACCAGTTCTGCACAATTTTCTCGCGATTTTAAGAGCTGAAACGGATTGTGGGCCCACTTTCTCAGCATTTTACCACAAGGGGAGCATCCTAGGTCGGATTAGAGGGAATATTCTGATGTTTTGGAGGCCCTAAACCTAATTTGGAGATTAACCCATTCACATTCTAACACATTCATCACTCAAGCTCTCATTCTCTCAAGTCCCTCTCACATTCCAGCCACACTTACCATTTTCTCTTCATCTTCTCCACTCTCCACACCTATTCAGACCAAATTCCAGCAACCTCCATCATCATCCATGGCTAAGCAAGGGTTGGAGGAGCTTGGTGAAGCATTTCTCCCATCCATGAGTGGCTAAAGCTCTTGTGCTTTGGAGGAGGATGATTAGGGCTTGAGCTATGGCATCCAATAGGGAGTTTTTCTTGTTTTCCTTCTACTTCTCTTTATGGATTCATTTTTATCTTGATGTTATTGATGAGTTTGTATTGATTGTAGTTCTATGGTTGTGGAACTTAACTAGGTTGTAGTTGGACATTAGGAATTTATATAGACTTGTGATTTGTATTTTGATTCTCCCATTGTGGGTTTTGATTACATTGGATTTGGTTGAATCTTATTGTAATTTTTAATTCATTGTGGAAGTCACTCTAATGACAATGGTAATTGTTGAGTTGAATTCTAGTCCATGTTAAATTCCCATTTGCTTCATTTATGGTATTTGATTAAGCTTGTTAATTGTCCGGTTGGTTAATTGCATTCTCTAATTAATTTACCTAGGTTTAGTGGTCACTAAACTACTTTAGGAAATGGCCTTTCATTGATTAACTCCACACTTTTTGATAGCAAGGATAGCCCAAAGCATACTCCAACAAAGCATATTCATCTCATTTCATTCACCTCAATTTACTTTAGCTTTTAAAATATTGAAAATCCCAAAAAGTGTTAGTTATAGTTTCATTTAGTTGCATTTAATTCCATTTAGTTTCATTGCACACCAAGTGTTTATTAAATTGCTTCAAGGACATCCCTTTTAGTGTTAATTGTGCATATTTGTCCATAGAGTCCATAGGCTCCGCGAGAGAGAATCGACCTAGGTTATGCCACTAGCTGCACTTTCTAGTATTATTTTGATTGGTGCCGGCCTCGTGACAAGGCCGCGTCCATCAACATGTTGAGGTGCTCAGGGCATGAGTTAGTGGAATTAGCTTCATTCCAGCTGAGGGGAGCTGCCAGAGTATGGATAGAGTCCGTACAGTCTAGGTATTCAAGAAGGGTGGCACCGATGACCTGGGAAGATTTTCATAGGGAATTCCTGGGTCGGTTTCTATCTGAAGGCACCAAAGATGCAAAGCGGCAGCAATTCGAGGAGTTGTGGATGACGTATAACATGACCGTGACGGAGTATGAGTTACTTTTTACAGAACTGGCTCAATTCTCACCTGAGTTGGTTCCTGATGAAGAGGCAAGGATCAAGAGGTTCATACACCGTCTCACAGAGCCGTTAGGGGGCGTGACATGTGGATTCCTAGAACTTTTCATTACTTTCACGTGTAATCCCAAATGGCCAGAACTATGTAGATTATTTGAAAGTATGAATTGCACAGCTCAAGACCGGCCAGATCTGTTATCACGTGTTTTCAAGATTAAGCTTAATGAAGGACATTACAAAAGACTTTTTTGTTTGGACCATGCCGAGCAGGTATTTTGTGATTATTTTATTATAGTATATTCCTATTAATGTTAAAAATATTAACATGAATACTAACACTTTCTTTATGAATTTGCAGATATATATACAAATGAATTTCAAAAACTTGGTCTCCCACATGCACATATACTAATTTGGCTAAATGCAGAGCACAAGTTAACAAATGAAGCAGTCATTGACTCTATTATTTGTGCAGAGATACCTGATCCTGAGTCAAAACCTAGACTGTATGAAGTAGTTAAAACATTTATGATACATGGACCCTGTGGTTTGGATAGAAAATTTTCACCCGATATGGTAAAGTCAAAATGCTCAAAACATTTTCCCAAAAAGTTCACTGATAGGACCTCATTTGATAAAGACAGATATTGCAAGTACCATCGTCGTCATAGTGGTCATTTTATTGAGAAGAATGGGATTGAACTTGATAACAGATTTGTTGTGCTGTACAATCCTACACTTCTTCTGTAACATCCTGAAAATTCAAACCCAACTTTGACCAAGGATTTCTCTATTTGACTTATGATGAGTGTTTGATTGAATTTGTTTGTTCTTGATTTTTGCCTGTAAATAGGATTAGAGACCATAGTTAGAGTTCAAGAGACCTAAAAATCAGGAAAAAAGTGCCAGAGGAACCCAAACCCAAACCCTAGGGACTAAACTGAAAGAAAAACTTAGTTTTAGCCCTCTTTATTTTATTGAGTTTAAAAGAGTAGGGAAGACCTATTTGACCCTAGAAAAGTACCCTAGGACACTCTAGAGACACCCTAAGACTTGACTAAGGGACCCCAACCTCAAGAAAAGTCCTGAATTGACACATTTTCTCAAGTAGAAATTTAGGGCCTAAAAAGATAGAGATGAAAATTTTCAAATAAGGCACCCTAGCTTACTTAAAGCCCAAGAAAGCCAAATTTAGCCACCCAAAGACACTCTAAACTGCCCTATTAAGTACCAGCCATGAGATTTGGTAGAGAATTAAGGAAATTAGGCAAGTTACACAATTTAAAAAGTGAAATAAATAAGAAATTAATAGCAAATTAATCCCTTTTTAGGTTACCCTTTGCTTAGTAACCGAAATTACCACTTTAAAAGCCAATTAAATACCAAATTATGGCATTAGCTGCAGCAAAAAACTTTAGGAAACCATATACAAAGAAAAATAGTCAGAATTAAGACTTAAAAATCAAAATTTATCATGTTATGACTCAATCAAATGGCCACTTAAACCATTCCCCCTAATCCACCTTAAAACCAAGTTTAAACAATAGCAAACCACCCAAACAGCCCCTAAGCCCCGCCAGCACACACCATTAGGTGTCCTAATGTAGCTTAACAGTTACCAGCAGCTGGACACCTCAGTCCCTAATCATTCCAGCATCACATGCCTCAAGCCTCCTTATAATGGAGTGAAACCGAGAGAGAGAAGGAAATCAGCTAGAAACTGAAAGAGAGAACCGAGAGAATGGTGAGAGTGAACTTCAGAAAGAGAGCTGAGGTAGGAAAGAAGGCTGGAGGTTCGAATTTGCAGCTGGAAGTGAAGGAAGAAGCAGAAACCTTTAGCCATACCCATACATACAAGGAACACCACTTTCATCAAGCTTGCCCAAGGAATTCAGAGGCTCAAACCCACGTTTCTTCTCTGGAAATTCAAGGTAACGTAGGGTTACCCTTCCTTCTCCATCTCTAAGTCAAGAGCATCTATCAATCGTGGTGGTATGAGGCTCTATGACCTTCTTTCTCGTTGCTGCCATATGAAGCCCTGTTTTGGGCAGTGTTGTTTCCAGAGAGCATAACTCTCTCGTTTCTTAACCAATTTAAGTGTGTGAGTAGTCAAAAAGAAATCTAAGAACATGAAATATAAGAACCTCCAAATGCATGTTCCATCAGAGTCTTCTGTACAGCTGATCAAAGCCTCGAAAGTCCACTGAAAAATGCTAAAACTCTATTTTCTGATGTGAAACTTGTATTTTTGTTTTCTATAAATTCTAGTAGGATAGAGTTCAAGCAAGGTTAAAGCAACTTGAATGATGAAAAATTGACCTATAGAACACTAGAAGACAGGGCTAAAGACTCCCTTAGACTTCTGATTCAATGGTGAAAGATTCTTCAGCTTATGGGTTGAAAAGAAGCTTGCTTTCTATAAAATTCCTTGCTGGTGTCAAACTGGTTAAAAATTCATCCTCTGAAGTTCATAACTATGAGATGTGTTTAAAGAACCTCAGGATGTCATAGAGGTACTGGATTTTCTGAGGCAATATCTGTTAAAGTGAATCACACTTGTGAGTAATCAAATTGAATCTCTAAGAATTTCTATTCTGATTTGTGAATGTTATCAGATTTCTGAAGTTTCCTTTCTTTGATGTTTTCTGTCACATTTTGTTTGCAGGATTTCTAAATACCTTGAAAACTTTAAACTTACACCAGTAAACCTCTGGCAAATTTGGTTACATGGACCTATGGTGTTTTTATCTTGTTGTAAACTACTGGTAAATGGCTCGGTTTGCTGTTTCCTGAGATGTATACTGTCATAGGAGTCTGCTGAGTCAATGGACAGCTTATTAGCCTTGATATGACCTGAGAATTATGAAAAATTGACCTAGGTAACTTAGTAGATCATAGTGTACTCTTGTATGACTCTATTTTGTGAAATTTCAGAATGGATTCCACCTTGCTAGTGTATTTGTTGTATAGGACTACCTATGGGGGATTTAAATGCAATAAGACATTGAAAAGTTTCTAAAAATAACTCTGAAATGGAATTGGGAGTTCACAGAACAAGGGTAGAGTCTTATAGTTGTTATTTTGGGAAAAAGATTAGAAATTTTACCTTGGGTCTAAATTTTGAGTAGGTAGCAATGCACTTAAAGTATGTAGAGGTTAGGAAGTATAACTCACATTAGATTCAGTGGGTGAAATGGAGTTGGTAAAGGTGGGATACCTTTAGGATACAAAAGAAACCAATTAAGCCCTTAGTGAACTAAAATGTAAGAGTTCCAACTATAAAAGTTGGGTACTCAGGTTTTGAAAGGGTAGGCCAACCCCTCCCACTCTCTAGACTTACCCAAGGATACTTCCAAAAAAATAAAAAGATCAAAAGCACTTAGTTTGGACTCTTAGAACACCAAAACTCCCTTAAGTGCGAAAATTGATAGGAAAGGGGTAAAGCACTGCATAAAACTCACCTCTGAACTTATTTGGCTGCACTCACTTGTTGTGCAAGTCACAAATAACTCTAGCATAATGAGGAAAAGTCGATTGGGGCTTGACAGAGACCAGAACAGAAAAGAGCTAGTGAGGGGGACTAAAATGAAATAAAAATATTGTCTTCTTCATTTTTGTTGAAAACTGGGTGACCTGAGTTATGTGAGGGTAGGAACCTATCCATTTTGATTTTATGTGATATTGAGGTGCTATGTACAGGGATGGGAGTGGTCAAAATGGTTCCTAACCATATTTAGACACTAAGACCATTTTTTTAGGAAATTTTCAAAGAAAAGAGTTTTGCTGCAAAAATAGGGGTTCTCTGTTGGCTTTCATTGTGAAAACTGTACCAGAAAGTCATAAATAGTCCTTAGGAGCTTGCTGTATCTTTGCCTCAGCTTGAAACAAACCAGAACAGAAATCGAGTCTTAATAGGGGCCATTTTGAAAGAAAAAACTAGAAAGAATCTTCAAATTCTTATTCTGACCCAATTTCTGGTTGAATTCTGCTGGAATCTTTCTAGATGTGTGTAGTAGATCCTAATTGACTAAATGTTGTCGCTGGATGTAGTTAAAATGTTTGGATTTGTACTTATTTCACTTATTTTAGTAAAAGGGACCCTTTTGATAAAGATTGAGGAAATTGAGGGTCAAAGTGTAATTTTCTTTCTTGAAAAACTAGCTGAAACTGTTAAACACATGATAAAGATGTTTCTTGAAAAACTATTTGACTTTGTTTGACTATTGAGTTGACTAAGTGCAAAGTTGACCTGTTTTAATCAGTCTATTATAAGTGTGTGGCATCCAACTCTAAAATTGAGATTTAGCATGCATCTGTGAACTGATATGCCCTGAAAGGCAGGTATTTTAGCATGCTTCTGTGAATGAATGCATATGCCCTGGAGGGGCAAAACTATAAGTATGCCCCAGAGAGGCAAGTGATTGGCAACTGAATAAACATTACCTGTGGAAAAACCTATGTTATATTATCTCGATCTGTATGGAAAGGACACACTAGGCTGGCTAGGAATGCGTCCGGGATGTAGATGTCTAGCAACTAGTGAGGAGATAATCCAGTTCGGCACTGGTGGTCCTAAGGTTTTAACTTTGTGCGCACACTGGGGGACGCCCTGGGATGTTGGGTAATTCCTGTAGCCTTATATGGGCGGACTTTACTTGTTGGTAAGTCAGTTTTTGTCCTGTTTCATTAGATTGCTTTTATTGATGGTAATGGTTTAGCCAGTTGCATAGGGCCTAGAGAGATCTGGTTTTTGGCATAGCTGATAAGTGCATGTGATGGTAAATGTGTATAGTTTTAAAAGAAAATGGTTATCTTATCTGCTTAAGGCTTTTTCAGCATGATCATATGTTCTGAACCCATGTGGGAAGTATCTTGTGATTGATGTTAAATATTTGATAACTGCATTTAAATCATGAAGGAAGTTTTTCTGTATTCTTAGTAATGCAGCTGAACCACTAATTAGTTTTTATAAAATTGGTAATCTACGTTACTGGGATTTTATATCTCATTACGTTAGTCTGTTCAGATGCCCAGGTACCTCCTGCTATTAGAGATTGAAGTGGAGCTGCTGGAAGTCCCATTTTTTGGTTACTTCCAAATACTGAAGGCCGTCAACATCCTTTTCTTCTTCCCCTCGGTGGAAAATACCCCCGGAACCTAGAGAGGGTGTATGATGGATAGCTAGCAGGGATCTGACTTTTTCGCAGTGACTTAGAAGTCACACTTATTTTGGATTATGAAACTAACTATTTAGGCCTGCGTGCCACTAACTATAAGACTTTTGTATGTATATATATGGATGTATGTTGTAGACCTAGTTTAGTTACCTGCTAGGTAATGCATGGAGGTTAGTACTGTAATATCCGAGATATTAAATTTTATTATTATCATTACTATTAATTTATTTTTCTTTGGGAAAGAAAAATAAATTAAATATTAAAAAGTTAAAAAAAATGAAGAAAGGAAAGAAGTGGAATATGTATAATTTTTTTTAGAACCTAAAAGAAAATGGGATTTAAAAAGATGAGAGGTAACTAGAATTTAATGAATCTGTGGTGTTACAACTGCGGCCAGGTGGGCCATATGGCTAGAGAGTGTCCGAAGAGAAAAGAGGGTATAAGTGTGAGAAGTAATTCGACGCCGAGGGGTACACCTATTTCAGCCCCACTAGTAAGAACCGTACCACCACAGACAGCGAGTACAGGTGCAGCTAGAGGCCAAGGTGCAGGATCTAGTGGTAGAGGGCCAGGGGCAGTAGGTGGAGGACAAGCGTGGGTATTTGCACTTTCTCAGTAGGACGCTCATGCATCAAATGCAGTTGTGACAGGTATCCTTATTGTTTGCTCTCTTGAAGCATGAGTCTTATTTGATTCCGGCTCCACTCATTCCTATGTGTCGCATGCATTTCCCTCTAAATTCAACAAAAGTCCGTCTAGAATGAAGGAAACAGTACTGGTCTCTACTCCAATGGGAGAATCGGTACAAGTAGAGTATGTGCACAAGTCTTGCATTGTGGAGGTCGATGGTCATGAGACTGTGGTAGACCTTCGGTTGTTGTGTATGGTTGATCTTGATGTAATCCTCGGAATGGATTGGTTGTTGTCTTGCCATGCGGTTGTGGACTGCAGGGCTAAATGCTTGAAGTTCAATAGGCCAAACGAGGAGCCTTTTGTGGTACGGGGTGACGGAGCTGCACCGTATCCAAGCTTGATCTCGGCTTTGAAGGCATCCAAGTTACTTGCAAAGGGATGTAAGGGGTATTTGGCCTTGGTCAATGATACCACGAAAGCAGTACTTTCACCGACTCAAGTACCGGTAGTGCGAGAATTCTTTGATGTATTTCCAGAAGATTTACCGAGGTTGCCGCCTGATCGTGAGATTGAATTTGAAATTGAGCTGCAACCTGGCACCCAGCCTATCTCCACACCACCTTACTGGATGGCTCCGAAAGAGTTGAAGGAGTTACATACACAATTGCAAGAATTGCTTGAAAAGGGTTTTATAAGACCCAGTTTCTCTCCTTGGGGTGCACCGGTCCTTTTTGTAAAGAAGAAGGACGGATCTTTGCGGTTGTGTATCGATTACCGAAAGTTAAACAAGGTGACGATCCGCAATCAATACCCACTGTCGAGGATAGATGACTTATTTGATCAGTTGCAGGGCGCAAAGTGGTTTTCCAAGATTGATTTGCGATCTGGGTATCATCAATTAAAGATTCGAGAATCAGACATACCTAAGAACGCATTCCGGACCCGATACGGACATTACGAGTTTTTGGTGATGTCTTTCGGATTAACTAATGCTCCTGCAGCGTTCATGGACATGATGAACAGGGTCTCTAAACCATTTCTGGACCGATTTGTCATTGTCTTTATTGATGACATCTTGGTTTACTCTAAGAATTCTGAAGAACATGCAGAACACTTAAGATTAGCCTTGCAGGAGTTGAGAGAAGAGAAATTGTATGCCAAGTTCTCCAAGTGTGAATTTTGGCTTGACAAAGTTGCCTTTTTGGGTCACGTGGTATCATCAGAGGGAATCCACATTGATCCAATTAAGGTAGAAGCGGTGAAGAACTGGTCCCAGCTTACCTCAGTTACTGAAATTCGCAATTTCTTGGGCTTGGCTGGATATTATAGAAGATTTGTGCAGGACTTCTCTAAGGTTGCTGCACCTATGACTAAGTTGACTCAGAAGGGAAAGAAGTTAATATGGGATGACAAGTGTGAGCACAGTTTTCAGAAGCTGAAAGATAGCCTCACTACCGCTCCGATGCTGACAATACCTGAACGCACTTGAGGTTATGTGGTATACTGTGATGCGTCGAGGATCGGGTTAGGGTATGTCTTGATGCAGCACGACAAGGTGATTGCGTATGCATCGCGACAACTGAGAAATCATGAGAAGAATTACCCGACTCACGACCTTGAGATGGTTGTTGTAGTGTTCGTTCTGAAAATATGGAGACATTACCTGTACGGTGAGACGTGTGAAATTTATACAAACCACAAAAGCCTCAAATACATTTTCGAGCAGAAAGACTTGAACTTGAGACAACGTCGATGGTTAGAGTTGTTGAAGGACTACAACTACACGATCTTGTATCATCCAAGAAAGGCTAATGTGGTAGCCGACGCTCTGAGCCAGAAATCCATGGGTAGTCTTGCTTATATATGTGAAGAAAGAAGACCGTTGATCAGAGAGTTGCACGAGCTAGAACAAACGGGGAATCAGTTTGAGATTGGGAGTTCTAACTCGCTTTTAGCTCATTTGCAAGCTAAGTCCTCTCTGGTAGAAGAGGTGAATTCTAGACAAGATGAAGATATCGGCCTCAAGCAAATCAGAGATACTATAACAAAAGAGAAGGGGGACGACGTCCGATTCTCTATTGATGAATTCGGAGTACTTCGGTTGGAGGGACGGTTTTGTGTCCCTATGGTTGATAATTTGAAAGAAAGAATCCTTGAAGAAGCACACCAGACAGCTTATACAATCAATCCGAGAGCTAATAAAATGTATCATGACCTGAAACAGCTGTATTGGTGGAATGGCATGAAGAAGGACGTCGTAAACTATGTAGCCAGGAGTTTAGTGTGTCAGCAAGTCAAGGCTGAACACCAGAAGCCCGCCGGAACATTACAACAGATAGAAATACCTTAGTGGAAATGGGAGAGGATAACGATGGATTTTGTAACAGGGTTGCCAAGATCTCAACATGGATTTGATTCGGTTTGGGTGATAGTGGATCGCATGACTAAGTCCGCGCACTTTCTGCCAGTTAAGACCACTTACGGAGTGAGTCAATATGCGCAGATTTATGTATCAGAAATTTTTAGATTGCACGGTGTGCCAGTGTCCATAATATCTGATATAGGGCCACAGTTCACTTCCAGGTTTTGGAATTCATTGCAAGAAGTGTTGGGAACGAGAGTTGATTTGAGTACTACGTTCCACCCATAGACTGACGGGCAATCAGAAAGAACCATTCAGATTCTTGAGGACATGCTTCGGGCGTGTATTATGGATTTCGGCGGAAGTTGGGAAAGGTATTTACCTTTGGCTGAGTTTGCATACAATAACAGTTATCAAGCGAGTATCCAAATGGCACCTTTTGAGGCTCTGTACGGTCGTAGGTGTAGATCCCCGATTGGGTGGTTCGAGGTCGGAGAGGCTAGTCTAATCGGCCCAGAATTGTTACAAGATGCCTTGCAAAAGGTGAAGTGTATAAGGGAGAGATTGCTAACGGCTCAGAGTAGGCAGAAATCCTATGCAGACAATTGGAGGAGAGAACTCAAATTCGCCATTGGTGAACATGTGTTTCTGAGGATATCACTGATGAGAGGTGTAATGCGGTTCAGTAAGAAAGGGAAGCTGAGTCCCTGGTATATCGGCCCATTTGAAATCCTAGAACGAGTTGAGAATGTAGCGTATCGGTTAGAATTGCCTACGGAATTGGAGGGAATACATCTTGTCTTTCATGTATCAATGCTTCGGAAATATCTTCCCGATCCCTCGCACGTAATCCAATCGTAAGACGTGCAACTAACCGAAAATCTGACTTATGAAGAGGAGCCAGTGGAAATCTTGGATTGGCAGTTAAACTCAGAGCGAAAGAGGTTCCATTGGTTAAAGTCCTATGGAGAAATCACTCGACCGAAGAAGCCACATGGGAGGTCGAGGGTGAAATGCGCAGGACGTATCCTCATCTGTTTCAAGACTAAGGTTAGTATTTTGTTTGAAATTCAGGGACCGAATTTCTTAAGGCGAAAGATTGTAATATCCGAGATATTAATTTTTATTATTATCATTACTATTAATTTATTTTTCTTTGGGAAAGAAAAATAAATTAAATATTAAAAAGTTTAAAAAAAATGAAGAAAGGAAAGAAGTGGAATATGTATAATTCTTTTTAGGACCTAAAAGAAAATGGGATTTAAAAAGATTAGAGGTAATTAGAATTTAAATAATACATTAGTTTTATTTTAATAAATTTTAGGGGTCCAAAACCGTTTTTCCATTACATTACAACCACAAAAAAAAAGAAATAATAATATAATAATAAAATATATATGGGGGCCAACCGTGACCCCCCTTTCACTAACACACAAAACATAAAAACAAAAGAAGCAAACAGAGGCAGAAACGAGATGCACACACGCACGCACGAGAAGGAACCCGAGAGGGGAAGCTACAGGAACCGATTGGAAAACGTATTCCGACGCCGGAGACGGTGACCGGAAGTCTGCCTTCTACACCTCCAAGCTTTCTAATCGATTAAATCAAGGTATGAAAGCCCCAATCCTTCAAAACCCCAATTTCTCCAATTTTGGGTATTTTAGGAATTCTTCAATCTCTTCCAATCGGGGCATTCCGGGGTTAAATTTGAGCTTAGTGGGTGTTATTGAAAGCTTAGTGAGGTTCAGAATCGAAGTGAAACCATAGGAATTGACCGGGTATGGAAATTAGAAAAAAATTAGGTTAGGAAATTGCTCTAAAATTCGAAATTGATAGTTTGATGCATGATAGGCTTTGATTAGAGTAGTATAGGTGTTATAAATGCTGGAAATAGACAAGGAAATAAAGCCCGAGTATTTACCGTCTTAACCGGAACCTAATCCGGTGAAAAAGAGGCAAAATACTAAGCCACCGTACAGTAAGGAGCTGTGTTGTGGGTTGGGCACCTCGGTCTAGTCCGTGGTAGACACCTGAGACCCGCTAAATTGGTTCCAAGGCTCTAATGTATATATATATATATATATATATATATATATATATATATATATATATATAAAATCCTTTTGGGCGTAGCGTTTGTACGGTTACATTTGCTATGTATATATATATATATCATACTTGAATTCTAGCATTTTCGGCTTCATACAGATTAAGGTTAGGTCTTGGTATTGGGACTTTAGGCTATGATATAGCATATATCATGTATATATATATGACTTCCGCATGCAACTAGGATAGATCACACGCCTTGAGGGTATGATCAATATGTAAATTATATATATGTGTGACTGAATACCTGATTGTATGAAAATATGGCTTCCGCATGTGAATAGGATAGATCACACGCATTGAGGCGTGTGATCAATATGTAAACTATATGCAAGCGTGTGATTGAATATATGTATGACTGTACACAGGATTTCTGCATGTGAATAGTATAGATCACCCGCCCTGAAGCGTGTGATCAATATGTATACTATATGTACGTCTGAGTGAATATGTGTATATGTATAGACTGAAGCGGCGTTGAGCGAGCCATGGATTGCAAACTGTTTAGGTCACCGAAAAGGTATGACCATATATGTTATATATTGTTTGTATTAGAAAAGGGTAGTTATAAACATGTGGAAATCTCAATCAGGGATTAGAGGCTTATGGGATAGGAGAAATCCTACCTCCCGTGCCGGTCACGGACGTCCAATAGGGGGTTGTGACAAGTACCTCACCTTATCTGAATATCCGTGTATGTAATGAATTTTAGGAGAGCGCGAGAGTAACAAACACGTAACTTCTAGTTTCTTAGGTTAAATAACTAACCGAGAGTAACCGATCCTTGGGGTAATACTTGACTTTTAATACTCCCACATAAAAAGAAAAGAAAAAAATTGGACCGGGATTTTAAAAGTTAAGTTAAATAATCAAATTCCGCAAATAAAATCAATAAAGGAACTAGAACGTTACATCTTCTACGTTACCAGACACATATTAATGTAGAATTCTGCAACCTGTCCCGTTCAATTAAATACTTGATAACAGATTTGTTGTACCGTACAATTATGTTAGCAAAGGTCATGATAAGGTCACAGCCGCTCTCTGCAATTCAGAATCTAATGCTTCATCTGAAGAGATTGCTGATGAGATTAAAAAGTATATTGATTGTAGATACATTTCACCTTGTGAGGAAGTATGGAGAATATTCGGATTTGACATTAATTTCCAGAAGCCTTCCGCTGAGCGTTTGCCATTTCATCTTCCTGATCAACAAAGTGTTGTATTTCCTGACAATGCTCCTATCGATTCGGTTGTCTTAATGCTAAAATGAAGCAGACCAAATTTCTTGCATGGTTTAAAGCCAATAAAAAATATCCAAAAGCAAGGTCTCTAACTTATTCACAATTCCCAACCCAATTTGTCTACAAAGCTGATTGTCGTCAGTGGTTTGAACGCAAATAAGGTCGGTCAATTGGCTGCCTTTATTATATTGCACCGAGTTTAGGTGAATTACATTATCTGAGATTGTTAACATTTACTAAAGGGCCAACATGTTATGAGGACATCAAGACAATAAATGGTGTCATGTATCCTACTTTCAAGGATGCATGCTATGTCATGGGATTTCTTGATGACGACAAAGAATACATAGAAGGCATTATAGAAGGTAGCAAGTGGTCTTCTGATTTTTATCTCCGCAAACTTTTTGCCACTTTATTTATTCACAACACAATTGCTAGACCTTTTTATGTGTGGGAAAATACATGGATGTATCTGTCTGATGACATTTTACTTAAAGAAAGACATCGTATCGCTAATCCAGGTTCTTATTCTACAATTTTTTCAATGCTGAAGTTTTATATTTATATGTAATCAATAGATTTTTTTTTGAATTTTAAATGTTGTAGAATCATTACATTATAAGTTTATTTTTTTTCAATTTTAAAAATTGTAGATCTTCACTTGGACGACGAGCGTGTACAGGAAATTGCTCTTGCGGAGATTGAAAATCTTCTAAAAATCAACATTCATAGCCTTTTTGACTTTCCGCCGATACGAATGCCTAATGAAGCTCTTATGCGGAATATTGGAAATTTACTGATTAGTGAAGAGCTGAATTATGACAGGAATGCATTGAAATTTGAACATGCTACTCTTTTATCTTCATTAACCGATGAACAAAGGCCTATTTATGACACAATCATGAGTGTTGTGAATGATGGAAGACCTGGTATTTTTTTTGTAAATGGATTTGGTGGTTCGGGAAAGACATATATATGGAACACAATAACATCTGCTATCAGATCTAAGGGCAAAATTTTTCTTGTAGGTTTGTATTAGTTGCCATCTACCAATTTTATCCTTATCTTAAATTAATTAAATATTTCTGATTATGTTGAATTGATTTTAAGTTTCATAAAAAATTGTTTCAGTTGCCTCAAGTGGTATTGCTTCACAACTCATTCCTGGAGGAAGGACTACCCATTCAAGATTTGTCATCCGTTTGAATATTGATGAAAACTCAACTTGTTATATAGTTCAAGGAAGTGATTTAGCTGAACTTATGGTACACACAAAGTTGATTTTTTGGGATGAGGCACCCATGACGCATTGTCATTGCTTTGAGGCATTACATCGCACCCTTAGAGATATAATGCATTCCCAAGATGCTGCATTAGCAAAACATCCTTTTGGTGGAAAAGCCGTTGTCTTTGGTGGTGACTTTAGGCAAATTCTACCTGTTATTCCAAGAGCTGCCCGTGAAGATATTGTTTTGGCTTCACTGAATTCTTTATATTTTGTGGTCCTCATGCAAGGTATTATCTTTAACAAAAACTATGAGGCTATCTCCAGGTAATTGTCACGACCACAAATCGGAAGTACGTGACAGGCACGGGAATAGATTTTTACCTCTAAACCCGTAAGCCTTATCCTGTAAACATGACTATAACTACCCTGCTATACAATCAATATATATATCATACTAGTGGCCACACCTCACTGGTGGCCTGATTAACCTGCAATCCGCGGTTTGCTCAATACCACTTCAGGTCAGCCCCGTGTATAGATATATATATCAGCACTCATAATGTAAATATTAATATCGTATTGACCGTACGTCTCAATACGTTCGATCTACCCTATTCACATGCAGCAAGCACACATAATATATATATCCATATCATATTAATCGTACACCTCAATGCGTACGATCTATCCTATTCACATGCAGAGGTTTATATACTCAAACATATATCCTAGTTTATCCCCAATTGGACCCTGTCTTTGAGTACATGTGAAGCCGACAAGTCTAGAGTAGGTACATATCGAAAGCTGTAAATATATATATACACAACCCTTACAACTTATAATATGTACAACAAAAAGAGTCAAAATAACAAAAAGTGTCCACCCACACGAACTAGTGCGTAAAGGATGGTCTGATGTCCGTATCATTGTCCAGACGTTGATGTCTGCCCGATCCCAGTATCTGAAACATAGAAGCATAGGAAGTGAGTCAAACAGACTCAGTGAAAAGCTTCCCATCCTCGGCGTAGCGGCAGGTACCACTACAGCTGGGGAAAGGGAAA
The DNA here is from genome assembly GCA_014851425.1 of Senna tora. Classification (NCBI taxonomy): domain Eukaryota; kingdom Viridiplantae; phylum Streptophyta; class Magnoliopsida; order Fabales; family Fabaceae; genus Senna; species Senna tora. The sequence goes on from CM026265.1 coordinate 23,099,324, forward strand.
CACCCACAATCACATGCGCATAAAAGTCCAGTTTATCAAATGTTATATTATGATCAGGCAATATTAAAATAACATAAAATCATGGATAAACCTATGGATCATGCTCCTCTATCATGCTTTCAATAAACAAGCAAACACTTTAAACATATCATTTGAAAACTGTAAATCACTCAACTGATCCTAGTGCCAGGCTAGGGCAATGGCCTCAACGGGAAAATTATTTTTAAATCTTTAACTGACCCTAGTGCCAGGCTAGGGCAATGGCCTCATCTGGCAAATGTTTTAATCTTTAACTGACCCTAGAGCCAGGCTAGGGCAATGGCCTCAACGGGCAAATGTTTTAATCTTTAACTGACCCTAGTGCCAGGTTAGGGCAATGGCCTCAACGGGCAAATGTTTTAATCTTTAACTGACCCTAGTGCCAGGCTAGGGAAATGGCCTCAACGGGAAAATGCTTTAATCTTTAACTGACCCTAGTGCCAGGCTAGGGCAATGGTCTCAACGGGCAATCTTTTCTGAATTGTTTCTCTTCCCGAGCCTTCAGCTGGGATTCTGACTCTATCTACCCATTACTATCCTAGACTGACTTTACCTAGGTAGTGTGAACCTCCCTATGACTCACTAATCAATTTTTGAGATCGTTTTAATCCTTTTGTAATACCCAAACCCTTGATTAGATCATAACCTAGCTCTAAGACCTTTCCTAAGTTCCATTACCATAAAACGTCGACTTTTACTAACAACTTCTATACGATTTCTTTAATGAGTTTCTAATTAATAGGGTAAACCAAACCTTGGAAACAATCAACAACTTACCCCCTTGCTTCTACTGTTCGGCGTACCTCATGTCATCACATGGATACCCTCTGTACCTCTTTACCTGTAGTCAAACACACATATACAAATACTTTCATGGATAACAATTTAGGAACAACAATAGCATGTTAACCACTAAACAGTTCTTACAAATAGGCAAGTAGACAAACAACATATTCACATCCTCAATCAACCCTGTAGGGCAAGGATGGGAAACCCCTCACCTGGACGGCTTCCTTGTGCTTGTCCTGGAGTAACTCCCGCTTCGGACGAATCGTGGTTTCCTAACAATTGCATTCACATGGTTAACAATCTTAACTATATGCAACTCACATGCGTATGGTATGGTCGTGCCTAAAAATGCACCTAGACGTCGCCAAGAACCGAGTTCTTGGTCTTATCCGTCTTCCCTCTCTTCCATGAGAGTCTCAAGTGCTACACACTTTGTTTCGTACAATTATCGCTCACCTTGAATTTATTTTGGAGCCTTGGATTTGAGTTACTAAACCTCGATATGCTTTTAAATTATTCTACTTAAGGTTTCCTAATAGTTACGAAGGAATTAAATTGCCATTTTAAAATTGGGACTTTATTTTTCCGGAAGTTTCCATCCTTGAGAAACAAGAAAGTACCTAAAATAATTATTGATGCTTGATAGCATATTTAGAATTATTCTAGGGTGTTTAAGATTGAAAAGAAGAGGTTTGGAGCCCTCAACATCACCCTTAAAGTGTATTTGGGCAATCCGAGCAGAGACCCGGCACGTTAACGTCAGGGTTCAACCTTATAAGCTCGGGCCAGCTCTTCACAGGTCTTGATCAAATAATATTTCAACAATATAATTTCAGTAATTCGAATTCAAGCCTATTTACTCAAATCCAAGCTCAATTCTAATTATCAATAATTTCCCCAATTTATGAATATTTAGAATTTTCAACCCCAAACCCTTCAAAATTCGAATTCGGCTAAACCCGAGGGCATAGCCTTGATTCTTACCCCAACTAAGTGTTCAAGAACACTTCCTAGGTCTCAATCTACCCTGGAAACAACCCAATCGAAGGTGGATCGAAGAAATCTCTAAAAATGGAGAAATTGAGGGTTTCAAATGAAATTGGGGTTACCAACCTTTGATTCGATTGGTGGGAGGTGTAGGAGACGTCGTACCCGAACTCCAGTGACTTTTTCTGGCGTCGGCTAGCCCTCCCCGGTCACTTTTCCGGCGAACACCAACTCTTCTTCTTCTTCTCCTGCGTTGGCATCCTCCCTCTCTCTCTCTACCTTCACGTTCTCTCTCTCTCTCCATTCTCTTATTCTTTCTTTCTTTTTCTCTTAATTCTCCCTTCCTCTTCTTCTTAACTACGACACCTCCTTTTAATTATTTTTAAAAATAATATATATATATATATATGTACATATAATAATAATAATAATAATAATAATTAAAAAATAAAATTGATGTGTTTATTCCAAAGTCCCACAATGCTTAGTTTGTTTGAGGAGTGGGTAAGGAGCTTATATAAATAGGTGTGAGTTATATAGGTTTTAACACACATAAGGATACTAGCCTATAATCATTGGGTGTATTGAGTTTTGGGTATTTTTATGTATTGAGGAGGGTTTGTAATTTTTCCGTTAAAAAATTACAAGTAGTAAAGTTTATCCCAGTGGGGGTCGTGGTAATAGGTCTTGAGGCACCGAACCACGTTAAAATTTTTGTGTGTTCTTCTTTCTATTTTCTTAATATTTTTGTGCGGGGCCTAAAAAGTGGTATCAGAGCTTTGGTTCCGGCTTAGGGAGGAAGAAGGGAGAAAGAGCAACAGGAAGGATTCGTCATCATCCAGTCAGCGCTACGTCAGCAATTTTGGAGAGAGGTTGGTTCTGGCTTATTTTCTTATTTTTTTTCAAGTCAAATTTTCTTTTGAATTTGGGTTGTTTGTGGTGCTAGTTGGTTGGCTGTGTGAGTGGAAGTATTTAGCCAAGAGTTGGGTTAAATGCAATGAACACCCTGAAGTTTGAAGTTCCGTTGTTTGATGGGAGAACGGATTTTACACTGTGGCAATGCACGATTCAAGATTATTTGGTCCAGCAGGGTCTTGACTTAGCATTGCAGGATGAGAAACCAAGTGAAATGAAAGAGTCAAATTGGAGTACAATTCAGAAAAAGGTTGTTAGTACAATTCGGTTGGCACTAGCCCCACAGATAAAAGTGACTGTGCTGAAGGAGACATCACCGAAGAAGTTGTGGGACACGTTGGAGAGCAAGTTTGCGTCGAAGACATTGACCAATCGATTGATGATGAAGATGGATTTGTACTCATTGAAGATGAAAGAGGGAGGTAATGTGACTGATCACATTAACAAATTTAATGAGATGGTATCTAGACTGATGAATGCAGGGGAGACTATTAAGGATGAAGAGCAAGCGCTGCTTCTCTTGGCTTCACTACCAAAACCCTTCAAGCCTCTAGTCCAGTCAATGCTAGCAGGAAAGAACACACTGAAACTAGATGAAGTGATGAGTACCTTGAAGGAGAGTCAGAGGATGATGGGTGGTGAAGAGTCTTTCAGGGACAGTCATATACTAGCAGTGGATAGTGACAAGAAGAAGAAGGGTGATCAACTTGGAAGAAATTATCGATCGAGAGACATGAGCACTATTGAGTGCCATTACTGTGGACAGTTGGGTCACGTACAGATGAGATGCCCAGACTTCAGGGAGGACTTGCATAGCATGAAGGAGAAGAGGGGTAGATCAAAGGGAGCTTCTTCTACTAATGTGGTTTCTTATGAAGATGAGCTAATATGAGGATGTTAGAAAACTCTGCAGCAAGGGAGGATCGCTGTAGAAACTAAATAAAAAAAAATAGGAGAGTTTAGTATTTTTTTTAGAGAGAAATAATGTAGGACTTTGGATTAAGGGAGGATTTGATGTGTTTATTCCAAAGTCTCACATTGCTTAGTTTGTGTGAGGAGTGGGTAAGGAGCTTATTTAAATAGGTGTGAGTTATATAGGTTTTAACACACATAAGAATACTAGCCTATAACCATTGGGTGTCTTGAGTTTTGGGTATTTTTATGTATTGAGGAGGGTTTGTAATTTTTTTGTTCAAAAATTACAAGTAGTAAAGTTTATCCCAGTAGGGGTCGTGGTAATAGGTCTTGAGGCACCGAACCACGTTAAAATTTTTGTGTGTTCTTCTTTCTATTTTCTTTATATTTTTGTGCGGTGCCCAACAAAAATAACTATTAATTAATAATTTACTAAATATAATTAAAACATATTATTATTATTATTATTATTATTATTTTGGTTTAATTTTCTACTTCTTTTCTCTTTCTTTTTATTTTCTTTTATTTTCTAATATATAATAATAATAATAATAAATAAGTAAGGCTGAAAAATATGTTCAACTTAATCCCTTTCCCTATTAAATTCAGGTTTCCATCTTCTTAGGTCCTGAATTAAATCCTAAAAATTATTTTCTACTTCCTTTCTTCCCTTTTATTTTATTTTGAACATCGAAAAATTTCCCGGGTATTACAGTAATAGTGTCGAGGAAAATACTAGTATTAGTAGATTTGCTGAATGGATCTTGAAAGTAGGTGACGGAACTATCGGCAACATCATTAATGACGAGGAACATGAAATTAGCTTTGATGATGATATACTCATTGATAATGTTGATGACCCTATTCAATCTATTATGGAAAACACCTATCCCAATTTATTGGATAATTTTCAAAATCATTAGTACTTCCGTGATAGGGCTATATTGCCACCAACATTAGATGATGTTGCTCAAGTGAATGAGTATATGCTAGGCTTATTACCAGGTGACGAACAAACATATTTTAGTCCAGATACTATTTGTAATCAAGATCCAAATCTGAACTTGCTGAAGTATAAACAACTGAATTCCTCAACACCATATGTGGTTATGGTCTACCATATCATCAGCATAAACTTAAGGTAGGTGCATCTATAATACTTCTCTGTAATATTGACTGTTCAATGGGATTGTGCAATGGAACACGACTGATATTAACTAGGATGTGTGAACACGTGATTGAAGCCTCTATCATGTCAGGTAAATTTGCAGGTGAAAAGGTTCTTATAGTACGTATGTTAATAAGTCCTTCAGATGAATAAATTGCATTTCAAGTTTCAACCCCTCCAATTTCCTGTTGTTCTCTCATTTGCTATGAGAATTAACAAGAGTCAAGGACATACATTATCTAATGTTGGTATAAATCTTCCTTGACCTGTGTTTAGCCATGGCCAACTATATGTTGCGATGTCAAGTGTTCGAAAAGGTCTAGTTTGAAGATTCTTGTGACTGATGCCAATAGTCGTCAAATGACAACTACTACAAATGTCGTCTTCAAAGAGATATTCCAAAATGTCAAATAGAACTAATATTATTAGCAAAACTTTACATTGAAGAAGTTGATTTAGTTTAGTTTTGAATATATTACAATTTTCACCTTCTTTAGTCTTAACAAATTTTGCCTTTCAACTTACTCTATTCATATTGATTTCATATATTAAGTTACAGCGTTTTAGTTTTTACTCATTCATTATTGTCCATCATAATTTTATAAAGGCGCCTAAAATATCATATGTTAGTAATGTTAGTTTTACTATCGATCATGCATTACAAGTATTTATCAAGGCACGGTAAAAAATGTGCATCCAAATTTGCTGGTCCATGAATTCTGTGATTAGTATTGTTCCATGATTTTTGATTAGCCATATCAATGATCATGCTTTTGAATTCTAGAAATTATTGCTATTTGTAATTACATTGTATGATGATTAATTAGTGTGTTTCTATAAGGTGCATACACATTTAATCGACTATTTATGTTACTTGATATATAGAGTAACTTTGATCAGTGACATTGTTCAATAGCGTCCATTTAGATTGTACAAATTTGTAACCATAAACTATGCATTTAAAAACCAATTTCTAAAATATATGTTTCACAACGGTCAATTGTATAATATCACCTTGAAAGTACAAGTGTAGTTGTTGCAAAACAATTTCACACCAACGTATAATATTGAGAAGTAAATATAATATTCTGAATTCTATTGACATAATTGTAAACATAATCCGTGCAGGGCACGGGTACAAATACTAGTATATAATTAAAAGAAAATGTGATGAAAGAGAAATTGAGATTATTTATAAATATAAAGTTAAGGTTGTGATAAAAATGTAACTAAAACAAACCATGTATTAACATGCCTAAAAGCTGGTTCGACGGGACGATAGTTTCTGCAACCTTCAATAGCGATGAGATTGTGAGTAACCGACGTAATATATCCTACGAACGGCTGGTGATGAAGCTGTATCTATTATAGCAAGATAATAAGTGTAAAACCTAAGCTTATATGAACGACGGGATGAAATCTTCTTCTACATTCTAAGACGGTGTCTACAACAGTGATTGTAACACTTGAAACAACTAGTCATAAAGTTGAAAAGTCTTGATGAAGTTTGAAAACAGATAAATAATAGAGAGTGAAATTGTGAAAGAAAAAGATAGTAGGTTTATGATTAAAATCATAATTTTATATATCAATTATAAAAAATGAAATTACTGTATATAAGAAAAAAAAATTGATAATCGAACTTAATTCGAAACTTTGGAGATAAAACTGACCGCAAACAAAGTTTAGGGACAAAATTAAAAATTGTTGTAAAGTTTGGAGACATAAAAGATGATTTAGCCTAAATTTTTTTATGTGAAGATATAAAATAGAGAAAAAATTTAGATAATCAATTTATTTGGATGTTTGTCTCACAATATATCTATTAAATAATAAACAAAATATAAATAAAATATATAATTTGATGAGGGATGAACAAAAAAGTAGAAATAATAGGTAGTTAAAAGAAAAGCAATGAAGAAAAATTAAAGATAATTTATAATTAATATAAAGTTAGGATGATAACATACAAATATATATGATGCCATACAAACGTATTTTATTGCAAATATATGTAAAAAAATTATATATAAATATCTGTAAACATATAATTATTGTGTATGCATATTTTATTTATAATTAATTTGTATCTTTAATTATTTATATTTTTAATTTATTTTAAAATAATATATATATAAATATCTTTAGGGTGTGTTTGGTAAGGAGGGAATGAGAAAGGGAAAAAAGGAGGGAATGAAAATGTCATGTCAATGTAATGTGATGTGATATGAATGAAATAAAAGTTGGTAAAATGACTATGTTGCCCTTACTTTAAAAGTGAGAATGGAATAAAAAGTAAGGGCATAAACATAATTTCATCACATTGCAAAAAGTGAGGTTTGTTTGGTAGGAAGAAAAGAGGAGAGAGGACCCTCCTTGTCACGACCCCCTATCGGACGTCCGTGACCAGCATGGGAAGTAGGATTTCTCCTATCCCGTAAGCCTCTAATCCCTGATTGACATTTTCACATGTTTATAACTATCCATTTCTAATACAAACAATATATAGTATTTATGGTCATCCATATCCAGTGACCTAAGTAGCGTGCAATCCACGACGCGCTCAACGACGCTTCAGTCTATACATATACACATAATCACTCACACGTACATATAGTATACATATTGATCACGCGCTTCAGGGCGGGTGATCTATCCTTTTCACATGCAGAAATTTTGTGTACAGTCATACATATATTCAATCACACGCTTGCATATAGTTTACATATTGATCACACGCCTCAATGCGTGTGATCTATCCTAGTCACATGCGGAAGTCATATATATATATATATACACGATATATGCTATATCATAGCCTAAAGTCCCAATACCAAGACCTAACCTTAATCTGTATGAAGCCGACAATGCTAGAATTCAAGTATGATATATATATATATATATACACAGTAGATGTAACCGTACAAATGCTACGCCCAAAAAGGATTTATATATATATATACATCACGACATATGTACATAACCAAAATACTACCGACGCGGACAAAGCGTGTGGTCTTCAGATCTGTCCGCCTCCTTGAGAAGAAGTGGACGCGTGCCCGACTCCTGAACTTCCTGTATCTGAAACGTTTAAATAAGAGGAGTGAGTCGAACAGACTCAGTGAGAAGCTCCCCCATCCCTGGCGTAGCAGCGGGTACCACTACAGCTGGGGGGAAGGGAGCAACCACAACCACTTACGCATGAAACGGATTTATATTGTGACCTTTAACATGATCAGACAATCAATGTATCATATTCACAAGTAAAATCCTAATTCATGCTCCTAACATATTTATTAATCCGCATGTAAATCAATCTCAACATACATCATTTGGGTTCATAAATTAACACATACTTGTGCATGTAGGCACTCACTTTCTGTCTCCCGCATTATGCTAAGAGAAATACTAGCCCGAAGGCAATCTTATGTTCGAACATAGTTGGTCACACTAGGAACTTTCTGACTCCAAGGCACGCTTAGAGTAATAGCCGGCAACTTGTCTGACCTCGGTTAAACCAAGGTAATGGCCACCATGTGGTGTGCTTACTGTAACTGAATTCTGTCTGTCCGACCAGGATAATCGACTTGATCTACCCGAACTAACCTAACAAGTTCAACTAACAATTTAATCTTGAAAGACGGCCTATTAGTAACTAACTGAATATTATACGTGTTCATTTGTTAGACCTAGATTCCTCCGTTCCAAGTATGTAACACTCTCACTCACATTTGACACTCCTAAGTTCAGTTTTCCTCAACAAACCATACAAACGAGATCTTTAAGTGACGATCAATATGATTGGTTTCTAATGTTACTGAACTCTCACATATGAAATCACAACTCAATCCTACCCACGGTAACATATAAGGCTTGATGAGCCACATTATTACATGTACACATATTTGGTTTACATTTTCACTATTTATTCACTATCATACACACGTAGCGCAAACTCATTCAGATAAGTACATTCCATATGATAACTGCATAAAATAAGGCAAACCACATTTGCACGTTGTCATCCAACCCTGTGGGGCAGGGATGGGAGAGCCCCTCACCTCGTTGGCCCTCCTGGTCAGTCCTCAGAGTGCCTGGAGCTCCAATTACCCTGTGGTGCCCTATACACATATATATTAAAAAATTTAGAACGTGTAACTAAGCATCTAACATGCACGTGTCATGCTAATGCTTATGCACCCTCTAAATATTTCCAGGAACTAATTATTTAGTTCGTTACGTAGTCTTATTTGCTCTTTTTGAAAGTTCATACTGTCTTATATCGGCTTTCACACAACTGAGCTATTTAGAACCTCTAAATGCTTAGGTTAGAGATTCCCATTTGTCTAAATTTCACTTCATGTGTTAATAAGAGTGTTTAACTAATAAAAGAATTAAATTCGCGGCTCAAAGTAGGCTTTAGCTTACTCATTCCACCGTCTGCCATATTCGCCCAGTAAAAGCTTAATTACTACCTCTTTAATATTATATAAAAATATCATTGGGTATAATTAGAGCCTTGGAACCAATTTAGAAGGTCTTGGGTGTCCACCACGGACTAGACCGAGGTGTCCAACCCACCTAACAGCTCCTTACTGTACGATGGCTTAGTATTTCACCTCTTTTTCACCGGATTGGGTTCCGGTTGAGATGGTAAATACTCGGGCTTTATTCTCTTGTCTATTTCCAGCAATTACAACACTTATACTACTCCAATCCAAGCCTAATCATGCATCAAACTATCAATTTCGAATTTAGAGCAATTTCCTAACCCAATTTCCATGATTTCCATACCCGGTCAAATCCTACGGTTTTAACTTCGATTCTGAACCTCACTAAGCTTTCAATAACATTCACTAAGCTCAAATTTAACCCCGGAATGCCCCGATTGGAAGAAATTGAAGAATTCCTAAAAGACTCAAAATTGGAGAAATTGGGGTTTTGGGAGTTTGGGGCTTTCTCACCTTGATTCAATCGGGTAGAAAGCTTGGTGGTGATGAAAGAAGACTCCGGTCAGCTTTTTTGGTCACTGGCGCACGTTCTCCTGCGAGAAAATGGCCCAAAACCACCGTCATGTTGCTTCTCCCCTTCGCCTTGGCTGTCTCGCGTGCGTGCGTGCGTTCACGTTTTGCTTCTGCTAATTTTTTTTTATGTTTTGTGAATGGAGTAGTAAGGGGGGTCACGGTTGGCCCCCCATATATCTTATTATATATATATTTTTTCTTTAGTCTTTTAGTGAAAGGGGGGTCACGGTTGGCTCCCCATATATATTTTATTATTATATTATTATTATTTTTTTGTTTTGCTTGCTGGAAAGGGGTGGGATATTTAAAATATTAGTTAGATAAAATTATTTAGTTGTAGTAAATTTCCAATTCCTTCCCAACTTTTTAATCCCATTTTCTTTGAAGTCCCAAAAAATAAATTTTAAAATCCTATTTCTTTCCCTTCTTCATTTATTTCAACCCAATAATTTAATTTATTTTTCTTTCAAAAGAAAAATAAATTAAATAATAATGTAAATGATTAAATCAAATATCTCGGATATTACAATCTTCCCCCCTTAAGAAATTCGGTCCCAGAATTTCAAACAAAATACTAACCTTAATCTTGAAACAGATGAGGATATGTTCTGCGCATTTCACCCTCGACTTCCCATGTGGCTTCTTCGGTTGAGTGATTTTTCCACAGAACTTTAACCAATGGAATCTCTTTCGTTCTGAGTTTCTTCAACTGCCGATCTAAGATTTCCATTGGCTCCTCTTCATATGTCAGATTCTCGGTTAGTTGTACGTCTTGCGATTGGATTAAGTGTGAGGGATCGGGAAGATATTTCCGAAGCATTGACACATGAAAGATAGGATGTACTCCCTCCAATTCAGTAGGCAATTCCAACCGATACGCTACATTCCCAACTCGTTCTAGGATTTCAAATGGCCCGATATACCGAAGACTTAGCTTCTCCTTCTTACCGAACAGCATTACACCTCTCATCGGTGATACCCTCAAGAACACCTGTTCACCAATGGCGAATTCGAGTTCTCTCCTCCGATTGTCTGCATAGGCTTTCTGTCTACTCTGAGCCGTTAACAATCTTTCCCTTATGCACTTCACCTTCTGCAAGGCATCTTGTAACAATTCTGGGCCGATTAGACTAGCCTCTCCGACCTCGAACCACCTAATCGGGGACCTGCACCTACGACCGTATAGAGCCTCGAAAGGTTCCATCTAGATACTCGCTTGATAACTGTTATTGTAAGCAAACTCAGCCAAAGGTAAATACCTTTCCCAACTTCCACCGAAATCCATAATACACGCCCGAAGCATGTCTTCAAGGATCTGAATGGTTCATTCTGATTGCCCGTCAGTCTGTGGGTGGAACGTAGTACTCAAATCAACTCTCGTTCCCAACCCTTCCTGCAATGACTTCCAAAACCTGGAAGTGAACTGTGGCCCTCTATCAGATATATGGACACAGGCACACCGTGCAATCTAATGATTTCTGATAGATAAATCTGCGCATATTGACTCACTCCGTAAGTGGTCTTAACTGGCAGAAAGTGTGCGGACTTAGTCATGCGATCCACTATCACCCAATCCGAATCGAATCCACGTTGTGATCTTGGCAACCCTGTTACAAAATCCATAGTTATCCTCTCCCATTTCGACCCAGGTATTTCTATCTGTTGTAATGTTCCGGTGGGCTTCTGGTGTTTAGCCTTGACTTGCTGACACACTAGACACCTGGCTACATAGTTTGCAAGATCCCTTTTCATGCCATTCCACCAATATAGTTGCTTCAGGTCCTAATACATTTTATTAGCTCCCGGATGGATTGTATAAGCTGTCTGGTGTGCTTCATCAAGGATTCTTTCTTTCAAGTTATCAACCATAGGGACTCACAACCGTACCTCCAACCGAAGTACTCTGAAATCATCAATAGAGAATCGGAGGTCGTCACCCTTCTCCTTAGTTACCGTATCCCTAATTTGCTAAAGGTCGGTATCTTCATCCTGTCTAGCCTTCACCTCTTCTACCAGAGAGGACTTAGCTTGCAAATGAGCTAAAAGCGAGTTAGAACTCCCAATCTCAAACTGATTCCCCGTTTGTTCTAGCTCGTGCAACTCTCTGATCAACGGTCTTCTTTCTTCACATATATGAGCAAGACTACCCATGGATTTATGGCTCAGAGCATCGGCTACCACATTAGCCTTTCCTAGATGATACAAGATCGTGCAGTCGTAGTCCTTCAACAACTCTAACCATCGACATTGTCTCAAGTTCAAGTCTTTCAGCTCGAAAATGTATTTGAGGCTTTTGTGGTCTGTATAAATTTCACACGTCTCACCATATAAGTAATATCTCCATATTTTCAAAGCGAATACTACAGCAGCTATCTCAAGGTCATGAGTCGGGTAATTATTCTCATGTTTCCTCAGTTGTCGCGATGCATACACAATCACCGTGCTGTGCTGCATCAAGACACACCCTAACCCGTTCCTCGACGCATCACAGTATACCACATACCCTCCTGTGCCTTCAGGTAATACCAGCACCGGAGCGGTAGTGAGGTTATCTTTTAGCTTCTGAAAACTCTGCTCACACTTGTCATCCCATATAAACTTCACTCCCTTCTGAGTCAACTTAGTCATAGGTGCAGCAACCTTAGAGAAGTCCTGCACAAATCTTCTATAATATCCAACCAAGCCCAAGAAACTGCGAATTTTAGTAACTGAGGTAGGCGGGGACCAATTCTTCACCGCTTCTACCTTACTTGGATCAACGTGGATTCCCTCTGATGATACCACGTGACCCAAAAAGGCAACTTTGTCAAGCCAGAATTCACACTTGGAGAACTTGGCATACAATTTCTCCTCTCTCAACTTCTGCAAAGCTAATCTCAAGTGTTCTGCATGTTCTTCAGAATTCTTAGAGTAAACCAAGATGTCACCAATGAAGACAATGAAAAATCGGTCAAAAAATGGTTTGAAGACCCTGTTCATCATGTCCATGAACGCTGCAGGAGCATTAGTTAATCCAAGGATTACATCAAGATCAACCATACACAACAACCTAAGGTCTACCTCAGTCTCATGACCATCGACCTCCACAATGCAAGACTTGTGCACGTACTCTACTTGTACCGATTCTCCCATTGGAGTAGAGACCAGTACTGTTTCTTTCATTCTAGACGAACTCTTGTTGAATTTAGAGGCAAATGCATGCGACATATAGGAATGAGTGGAGTCGAAATCAAATAGAACTTGTGCTTCAAGAGAGCAAACAATAAGGGTACCTGTCACAACTGCATTTGATGCATGAGAGTCTTGTTGAGAAAGTGCAAATACCCATGCTTGTCCTCCACCTACTGCCCCTGGCCCTCTGCCACTAGATCCTGCACCACAACCTCTAGCTGCACCTGTACTTTCTGTCTATGGTGGTACGGTTCTTACTGGTGGAGCTGAAATAGGTGTACCCCTCGGCATCGAATTACTTCTCACACTTGTACCCTCTTTTCTCTTTGGACACTCTCTAGCCATATGGCTGCAGTTGTAGCATCCACCTGTCAGTCTCCGACACACGCCAAACTGATACCTGCCGCAAGTCGCACACTGGGGTCTTGTTTTACTGGCATTTCCACCCCCTTGTACTCTCTGTCCCCCTTGATTATTACCTCGTGTACCTACTTCATGGGTGGTAGTTGAGGATTGTCCTTCTGCGGACCCTGAGTATCCTGCTCCTCCACTTGTTGTCTTCCTTTTCTTACTTCCACCTCCTTGGTTGTCACTACCCGTAATCAACTTGACTTTAGGATCAATAAAAGTCCCGTACCTCTTCCTGGTTTCAATCATTCTGGCATTGTCTGCTGCTTGAGCTAAAGTCTCAAATTGTCTCCTATAGGGTAGCAAAGCAGTAAATAACGGCTCCGTGAGGCAGTGTATGAACCTCTTGATCCTCGCCTCTTCATCATGAACCAACTCAGGTGAGAATTGAGCCAGTTCTGTAAAAAGTAATTCATACTCCGTCACGGTCATGTTAGGCGTCATCCACAACTCCTCGAATTGTTGATGCTTTGCATCTCTGGTGCCTTCAGATAGAAACCGACCTAGGAATTCCCTCTGAAAATCTTCCCAGGTCATCGGTGCCACCCTTCTTGAATACCTGGTCTGTACGGACTCTATCCATACTCTAGCAGCTCCCTTCAGTTGAAATAAAGCTAACTCCACCATCTCATGCCCTGAGCACCTCAGCATGTGCCCAATTTTGACCACGTCTCTCACAAAGTACTGTTGATCCTCTTTCTCACTAGTTCTGCAGAAAGTGGGTGGATGGAGCTTCAAAAACTTTGAAATTGGCAGCTCTCTGGGTGCTACCCGCTGCTCACGAGGCACTTCTTGTGGTTATTGCCATTCTCTGTCCTCTTCCTCAACTACCTCTATCTCTTGATTACTAGGAACTCTCTCTCCTTCTTCCTCGCCGACTACTAACCGGCGTACTTCCCTCTGTATTTGTCTCATCATCTCTTCTCTTAGTTCCTAAAATCCCATCGTGAGCATTTCTACCACAGAAGGTGTACCTGTCTCTACTTGAGGTTCCGGTGATTGTCTCCTCTCTTCTCCTCTCCCTATGCTCTACCTTGACCACGAGCACGACCTCTACCTCGGCCTCGGGTACGGCCTCTACCTCGGCCTCAGGTGGGCATTCCCTCCTCCCGAACTGATTCTCGATCAATTTTAGCAGGAGTTCTCCCTTCACCCCTAGCCTGTCTCGTGGTCGGTGGCATCCCTATACTGCACATGGACCACACCTAATAAGTACACGCATATCAATGATATTTCATATCAAAGAGAGTAGAAAGAAAAGGCTGACACAATTTCTTGGGTACGTCCACAAGTGCATTTTTACTCCCACATTGTGCCCGGGTTCACAACGAGGCGTAAACCGACACCCAATCATATATATGGCTTCATACAGTTTAAAGTAAACCAGCCTCTGATACCAAGTTTGTCACGACCCCCTATCGAACGTCCGTGATCGGCACGGGAAGTAGGATTTCTCCTATCCTTTAAGCCTCTAATCCCTGATTGACATTTTCACATGTTTATAACTACCCATTTCTAATATAAACAATATATAGTATTTATGGCCACCCATATCCGGTGACCTAAGTAGCGTGCAATCCACGGCGCGCTCAACGACGCTTCAGTCTATACATATACACATAATCACTCGCACGTACATATAGTATACATATTGATCACGCGCCTCAGGGCGGGTGATCTATCCTATTCACATGCAGAAATCCTGTGTACAGTCATACATATATTCAATCACACGCTTGCATATAGTTTACATATTGATCACACGCCTCAATGCGTGTGATCTATTCTAGTCGCATGCGGAAGTCATATATATATACATGATATATGCTATATCACAGCCTAAAGTCCTAATACCAAGACCTAACCTTAATCTGTATGAAGCCGACAATGCTAGAATTCAAGTATGATACATATATATATACACAGCAGATGTAACCGTACAAACGCTACACCCAAAAAGGATTTATATATATATATACATCACGACATATGTACATAACCAAAATACTACCGACGCAGACTAAGCGTGCGGTCTTCAGATCTGTCCGCCTCCTTGAGAAGAAGTAGACGCGTGCCCGATTCCTGAACCTCCTGTATCTGAAATGTTTAAATAAGAGGAGTGAGTTGAACAGACTCAGCGAGAAGCTCCCCCATCCCTGGCGTAGCAACGGGTACCACTACAGCTGGGGGAAGGGAGCAACCACAACCACATACGCATGAAACGGATTTATATTGTGACCTTTAACTTGATCAGGATATCAATATATCATATTCACAAGTAAAATCCTAATTCATACTCCTAACATATTTATTAATCTGCATGTAAATCAATCTCAACATAGATCATTTGGTTTCATAAATTAGCACATACTTGTGCACGTAGGCACTCACTTTCTTTCTCCTGCATTACGCTAAGAGAAATAATGGCCCGAAGGCAATCTTATGTTCGAACCTAGTTGATCACACTAGGAACTTTCTGACTCCAAGGCACGCTTAGAGTAATAGCCGGCAACTTGTCTGACCTCAGTTAAACCAAGGTAATGGCCACCATATGGCGTGCTTACTGTAACTGAATCCTATCTGTCCGACCAGGATAATCGACTCGATCTACCCGAACTAACCTAACAAGTTCAACTAACAATTTAATCTTGAAAGACGCCCTATTAGTAACTAACGGAATATTATACATGTTCATTTGTTAGGCCTAGATTCCCCCGTTCCAATTATGTAACACTCTCACTCACATTTGAGACTCCTAAGTTCAGTTTTCCTCAACAAAGCATACAACGAGATCTTTAAGTGACGATCAATATGATTGGTTTCTAATGTTACTGAACTCTCACATATGAAATCACGAATCAATCCTACCCACGGTAACATATAAGGCTCGATGAGCCACATTATCACATGTACATATATTTGGTTTGCACTTTCACTATTTATTCACAAATCATACACACCTAGTGCAAACTCATTCAGATAAGTACATTTCATATGATAACTGCATAAAATAAGGCAAACCACATTTGCACGTTGTCATCCAACCATGTGGGGCAGGGATGGGAGAGCATCTAACATGCACGTGTCATGCTAATGCTTATGCACCCTCTAAATATTTCCAAGAACTAATTATTTAGTTCGTTACATCGTCTTATTTGCTCTTTATGAAAGTCTATAGTGTCTTATATTGGCTTTCACGCATTTGAGCTATTTAGAACCTCTAAATGCTTAGGTTAGAGATTCCCATTTGTCTAAATTTCACTTCATGTGTTAATAAGAGTGTTTAACTAATAAAAGAATTAAATTCGCGGCTCAAAAGTGGGTTTAACTTACTCATTCCACCGTCTCCCTTATTCGCCGAGTAAAAGCTTAATCACTACCTCTTTAATAATATATAAAAATATAATTGAGTATAATTAAAGCCTTGGGACCAATTTAGCGGGTCTTGGGTGTCCACCACAGACTAGACCGAGGTGTCCAACCCACCGCACAGCTCCTTACTGTACGATGGCTTAGTATTTCGCCTCTTTTTCACCGGATTGGGTTCCGGTTGAGATGGTAAATACTCGAGCTTTATTCTCTTGTCTATTTCCAACAATTACAACACTTATACTACTCCAATCCAAGCCTAATCATGCATCAAACTATCAATTTCGAATTTTAGAGCAATTTCCTATCTCAATTTCCATGATTTCCATACCCGGTCAAATCCTACGGTTTTAACTTCGATTTTGAACCTCACTATGCTTTCAATAACATCCACTAAGCTCAAATTTAACCCCGGAATGCCCCGATTGGAAGAAATTGAAGAATTCCTAAAATACCCAAAATTGGAGAAATTGGGGTTTTGGGAGTTTGGGGTTTTCTCACCTTGATTCAATCGGGTAGAAAGCTTGGTGGTGATGAAAGAAGACCCCGGTCAGCTTTTTCGGTCATCGGCGCACGTTCTCCGGCGAGAAACCGGCCCAAAACCACCGTCACGTTGCTTCACCCCTTCGCCTTGGTTGTCTCGCGTGCGTACGTGCGTTCACGTTCTGCTTCTGCTAATTTTTTTTTTTATGTTTTGTGAATGGAGTAGTAAGGGGGGGTCATGGTTGGCTCCCCATATATCTTATTATATATTTTTTTTTCTTTAGTGTTTTAGTGAAAGGGGGTCACGGTTGGCCCCCCATATATTTTTTATTATTATATTATTATTATTTTTATTTGTTTTGCTTGCTGGAAAGGGGTGGGATATTTAAAATATTAGTTAGATAAAATTATTTAGTTGTAGTAAATTCCCAATTCCTTCCCAACTTTTTAATCCCATTTTCTTTTAAGTCCCAAAAAATATATTTTAAAATCTCATTTCTCTCCCTTCTTCATTTATTTTAACCCAATAATTTAATTTATTTTTCTTTCAAAAGAAAAATAAATTAAATAATAATGTAAATGATTAAATCAAATATCTCGGATATTACACGCCTCTTTTCCATAGTTGTTTATGGCTACCAAACATAGCCTTAGATATATCCTATGAATCGCACAGATCGAATACTAGTCATTCTAATATAATCAACCACAATAATATATAACTAGAGGTTTTGTATGTATATACACGTATGTAATTTCTTTTGTTAATTTTTTAAAAATATTATCTAAAATAATAATTATTATATTTTAAAATAATAAATCAAATATTTGATAGTTTTTTAACTCTCAACTAATATAACTATGGAAACTGCTTCGTTTTCCTCCTATTTTTCTCTCCTGTGAACAAAAAAGTCAAGATTTTCTATCTTCTTCTCTAGATTTCTAGGGAGTTGTAATTATTGTATCTCCTCCCTTATTGATACGAGCAAAGGAAGTGCAACTAAAGCTAGCGTAATTATGGAATCATTGAAGAAGCTTAAGAAAGAGACTTGGAAAAATCAAATAGAAATCTGCCCTTCAATAATTACTGAAAAAAAACGTCAGTTACTGCAAGTGGACTGAAAATGGAGCTTCACAACTTGTATTGGGCTTGGAATCATCAATTTGGAGAGCTTGGTCCAAGTACTATATACATGTGAAGACTTATTTAAGCCTAAATCTTTTTATTTTGGGCTTAAAATGCTTATTAAAATTTGGATTGTATTTTTGTGCGAAAATTACTATATTTAGGCTTTATTAATTATAGCCCATTAGTGATATAAGACACTTATATTAGATTTATTGTTTTAATTGGGCTTAAGTATGATTGTTAGAAAGACTCGATAGTTTTATTTTAAACATTGTCTTTTGTGTTTGGGCTTTAGTTTATCATATGTTAGGTTAGCCCATTAGTTATTTTAGGGTTTCTATTTCTTGGAGTATAAATACTCCTTTTGCACTATTGTCACTACAAGAAAATTGTTATTTAGTGGCGCTTAATTCCTCGCGCTTGAATACAAGTGCCACTAATATGCTCCATTCCTGGCGCTTGAATATAAGTGCCACAATATAAAACTACTGTCGCTTTCAGAGGCATCACAAAATAATTTTATTGGCGCTTTCAAAGCATCACAAACAGACTAGGAAAAGAAAAAAAATAGGAAAAAAAGGAGATGATTGTGGCGCCTCCAAAGCGTCGGAGAAAATAATTTATGGCGCTTATTCCAGCGCTTGCTTTAAAGCGCCACAAATAGCCCTTTCGACACGTCATATTGTGGCACCTTACCAAGCGCCACAAAATTTATTTACTGGCACTTAAAGCACCACAAATCAACGTTTTTAAGTGCCACGAAATGACAGAATTTTTGTAGTGTGTATTGGGGGATTGGAGATTTGGATTTGATAATAGAGCTTTGAGCTTTTCTTCTTCTTCTAGGCTGAAAGAAGAATCCATAGGAGAGGTGCTTATCTTCTTCTATTGCATCAAGAATTAATTCTTATCAAGGTAATCACTTTGTGGCGAATTCTTTCTTGATTTTAAATCAACCGATTATTTACATTTCCATTTGCGTTGTCAATTGGGGGTTCAATAGGTTGGGGATTTCATTCCGTCTAATTGTTCTGACCTTATTGTGTGTTCGTGGTTTCAAGTTCGTTATAACCTTGGGGTTCCACATCATTTGGTATAAAAGTCGTGGATTGGGATAAATTCTTATTTATCTCATTTATTTTGTTTTTTTCTTGTGTTTTGTTTCTTAAAAAAACTAAAAAAAATTTGGGATATGAGTTTCTGTTCTTGTTTCTTGCCGATGTGTGTTCTGAAATTTCAGAATGTCAATTTACTTGGGGTGTTTTCGACCACTTTTTCATTTAGTTATTCGACGTGTAGTAGGCCATTTTTATGTTTCAGAATCTAATCTTTCATTCCGGTTCAGAATCGCACGAATCCGAGTTCTCTACATCAAGTTATACCTAATTTTACAGAGAACGTTTTTCGAAATTTTTTGGTTAATGTTGCTTGTTTCTTGTTGTTGATTCTGGAAATTTTGTCTTTGGTTCTTTAGATTTCTGGCATTTTTTTATTATTAAAAAAAGGAAAAAAATAAGAAGAAAGAAATTATAAAAAATTAGTAGTGAAAAGAAAAAAAATAGAGGACAAAGTCCCAAATTGTGAATTGCAAAGCTCTTGAAATATCCATATTGCTTGCAAGAAATTGATTGAAATTGGGTGAGTTATATTCTGAATTGGGAAGGCAACATATTTTCATTTATTGTTTGCTTTTTGTTTAGTTGTCTATCATCAAATTGGGGTTTCTCTTTGAGAGATTTCCAATTCTGCATTTTTGCACGGGTTTTGTCTTTTTTTTTTCTACTCTATGTTTCTAATTTTTGCATGCTGTGTTATTGCCTCTATTACGTTATAATTAACAAATTGTTTCTTGTTAATTGATCTTATTCGGAGTGGCATACTTACCTTCACCGTGTGTGCTCAATTTCTATTTATTTTGTTTCGGTATATTTGCCTCTAGATTTGAAGTGTGCTTTTCTTGTTTAGGTTTTCATTACTTTTCTATTTTGCTCAAGTGTTTTTATCTTAATTGAGAATTGATTCTGAAGTGCAATTGAGGTTAGAAGGCTTGAGTGTTAAAAGGCAGTATTGAGCTTAAAAGAGGAAAGAAAAAGTCATTACTTGTGTGAAACACGAGTGGAGAGCTACTTTTGAGTGAAACACGTGAGTAATACTATGAGATTATTTTTTCTCCTAATTGTTTTCTTGTAGTTATTATTGGAACATGGCTTATTGGGATGTCATGAAAGATGAAAGTGAAGTAGGTAATGATGTACCTACAGATCCTAAGTGGTTCTATAAGGAAATCTTGAATGGAGTATGAAGGTTGAGGATGGACATGACTGATATGAGAGAAAAACTTGCTGAGCAATCTAGGATTTTATTCTAGAGATGCTAGAAAAAGTAAGGAAGGGAGAAGAAGATCTACCTATGAAAGTGAAGAAAATGATGATGAAGGTAGTGCATGTGTGGATAGAAGAGAAATAGGAGGCAAAATGAGAGATAACAATTTGAATGCTATGAAGATGACAATACCATCATTCAAGGGAAGAAAAGATGCTGAAGCTTACCTAGAATGAGAGGGAAAGGTTGAAATTTTTTTTGCACATCATAACTACACCGAGGAGAAGAAAGAAAGATTAGCGTCTTTGGCATTTTCTAACTATGCATTGAGTTGGTGGAATGAATTAAGGAGGTCACAGAGGATATATGATGAGGATCCTATAGCTATTTGGGATGAGATGAAAACGGTAATGAGGAAGAGATATGCTCAATCTTACTATAGAAAGTTAACCAAAAGTTCTTGTAATACCCCGAAAAAATTTTGAGGATTAAAGAATGATTTATTTAAAATTTCGAGGATTTAAGAATGATTTATTCCGGGGCTAGGAATTAAAACCTTAAAAAGAATATAGGAAAAGTATGAAGGTTAAGGGAAACCGGAATGGAACCGTGAAATTCTTCGAAATTTCAAGTAAAATAAAAGATGAAATAAAGGAGTAAAATACTTTTTTCGAAATTAATTCAGGACCTATGAAATTAGAAACCTAAAATAAATAGAAGTGGGAACTAAATTAAAATATTATTGGTTATTATTTGTTTAATTATTAATTAGTTATTTTTATTATGATTATTTTAAATATTTTAAAAGGGGGTTTTAGGAAAGTAGAAAGTGAAAGAAAAGTAAGTAGGAACTATTTTTGGCATTCAATTTGGGACTTAAAAGAAAATAAAAGCTCAGTCGAAGGAGGAGGGATTAAGTTGGAGATATTTTTCAACCTTCTCTTTGATATTAATATTATTATTAATAAGTTATTTATTTATTATATACTACTTTCAAATTTCTTTTATTTTTTTTAGTTAAATAGGTTAATTAGAAAAAAAAGAAAGGAAAAGAAAATAAAAGGGAAAAAGAGAGAGGGTGAGGGCCACGGGAAAGGAGAAGCAAAGAAGAAAGAAAGAGAAGGAAAGGAGAGAGAGAGTTAGGGCTTGGAGGTGGGAGGAAATCCGGTGGGAATCTCGCCGAAATCCGGCGAGCCGGAGTTGGAAGAGGAGCCGAAGAGCATCCTCGTCATCTTCCTCGTCTCAATCTCTCGAGTTAAGGTTGGTACAACGCCCGATTCTCTCCAAGTTCCCATTTTCTTCATTTTTCTTCATTTTTAGAATTGAGTTGAGAATTCGAGTTTGGGTAGATTCGAGGGTAGAATAATGTTTCTAAAGTGTTCTTGAACACTCATCAGGGTTAGGATTGGAGGCTAGATCGTTGGATTTAGCCGGATTCGAAGTTGAAAGAGTTTGGGGTTTATAGAACCCATTTTTCCCAATTTCGAACAATCAACGATTCGGCAATGAATTGGAGTTGGATTTGAGTTGTATGACATCCTAAATATAGTATATATGTAGGAGAACAAGACCCGTGAAAAGTGGAATCGAAGACGGATCGAAAAATGGCCGAAAAGGGGGCCGAAACCAACCACAGCACAGTAAAAACATTGTTGTGCTGCGAGTTGGCGCTGCTGCTCCCACTTGTTGGTTGGCCAAGGGCTACCAAGGCAGCACCTTGGCGCGGCAGTGCCCGGTCCTTGCCTGGCTTGCCCCAAGCCCATTTTTAGGGTGAATTGAGACCTCTGAACTATTCAATCCTAAACACCCTAGAACACTCATAAACATGTTTTTGAGGATTAAATCACTCTAAGTACCTTCTTGTTTCTAGAGGATGGAAACTTGAGGAACCAATTAGGCCTAACTTCGGGAATTTCAACCTTATTCCTTCACAAACCTTAGGGAACCTCAAGTGGGATAAATTGAAGGTATATTGAGATTTAGAAACTAGATTTCTTAGAACCCAAGTAGGATGAATTGGAGGTATATTGAGGTTTAGAAACTAGATTTCTTATAACCCAAGTAGGAACACAAGTTGAATTAAAGTGCTTAGACCATCCTAGAATTTGGATCCCTTCCAACCAAGCTAGATAAGCTTCCTTAGATGCAAATACAATTTAGATAGAGGTCTAATACTCAAATCCAAGTATGTGAAACACTCAAGTAGAGTGTTATATTCGAGTTAGTCAAGTGTCCGAGGAACGATACGCATAAGTCAGGATAGAGAAGTCCAATAAGACCAAGAGTTTGACTCAGTGGCAACCATGGACTACATGTGAGAGTAATGGAGAGATAAATAACAAGTTAAGCTAAGTAATAACCTTAATGATGTAAATGTTGTTCTTATAGGAAAAACGGCACGCCATAGAGTGCAACAGGAACTCCGAGGAGACTAAAGTTACAGAAGAGGATTGCATGGAAGGTTGGCCAAGGTGAGGGTTCTTCCATCTCTGCTCCTAGGGTTGTATGCTTGTGTGGATTACATGAGTATATACATTCTCTGCTTGTCTGGTATGTGTTAGCTAGAACTATAGAATGTTAAAAGAATAAAGGAACCAGAAAATAGGTTGTGGAAAGTAACTTAGATAGGAAGACATAGGAGTAGAGAGTAATTGTTTGATATGATTGGTGTGTTACAAATCCAACTCATACACTCCGGAGGCATGATGAATATTTTATTAAATCTTTTCCACGACGGTGGCAAGAGTTCTTGTACGGAAGGACTAAACTTTTATTTTGAAAACTCGTCACGATGGTGACTTAAATTATAATCATGCAAAGGGAGTTATTGGTGGGTTTTGGATTTGGTTATGCTAGCTATGTGAGACATCGACTAGAAGAACGACAGATGGCACTTGAGAACTCAGTTTTATAATCACCATGACGATGGTCATTGCCTTATCCTGGTAATAGGGTCAGAAAGGATTTATATTGCTATGACGATAGCTTGAGGCTCAGAGAGTGCATCTAGACGGGTATATGAGTTACATCCTGTTGAGAATTCTTGTACATATTAATAAGGAGAGGAATTATTGATCATTCAGGAAAGATACAAATAATCCTATTAATATGTGAGACCAAGATAAGGAGACACGGGAGGAACCTACGGGTGAATTGTGAGCCTGATCTTGCAGAAGAGAAATCATCCTGTTGAGATGGTCCAGGGTGTATCAGTGGCCAGGCTTTGAGACGTCGTGCCGTGCCCACAATTGTGGCCTGGTTGGGTAATGGATGAGTGGGCTCAAGCTATTGCCACGTAGGAAGGGGTCAGGACGTGCCACGTGGTGGCTATGCGTCAGTTGTTTGATAGATAGAAGTTGAATGTGTTTGGTTAACAGAATTCTCACGAGGTGACAAGTATCCAAGTGAATGGGTTAAGTATGTTTTGCCACTTGGTGTCCAGCAACCCGAGTGCACGGGTTCGAAGTGGGAAAGCCACGTAGTGGCTAGTAGATACCCCAGAGTTGGGGAGATTAAGTAGATGTATGTTTAGCATCTGTGTGTATGTGCAAATTGTCTGTGTTTGCATATAATTGCTGATTGTGCAGCGTAGTGGTAACATACAGGATTACGTCACCACACGTGTTTGATTCAGACATGCTATAACATGAGAATGTATGCTGTTGTTGTGTTTGGGTGAAATTCATGTTGTTGTGTGATCACCAAGAATGTATGCTAACAACAATAACTAGTTGTTTTTGCATGTGGTTGTGTATGACTCCCAAACCCAGCGCTATGGTACCCACCATGCGCCGGGGATGGGAGAGTCCTCACTGAGCCGCGTGGTTAAGACTCACACCTCATTTTTACTACACAAAGATAGGTTAAGTACAGGTGGAAGAAGTCTCGGTGTGACGAGGGTTGAGCAACACCTTTCAAGACCCACAACTTGTTCATGTGGATGAATAAAAGTGTAATTGTAATTGAATTTACTTTATTGTTGTATCATAAAGTAAAGGGTAGACGTACCCAATTAGATTGTATTACTAAATCTAGAACTGTCAGCTTCACATACCTTAAAGATCAGGATTAATTTTACTGCGATACAGGGAAAACTTGTTTTCGAAATATATATATATATATATACATATATCTGTTGCATGTGAATAGGATAGGCAGCATCTTCGGATGTGTAGCCAGTATACAGGTTATATATTATGTGTGCTTTCCTATACCTATATCCTGAAGCGGTACTGGCCGTGGATTTGCTTGCCTAGGATAGGCCACCATTTCGGTGTAGCCATGGTATTATACTGCATGTGGATGTATTTTCAATAATAGATATTTTGTCAATTAGGTGATAAGGCTTACAGGTACAGGGATATTCCCTGTGTCTGTGCCAGTCACAGTGCTCTAAATGGGGGTCGTGACAAACTTGGTATCAGATCCTGGTTGTTCTTTAAGGGTGTGAAGCTAACTAGTAGTTTCGGGTATTAGTTGGGCTATCCATTATGAATTCGGATGTAACGGTGGTTCCGACGGGCATTTGTGAGGTTGCTCAGGATGTTGAGTCATAAATTCTTTCGATTCATCGCTTTAGGCATAGAATTTGTATGTGAAATTCTATGCAAAGCATATAACCTGTATAGTGCACAAGTGCCGATGAGCACTAAGTTGTAAGGTGGGGTGGCAGTGACCACGAGAACCTTAGGACACCATAGTAGGGAAAGGAGACATCCTTGGAGGATGCTACCTAGACACAGACACATTTGGTTGAATTGTAGGCAGGAATGCGCTACAATGTGTGATTGTTGCAGGTGTTAAATGAGACGATGCGTCTGCTCTGTTAGCGGCGCGTTGTGCGCTATGGTATAAGCGCAAGTTGTTTGATTATAGTATGGAATGCAAGTAGAATAGAAATATGCAGTGAATGGTAGTTCAGGCTAGGAATGGGTTGTGAAGTGAAAGAAAAGACACGCTTGGCGTGTAGAAAAGAAAGTAAGCCCATGGGGCGATTGAAATGGAAAGTTTACAGAAAAGAATAAACAGGGCCATGAGACATGAGACCGACAGGAAGATGACCACGTGAATGGGTCACGACTGTGTGGTATGCTATGGCTAAAGGAAGTGAGTGGTCCATCCTAGAAAGTAAACAGAAAAGAGGTGGTGTATGCCACAGTATAGAGGTAGAAGTCTACGGACTAGAAAATCAGGATACGGTATATGGAAGGGCAAAGTTGCTGAACCATATGCCGTAGAGATAGATGTTAAGAAGTAGAGGCATATGTAAACATGTAGAGCGTGACCATATGCCGAGCAAGAAACAGAGTAAATGGTAAGGCACAGGGAAGGAGCTTAGTCCAACCCTGCGCTCGATCCATGAACTGCTAGTTCCTTAAGCAAACAAGGGGGAGAAGAAAGGATTAAGCCCAACCAAACTCTCTTGGGTTGCTTAAGGAAGAGCATAAAGAATAGGATATTGATCACATGAGAAATTTTTGTAAAAATCTTTTTGGTCTTTCCGGATGAGAGATTCTGAAAGACCCTCAAACTTTTCTTCAAAATATTAGGGATAAGCATTGGAAGGCAAATTTTCATGAAAACGCTTTCTCAATTTGTGTCATTCCAATTGGTTAAACCCTAACCATTTCCGAAAATCTTAGGCGTCATTTTCTAAGAAATAAACTTGAATTAATTTTTAAAACCCTCAAGGTGCCTAAGAAAACTAACTCATGTGACCAATACCCTACCAAACAATAGTCCTTTTACAGGTAAGCTATTAAGGATGGTAGAAGTAGTTGAGAAATCACCCGCTTGGAGTGATTAAAGTTAAGTAGACATCGAAAAGCACTAGAGAGTGCTAAAGTACCAAGGGATATACAAGTAAACCAAAGGGTCACCAATTAAGGGGTCATAGGGTGATAATGGACCCGAAAGTATTAGACCGGAGCAAGTCTAGAAGTGGAAATGGGTGTAGACCTTCGGGTACCGTCCAGAGATAAGAAAATGAGCGCTATTGCGGTAGATAGCTCTCGAATGAGATAACGTAAGAGATAAACCCCAAAGGGACTCATGGAGGCCCGAGGGGAGAGAAAGTAGACAAGGATAAGTAGTCCCATAAGGGGGGAAGAGCGGAAGCCTATAGGACCCCATAAGATAAGAGTCAAGTAGGAGGTGGAGAACCAACTACTACCGTAAGTGAATGTATAGTACATCGATTGTAGTGGACATAGCTAGGTAAGCTAGTTCAACAGGTTGGTGAACCGTAAATCAGTGAGCCTGAAGCCCGTGTATGGGTGGAGATTGAGTGGACAAACCAAACGTATAAATGGCCATGTGGGTGCCATAAAGGGAAAATTAACCGTGAGGACGGTTAATCGAGAAGGAGAATTTAGTGAGTAACGAGTATTAAGAAATACTCGAAGAAAGAGTATCACGTAGGTACAAAATGCAAAAGAAGAGAGTGAATACAGGAATGGAGTCGGGTAAGCATATGGGGATGCGAGCCAAAATCATAGAATAGGTATGCTACCGTTGGGGCAATTGGAACCCAATGGGTAATGCACTTGCAAGAGGCGGTATATGTTCGTGAACATATGTCACACCGTAAGAAAGGAAAGAGTGAAACCGTGGGAGCGGATCCCGTTTGGTCATGGGGAGTAGAGCATGTCCGGAAAGGTTCATGCTGGAACTAACGGATCAAGTATTCCAAGTAGGAATACAGGATTTAAGTGAGTAAGGAGTCCGAGTGGGCCAAGATGGGGTAAAAGCTAATGGAAACCCAATGAGTAGAGTTAGCACAGGATGTGCAACTCTAAGTGGACTAACCTGAGGAGGATATAGATCCACAGTCATAGTCTTGTTAAGCGAGGTCTTCGGATGAGAAAACCGAACTGAGCCTGAGGCAGAGTAATGAGTATGATGGTAAGGTGGAGACTGGTGAGTTTCCATTATAATCAGAAATGACTACAAGTAGTAGTCAGAGAAGAGTCTAAGTCAGTCAGTAGGATGTAGACAGGGAGTAACCTGAAGTGGTTATGGAAACCACTAAGGGTAAGTGTAGAAGTCCGGAAAATAAAGGGAAACACGATAAATGTAAGATCCTTTACCGTTTGGTGGAGAAACGGTAAGCGTAATACATAGTTGTGCTAGTGTCATGGCCTTTAGCTTCGTCAGGACACGAGTAGGGTAAACTGAGTCGGTAGTGAGTGTAACAACCTCGGAAGGGTTGGGCACACTGATGGCACAAAGTATAAACACCTACGTAGGGTGTATGCCGTGTAAGCGGTAAGTCTAGATGTAGAGTAGAGGGTGTAGTAAGATGTAAACGGACTTTTCTGGAGAAGTCGTTTACAAGGAATATATCGAGGGAATACCGACAGAAGGGTAGTTGCTTGGTAGTAGAGGATACTTAGGTACGGGGACTCCGATGTAGGCCTAGTGTGCTATGCAAATACCTAGTGTCTTGGCGTGTTCCAAGACGGATATAAGAAGTCACTACGAAGGTAGCTAGTTGGACAAGCAGATTGAGTCAAGGTAAGCCTCACTAGAGAAGGCAATAGTTAACTCCTCGGAGAACTAAAATGGAGAATGGCATGTGGTTTTGATGAACGCGGCCTTGTCGCGAGGCCAGCACCAATCAAATTATTACTAGAAAGTACAGCTAGTGGCACGACCTAGGTCGATTCTCACTCGCAGAGCCTATGGACTCTATGGATAAATATGCACAATTAACATATATAAGAATGTCTTTGAGGCAATTTAACAAACACTTGGTGAGCAATGAAACTAAATGGAATTAAATGCAACTAAATGAAACTAGAACTAACACTTTTTGGGATTTTCAATATTTTAAAGGCTAAAGTAAATTGAGGTGAATGAAATGAGATGAATATGCTTTGTTGGCGAATGCTTTGGGCTATCCTTGATATCAAAAAGTGTGGAGTTAATCAATGAAAGGTCATTTCCTAAAGTAGTTTAGTGACCACTAAACCTATGTAAATTAATTAGAGAATGCAATTAACCAATCGGACAATTAACAAGCCTAATCAAATACCATAAATGAAGCAAATGGGAATTTAACATAGACTAGAATTCAACTCAACAATTACCATTGTCATTAGAGTGGCTTCCACAATGAATCAAAAATTACAATAAGATTCAACGAAATCCAATGTAATCAAAACCCACAATGGGAGAATCAAAATACAAATCACAAGTCTATATAAATTCCTAATATCCTACTACAACCAAGTTAAGTTCCACAACCATGGAACCACAATCAATACAAATCCATCAAATATCAACAAGATAAAAATGAATCTATAAAGAGAAGTAGAAGGAAAACAAGAAAAACTCCTTATTGGATGCCATAGCTCAAGCCCTAATCATCCTCCTCCAAAGCACAAGAGGTTTAGCCACTCATGGATGGGAGAAATGCTTCACCAAGCTCCTCCAACCCTTGCTTAGCCATGGATGATGATGGAGGTTGCTGGAATTTGGTCTGAATAGGTGTGGGGAGTGGAGAAGATGAAGAGAAAATGGTGAGTGTGGCTGGAAATGTGGGAGAGACTTGAGAGGATGAGAAGCTTGAATGATGAATGTCTTAGAATCAATGGGTTAATCTCCAAATTAGGTTTAGGGCCTCCAAAACATCAGAATATTTCCTCCCATCCGACCTAGGATGCTCCCCCTGTGGTAAAATGCTGAGAAAGTGGGCCCACAATATGTTTCAGCTCTTAAAATCGCGAGAAAATTGTGCAGAACTGGTGTACCCGCTGGCAGCGGGTGGATTACTTAAAACACGCATTTTTCCTCTGAAACTAAAGTCCACCCGCTGGTAGCTTGCAAGGCTACCCGCTGGCAGCGGGTAGAACAGTGCCATGGCCCCAAATTTGCCTCTAAGCTTCAAATGTTGTACCGGCTTCGCTTTCCAGCTTCTTTCTCGACCTCTAGCACTTGAATCCTTGCTATTCCTCAAGCTAGTTGACCTACAAATCCACCAAAACAATTGTGAGGCTCTCAAGTTAATAAAACTAGAAAATTATCACAATTTATTCAATAAAAACATGGAATTAGCAAGATTGTGATTTAAGTCCTTAAGTGCCCTTGAATAACATTAAATCATGCATAATGACTCTTTAAACTCAACAAAAGCTTGTCAAATGCCAAAAGATACAAGGGTAAATATTGGTATTATCAACTCCCTCACACTTAGACCTTTGCACTCCTGAGCAAAGCAATCAGTCAAAAATGCAGTCAAGCGGTATGTAGGAAGCAACAAAATAACCAACCAAATCAAGATGCAAAACAACTAAGCAAGAAACCATGTTCTTGGTTCTTGCAACAAAAGCAAAACAACTATTCATAGCAATCAACTAGAACATGCAAATGACCGATGACTCAAGTGTTTCGCTCTACTCACTAATGTTGGATATTTTCTCTCTAATCTTACATATTTATCACTTTACCATAGGCTTGAGAGAGATCTAGATCTCCACTAAGATGCGTTAGCTCAACAAATCATGAGGTCTTAATGGCTTGTAATGATGGAGGCATGGTCATGGTGAAAAATGTTTACAAAGAAGGAAATTATGCAAAACTAAACATTTTGAATTGACTCCCAATTAAATGATTACTTGGGTTCCAAAATAGTCTAACCAAACAATCATCTTCCAACCACCAAGAAATTTGCCTAAGATCCTTATTGCTTTCGGTTGCAACCTTTTTTTTTTATTCATCATCAAAAAAATTTTTATTGCTTTTCCTTCTTTTGTATTTCCCCTTTTTTTCTTCTTCTTTTTCTAAATAAATAAATGTATAATTCATTTATTTGTTCAATATTTCTTTTCAAGCTTTTTGCTTGATTGGATCAATTACACAATTTCAACCCAGGAAGATGAGTGGTCAGAAACTAAGAAACCTAAAGTCAAACATTTAATTAAAAGTCATAGTGCAAAATGTCTAGAAAAGCAAGAATTAAAGCTCAAAGGGGTGACTATGGGTAGCAAAAGAAGTGGTTTGTGTATGGGATATAGGTGAGTGAAACAAACGCCTCAATCATTTTTATTTAACTAACGCATGTCAAGCTTCAACAAGATTTCAATCAAGTTCTGGAAAGTAAACAAGTAAGCAGACAACACACAAGTATATGCAAGAAAAACAGAAGTGTTTGGCTCAAAATCTTCCAGCAAGGCTAGGTTACTCTCACATCGATCAATGCATGCCTAATTAATTACTCACATAAGTGACTTGCTTAAGTTGAGAATTAGAGAGCACCAATCTCTTGAAAAATTGTTTCTTATTCTTGAAATGATTGTGCATTCTGCTGGCTCCTAACACACAAAAAATTTTCTAAAATGCTTAAACAGGCGCAAAAGTTAAGTGTGGTTCCCAAAAAAAATTTAAAACATTTGAGTAGATATCAAAAAGTGATTATGGAATTCCTGATTAACATCATTAATCCTAAAAGTCTACAACAAAAACGAAAATTCTATCTACTCAGTTGATAATATCCACGAACAAGGACTTAAAACCTGTGCATTTACATTTATATTCACATCCACAAGAATAGAAGCTGAAAAACTAAATCCAGAAGGAGTCAAAAACACAATCACTAAATAGGAATATAAATCTGATGTCAGCATTTGCAATAATCACAAGGTAACCTGCCCATTCAGCAATTCAAGAAGCAAACATTCTTCGCAAACTTCTCCCCCACAATTGCAGCAAGCATTATCCTCAATGCAGAAAGATAGGACAAAGATGCGCAAGCACGAGGGTCCACAAGCAGAAAAACAATCAGTCAATTGCAAAAAAAGGAGAAGAGGGGCGAGCATAGAAAGCTAAACAGCTAAATAGATCAGAATGCATGAAATTATAATGTTCCAGAAGTTAAATGAGCCATCAGTAGCTCAACAGCAAAAGTAAGAACCAGCACAAATAGAATCCATGAGTAAGAAGGAAAAGTAGCAGAAAATTCAAACTAAACACAAAAGAAATAAAAACATATAAGACTAGCAAGTAGTTGGCTCAGATCCGAGCCTAATCACGGCCCTCCCGCAGCTCTTTAAAATTGTCTCGGACCTCGACCTGAAAGGATGTGGAGCTAGCTTGCAAATGGTGGATGTCATCCCGAAGAGTGTGGACTTCATCCCTAAGGGCACGCTGCTCAGAGTTCAGGAAGTCTAGCTTCTGGTCGGAGGTCTGCAACATTGGCTCTGAAGGTTGGGAAGGGGTCCGGCTCGTAGAGGCTTCATCACAGCGCCTCCTGACATTTCTGGCTGGCGCCTGGAGGTCTAATTACTGGAGGTCTTCCAAATCCCAATCTGCTATAATCTCTGGTGTTGGCAGGATCGAACTCTAAGTCAGAATTAAGCTACGGAACACCTGCTCTCTTGTACATTTGAGATATGAGATGTGGAAATAACAGAATTTGTCCTTTCACTCCCTTCACTGAAGCCTTCTTGAGCGAGTCAAAAATCAACCCGGCCACATCAACTCTCTCATTCTTCATAAATAGTAAATAAGGTGTGCTTGCTGAGAGGGTATGTCAGTACACCATGGCTGGAAGGAAGAATGTTGTGACATATAAAGAGTAGCCATGCTCTAGCAGCCGGGCACATGGAAGAGCGTTGCAAATAGATCTGAGATCCTCCATACGTAGCATCCCAATCTGAATTATCCTGAATGAGCATCTCTCTTATTTCAGCGCGCGGGAAAGGGGCATCACCACTGTTAAAAGCTGTATGTTGACTCTTGTAGGCACAATTCTGCACAACAGGCAGCCCAAAAAATTGCCGGATGCCGGCCAATGTGAAGGTGGTAACCTTCGTACCGCTGTAGGTCGAGTTGTTCATGCTACGCTTGAGCTTGGCATTAATGTAGAAATGTTGCACAAACTGCTCATTATCAGCTACCTGTACCCGATTGAGAGATGTTAGGTTGGCGGCTACTAATTGATCAAAGAACGCATTGCCTTCCGTCTCAGGAAAATGAAATTCTTGATGGAGAGATCTATTTTCAACCTCATCTTGTATTTCTTCAAAAGTCATCTCTTCGCCGGACATGCTTGCTAATCAATACAAACAAATACAAACAAGAAAAACACAAGCAATTTAAAAGAAAAATCAGTTAACATAGAAGCCAGCAAGACTACGCTAACCAACCTAGACGCTTACACTAAAACCAATTAAAACTAACTAAAGAAAGGGAAAAAACTAAGCATACTAAAGAAAGAAATAAAACTATTGAATAAAAGGAAAACTAAATTAATTAAAACAAGGTGTGAGTGCTAAATTGAAAAGTAATCATGAGGGTCCATACTGATTTTTTTCAAGACTAAGAAATAACTAGCCTAGACTAAAAACAACTAAACAAAAGTGAAAATAGCGTTAACTAAAGCTAAAAACTAGTACAAACCTAATATAGTGCATATTTACTATTTCTAAACAAGAATAGGTTATGTATGAACTAATTCTAGATAAAATAATGAGAAATTAATTAAAAAGAGAACTTAAACTAGAATTATTTACTACCTAAGTACTAATGTGACTAAAAAAACAAAAAGCAATTACCATATCTACTAAATCAATATAAAAATTATTTACAACCTAATTATCTATACCTAAGTCGAAGTATCATCAGTCCAATTTCTCACAGCCAGGATATAGATATATATATATGTATAACTAACCTAAATAATAATAATCACTCTACTGGAAAAATTAATAATCCTAAATTAATAAAATAAACATTTAAAATAAACAAATAGAAATAATAATAATAAAAATAACAAAATTTAGCAAAGAGGGGAAATTTACCTAGATGGAAAAGAAAATGGGGATGGAAGTGGAGAGGTGGTTTCGGTTTGTGGGGTGAGGGTACAGTTTTTAGGTGAGATGGAGGATAGAGGAATAGAGGGAAGGGTAGGACTTGGGTGATAGGGATGGACGGCTGGAGGCTTGGGATTGTGGAGGAGTGAAGGTACGGTTTTTTTTGGGGGGGGGGGTTAAGGTTTGGTGGGTTTGGTGGCTGAGAAGGGGGGAATTGGTTGGTTTGGTTGGGGAGGGAGGTTGGGGTTTGGGTGCTATGGCTGGGAGAGAGAAAATAGAGGAGAAGGGGGTCGGTTTTGGTGAAGGTTTTGAGGGTGTGGTGCGGTCACGGTTTGGTGGGGGTGGGGGTTCGGTTTTGAGGGAGGGAAGGTTTTGAGGGTGGGGTGTGGTCACGGTTTGGTGGGGGCTCACGGCTTGGGGCTGTGAGAGGGGAATATAGAAGAGAGGGAGAAAGGGTTGCGGTTTGAAGGGGGGTTGTGGAGGAGGAAAAACACGGTTTTGGGGTTTGAGTAGAGAGGAGAAAGAAGTGTGGAGGAGGTAGAGGCGGACGGTGGTGTGGTGGCTGAGAAGGGAGGGGTGGCTATGGAGGTTTCGAGTGAGAGAAGGGATGGTTTGGTTTGGAGAAAGAGAAAACTGAGGTGAATAGGGAGAGAGGGGCACGGAGAGAGAAAAAGAGAGAGAAGAGGGAAAAGAGGAATTAGGGTTAAGAAAAAGACAAAAATTTGAAATTTAAATCAAAAGAAATAAAAATAATAATAATAATAATAATTAAAAAAAATTTAAGTGCCCAGACTCACCCGCTGGCAGCGGGTAAGTCAGAGGCAGCAACGAAGAAAGCCAAAATAGGGAAGGAACAGGGGAGGGCCTCTGTTGCTCCCGCTGGCAGCGAGCAAAGGATACCCGCTGGCAGTGGGTGCTACAGAGACGTGCCTAAAATTGGGCATTTTGACCCCTAACTTCATTTCTTCACTCCATTCATTCCTGTATCCAACCCAACCAGAGACTCCTAAGAAACATAAAAAACATCTATTCCTGCTCCTAGAACCTAACTTGCTGGCTTCCATCCATCAAAAAGCAAACCTCATACATCAAAATTCATGCATTCAACAACCAAGGGAGTGTTTAACCACACAACTAAACAAACACACAAAGCACAAACTAAAAACAACAAAATACACAAAAGCATAATTAAACCACAAAGAACAATTCCACAATCTACTACCTACTGGAAAATCTCTTCCCCCACACTCATCTCAAGCAATCCATAAGAGCAACAAATTAAATGCAAGATGAGAAAAGGAAAGAGATGACCTGGCCCCTCATGGGGGCTTGGAGTTTTCCTTGAACAATTTCAGCAAGTGAGCATTCACCAAGTGCACGGCGCCGGTTGAATCTTCCATTATCTTCACCGCTCCATAAGGAAAGACCTTGGTCACTATGAGAGGTCCATCCCAACGTGTTTTCATCATTCCTTGCTTGAACTTGAATCTTGCTTTGAATTTTAAAACTTTATCCCCAACACTAAAGCATTTTCTAAGAATGCCTTTGTCATGAATTTTCTTTGTCTTCTCCTTGTACAACCTGGCATTTTCATATGCTTCAGCCCTCATTTCATCAAGCTCTTGCAATTGGAGTTTTCTTTCTTCTCCCGCAGCTTCCATATCTAAGTTGCATTTTCACACCGCCCAATATGCCTTATGCTCTAATTCAACCGACAAATGACAAGCTTTACCGAAGACTAGGCGATAAGGGGACATGCCTATTGGAGTTTTGTAGGCTGTGCGATATGCCCAAAGAGCTTCTTCAAGTCGGGAACTCCAATCCTTTCGGGAGGGTTGCACAACCCTTTCAAGAATCTTCTTAACTTCCCTGTTAGACACCTCTGCCTGACCATTGGTTTGTGGGTGGTAAGGTGTGGAAACTTTATGTTGGACACCATGCTTAGCTAATAGGCTATTGAAAAGCCTATTGCAAAAGTGGGTGCCCTAATCACTAATGATGGCTCTAGGGATCCCAAACCTACACAAGATATTAGACTTAACAAATTTAGCTACAGTTTGAGCATCATCCTTCCTAGTGGGTATGGCCTCTATCCGCATAGAAACATAGTCTACTGCCAATAAAATATAAGTAAAGCCGTTTGATGGGGGAAAAGGTCCAATAAAATCTATGCCCCAAACATCAAAAATTTCACAAAATAGCATAGGTTGTTGTGGCATTTCTTGTTTCCGTCCCAAACCCCCAAAACGTTGGCACTTATCACAAGTTTTACAAAAATTGACAGAATCATTAACTAAAGTTGGCCAATAAAACCCACAGTCTATGACTTTCCTAGAGGTTTTCTTTCCACCAAAATGCCCCCCCACAAGCCAAGGTATGACAGGCAGTTAAGATGCTCTCTTGTTCTTCCTCTGGTATGCACCTTCGAATGACTTGATCAGCACATAGTCTCCAAAGATGAGGTGCATCCCAAGCATAATGTTTGGCATCTCCTTTCAGCTTTTGTACCTGAAAAGTAGACATAGAAGGGGGTGTCACTCCACTAATGAGAAAATTCACTATATGAGCATACCAAGGCTCATGACGAGCTATGGTACACAACAAAGAATCTGGAAAAGCATCAAAAGTAGAGTTAGAAGAGTCCACTCCCTTTATGTCTTCAGGTAAGCGACTCAAATGGTCAGCTACATGGAATTAAGCAAGTAAGGTCTAAATTTCTCCAAGGCAAAGACAACGACAAACAATTCCTTTTCAATGGTGGTATAATTAATTTGTGCCAGGTCTAGTGTCTTGGAGGCATATGCAATCACTCTAGAAACTCTGTTCTCCTTCTGCCCTAGCATGGCTCCAACAGCAAAATTAGAAGCATCACATGAAATCTCAAAATGTAATTGCCAATTAGGAGCAGAAAGTATTGGGGGAGAGACAAGTCTAGATTTCAATTCATCAAAAGCAGACCTACATGCTTTATTAAAATCAAACTCTGCATCTTTTTGAAGTAATTGAGATAATGGATATGCAATTTTGCTAAAAAACTTAATGAACCTCCTATAGAACCCTGCATGACCCAAAAATGATCTAATCTCCTTAACACATGTGGGGTATGGGAGGGAGGAGATTACTTCTATTTTTGCTTTATCCACCTCAATCCCTTTTTCCAGAAACTAAATGTCCTAAAACAATTCCTTGATCAACCATAAAATGGCACTTTTCATAATTTAGCACAAGACCCTTTTCAGAACATCTACCAAGAATTTTATCTAAGCTGTCTAAACATGCATCAAATGACTCTCCATAAACTGTAAAATCATCCATAAATACATCCATGCATTGTTCAAGAAAATCAGAAAAAATAGACATCATACAACGTTGAAATGTACCAGGAGCATTACACAAACCGAAAGTTATTCTCCTATATGCAAATGTACCAAAGGGGCAAATAAAATGGTCTTTTCTTGGTCCTCCGGAGCAATGGGTACCTGAAAATAACAAGAGAAGCCATCAAGGAAACAGTAATAAGACTTGCCAGCAAGCCTCTCAAGCATCTAATCAATAAAGGGTAAAGGGAAATGGTTCTTTCTAGTGGCGTCATTCAATTTTCTATAGTCAATACACATGCGCCACGAATTCTGGACTCTAGTGGGAATCAACTCATCCTTCTCATTTTTCACTATTGTGATCCCACTCTTCTTTGGGTCAACCTACACAGGCCTAACCCATTTACTATCAGAAATTGGGTATATAATACCCGCACTCAAAAGCTTAGCGACCTCATTCTTGACCACGTCTAAAATCAAAGGATTCAAACTCCTTTGGGGTTGCCGCTTGGGCTGCGACCCCTCCTCTAGCAGAATTCTATGTGTACAAATTGTAGGACTAATCCTTGGTATATCTGCTAAAGTCCACCCTATTGCTCTTTTATGTTTTCTCAAAAGGTTTAAGAGCTTCCCTTCATTCACGTCAGATAACCCATTAGCAATGATCACTGGTAATTGGTTATTTGACTCTAAGAAAGCATACTTTAGATTTCAAGGGAGCTCTTTGAGCTCTAGAGTGGGAGGTTGAATTACAGATGGAACTAATTTTTGAACATCTAAAGTGGCAAGAGTACTTCCCTTTAAAATTTCATTTTTACCACTTGCCTCAACTTCCATGCATTCAAACCTTGGTAGTATGTTCCCTTCTTCGGTTGACTAAGCCTCAATCGCGATCTCCTTTCTTTTACTATGTTGCCCTTGGAATAGGTGAGAAGGCGGAGAAACAGCAAGGGTGTCTTCACATGGCAGAATGTATTGAACTTTGTTTTGGATCGCCTTCCCCGCTTCATTGCTTGACTCACCTGAAAACTCAATGAATAACTTCCCCAAAGGGCCATCATAACTGCTCAAAGAAGAAAAAGAATCCAAAGAATAACTAGTCACAGAAAATGTACCAGATTGTGGGGTACCAAGTGTACAATCAACTGACATACAGTTAAGACATGATGGATCACCTCCACAAGAGCATGTAGATGGAAAAGAATATAAAGAAGAGAATGAATCAAGAGTGTTATCATCAGCATGCAAAAGTTCAGTGAATGAAAAATAACCATCAGAAAATGCATCAACAGTAGATTCAGAATTATCATCATCAAACTTATAACCTACATGTTCATCTTCCATGATTACATCTATTGTATTAACCCCAAGTAAAGAATAGTCCTCATATGGATGCTTCATGGCCTCATACATATTAAAATTAACTTTATGATCTCCCACTTCCATAGAGATCGTTCCTTCTTTCATGCTAATCACAGTGTTAGCAGTCCTCAAGAAGGGGCGACCTAAAATGAGAGTGGAATCCTGAAGCATTCCTGCAGCCATATCAAGAACATAGAAATCAGCTGGAATGAGCAAGTCTTTCACTCGGACCAAAAGGTCCTCTATAATCCCATCAGGTCGCCTAATGGACCTATCAGCTAATTATAAGATTATTGTAGTGGGTTGAAGTGTTTTAACACCTAGGGCCTGATAAACAAATTTAGTCATGACATTAATAGCAGCCCATAGATCAAGTCATGCACCCCCTATGGTAACTTTACCAATAGTACATGGGATTGTGAAAGACATCGGGTCTTGACACTTGACCGGGATTTGGGGTTTGAAAAGAGCAGAAACATTAGAGCTTACTTGAACTCTCTCATTTGGTCTAAATCTTCTCTTGTTTGTACAAAGCTCTTTCAAAACTTTTGCATATTTAGGCACTTTTCTTACCAACTCTAACAAAGGAATATTAACTTCTAACTTGGTAAATAAATTCAGTGCCTCTTCATCAGTTTTAACTTCCTTGACTTTCTTACTTAGCAAATATGAATTAAGAAAGGGAAGATCACTTATACTTACCTCCTTACCTTTTTGGGTGGAGATGGCTTTGTTAATTGCTTCTTCCTTCTCCTTTTGTTCCTCTTTTTCTTTGGTTCCTCTTGTTGCTCCTTCTTCTTTTCCTCAACTTTTTCCCGCAGCCTAGTTTCTTTGGAGCTCTCAGAAAGCTTGAGTGGTGACAAAGGAGGACTTTCACAGACAATTTCTTCATCATCTTCCTTTTCTTCAAATCTGACCTTTCTGCCGCTTCTGAGGCTTATGGAATTCAGTGACTTAGGATTGATCACTGTGTTAGAAGGCGTCGCTCCGCTTGATCTAGCTTGTTCATCACTCTTCTTGTTAGACAGCTGAGTGACAAATGAGTTCAAGTTGTCATGCTTTACTTCCATTTGTTCAAACTTGTTCATGATATTGGTGAAGCATGAGTCAACGTGTGAGGCGACGGCCTTGATTTTATCATCAGTGATACTACGCTCTTGGTCAAATTTTGCACCAATATTTGAGAACCCTTTCACTAGAAGCTGTTTAATCTCATCATTGCTTGAAGAGGGTGCACCTTGACTAATGGGAACCATGGCATTGGTGGTGTTCTGTTTTGGTGCTTGGCTAGGTGAGGCCGCTTGAAAATTTGAGTATTGACCACCATAAGAATTACCTCCTCTAGAAGGGTAGTTCCCTTGACTTTGCCCACTGCTAAACCCTTGAGTATTCTAATTACCACTATTCCCATATCTAAAGTTAGGGTGATCTCTCCAACCAGGATTGTATGTATTGGAGTAAGGGTCCCTTTGTTGGTATTGCCCAAGCCGTGCTTGATACATTGCATTCACATCTTCATATTGACTAGGGCAATCTGCTGATATGTGCATAGGGGAATCGCAGAATGTACAACTAGCGCCTACCATAGCTAGCTGTTGAGTGGGTGACTTTGGAGATTAGATGCTCAGTCCATCCACCCTCTTGGTTAGTGGAGACAATTCATGTACCACTTTCACCAACAATGGATCTCGATCTGCTGGAGATATCTCTTTTACTGCTCGAGTATCCCTTGTGGTAATGTTCTGCCTACTCAAGGCGAGCTTCTTGATCAACTCCATTGCTTCATCAGGGGGCATGTCTTCTATGGACCCATTAGCAGCTGCATTGAGCATTTTTGCATCTTCATCAGTTAACCCATAAACAAAAGCTTGGAACAGGTGCTCCAGTGGCATTTGATGGTTTGGACATTTTGCTACCATATCCTGAACACGTGTCCAATATCCATAGAATGTTTCACCATCTTCTTGCCTTGAAGATGCAATTTCTTTTCTTACTGCGGCGACTTTGTTTGAAGGATAATATTTTTCAATAAAGTGCTTCTTCAAATTATCCCATGTTTGGTAAGCATCTAGGGTGTACCTTGGCAAACTCATATACCAAACCTTTGTCTTCCCTTCCAAAGTGAGATGGAAAACCTTCCACATGACTTCTTCAAGTTTAGCCCCCACGGGCTTCATCGTCATGCAATGCATGTGGAGAGAGCTTAGATGTGTATACGGGTTCTCACCTGGAAGACCATGAAATTTTGGAAGTGAGTGCACAAGAGAACCTTTAATTTCAAAATCAGTAGTAAAAGTAGGAGTAGCACCAACCAAAGATTCAAAATTATCATCAAATTGATTCAATTGTTTAATAGACTTTTTAGGTTGATCTACCCCATTATTACCTTCTTCATTCCTATCCCTATTGTTCATCCTATTATCCCCGTTATACTCTTCGGTCATTTCTTCTATTGCTAGTTCTCTTTCTCTTTCCTGGTTAGCCTTAATTACTTCCTTTTTGAGTTTTCTTATTCTCCTAAGAGTTCTTTCAATTTCTAAATCCAAGGGAATTAGGTCTCCTCTAGAACTTATTAGCATACACTAAACAAACCAACAAAAGAAAGAAAACACACAGAAAAACAGTAAAACAAATAAAACAGGCCAGAAAACCAGTAACAGAGCAACACAGAATGGAAATTTTGTGCAGTTCACTGCTTCACCCGCTGCCAGCGGGTAGGTTCACTCGCTGCCACCGGGTAAGTCAGAGACAGTAGCTATTCTGCACTGTTACAGTAGAAAAACAGGGCAGATTCGAAAAACCAGCAAAAATCCAATTGAAAATGCTTCAAAATGACTATTCAAGCCTAAAAGTAAATGCTAAAACAACTATGAACTACCTAGAAACAATAAACACAAACAAAAACACAATTAAATGCAATTAAACTAATTAATTCCTTGCCAAAAGAAAATAGGACAGCTATGAAAAATTTAACAAAAACCAGCAAAAACACTTACTAAAAATCACAATAAACCTAGAAACAAACACTAAAATGAAAAGACATAACTTAAAACACAAAACACAATAACAAAACACAATCTAACTATGTGATTCCCAAAGAAATCACGCAAAAACAACCCAATTCATGAGAATCTAGCACAATTGCACAAAGCACCAAAATGGCTCCCCGGCAACGGCGCCAAATTGATGGGCGCGGCCTTGTCGCGAGGCCGGCACCAATCCAATTAATACTAGAAAGTGCAGCTAGTGGCACAACCTAGGTCGATTCTCTCTCGCGGAGCCTATGGACTCTATGGACAAATATGCACAATTAACACAAAAAGGGATGTCTTTGAAGCAATTTAACAAACACTTGGTGTGCAATGAAACTAAATGGAATTAAATGCAACTAAATGAAACTAGAACTAACACTTTTTGGGATTTTCAATATTTTAAAGGCTAAAGTAAATTGAGGTGAATGAAATGAGATGAATATGCTTTGTTGGAGAATGCTTTGGGTTATCCTTGCTATCAAAAAGTGTGGAGTTAATCAATGAAAGGCCATTTCCTAAAGTAGTTTAGTGACCACTAAACCTAGGTAAATTAATTAGAGAATGCAATTAACCAACCGGACAATTAACAAGCCTAATCAAATACCATAAATGAAGCAAATTGGAATTTAACATAGACTAGAATTCAACTCAACAATTACCATTGTCATTAGAGTGGCTTCCACAATGAATCAAAAATTACAATAAGATTCAACCAAATCCAATGTAATCAAAACCCACAATGGGAGAATCAAAATACAAATCACAAGTCTATATAAATTCCTAATATCCTACTACAACCAAGTTAAGTTCCACAACCATGGAACCACAATCAATACAAATCCATCAAATATCAACAAGATAAAAATGAATCTATAAAGAGAAGTAGAAGGAAAACAAGAAAAACTCCCTATTGGATGCCATAGCTCAAGCCCTAATCATCCTCCTCCAAAGCACAAGAGGTTTAGCCACTCATGGATGGGAGAAATGCTTCACCAAGCTCCTCCAACCCTTGCTTAGCCATGGATGATGATGGAGGTTGCTGGAATTTGGTCTAAATAGGTGTGGAGAGTGGAGAAGATGAAGAGAAAATGGTGAGTGTGGCTGGAAATGTGAGAGAGACTTGAGAAGATGAGAAGCTTGAATGATGAATGTCTTAGAATCAATGGGTTAATCTCCAAATTAGGTTTAGGGCCTCCAAAACATCAGAATATTCCCTCCCATCCGACCTAGGATGCTCCCCTTGT
This sequence comes from Senna tora, assembly GCA_014851425.1. Lineage (NCBI taxonomy): Eukaryota > Viridiplantae > Streptophyta > Magnoliopsida > Fabales > Fabaceae > Senna > Senna tora. The sequence continues at coordinate 23,141,810 of CM026265.1, forward strand.
GGTAAAATGCTGAGAAAGTGGGCCCACAATCCGTTTCAGCTCTTAAAATCGCGAGAAAATTATGCAGAACTGGTGTACCCGCTGGCAGCGGGTGGATTACTTAAAACACGCATTTTGCCTCTGAAACTGAAGTCCACCCACTGGCAGCTTGCAAGGCTACCCGCTGGCAGCGGGTAGAACAGTGCCATGGCCCCAAATTTGCCTAAGCTTCAAATCTTGTACCTGCTTCGCTTTCCAACTTCTTTCTCGACCTCTAGCACTTGAATCCTTGCTACTCCTCAAGCTAGTTGACCTACAAATCCACCAAAACAATTGTGAGGCTCTCAAGTTAATAAAACTAGAAAATTATCACAATTTATTCAATAAAAACATGGAATTAGCAAGATTGTGATTTAAGTCCTTAAGTGCCCTTGAATAACATTAAATCATGCATAATGACTTTTAAACTCAACTAAAGCTTGTCAAATGCCAAAAGATACAAGGGTAAATATTGGTATTATCAGGTACGTGCCAGACACTCCATTGCAAAATTAGTAGCACAAAGTAAATTGAAACTAGGAAAGTTAGGTATCCTTGGGGAAGGATACGACGATAGAGGGAGTCTGTCGGTTAACACCTCGCGAAGGGGTGGTTAACTACGAAATTAGAAATACAAACGATCACAGAAAGAATATGTAGAAACCAGATAGAGACCTTGAGTCTCTAGGAAAGAAAGATGAACCGTAGGGTAAAACGGTAAAACGTCCACATTGAGGGAAACCATAGATGAAATTGAGCCAAGGGATAGCAACAAGCCAAAAACCCGACGAAGGAGATGAAATTCGGGGACCGAATTTCTTAAGGGGGGAAGAATGTAATACCCCAGAAAATTTCGAGGATTAAAGAATGATTTATTCAAAATTTCGAGGATTTAAGAATGATTTATTTCGGAGCTAGGAATTAAAACTTAAAAAAAAATATAGAAAAAGAATGATAGTTAAAAGAAACCGGAAGGGAAATTTTTTTCAAAAGATTGTAATACCCCAGAAAATTTTTCGAAGTTTAAAATAAAATAAAAGGTAAAGAAAAGAAGTAGAAAATAATTTTTAGGATTTAATTCAGGACCTAAGAAATTGGAAACCTGAATTAAATAGGGAAGAGGATTAAATTAAAAATACATATTAGTTATTATTTTTTAAATTATTAATTAATTTAATTTTAATTTCATTTATTTATTTATTATTTATATATTTAATTATTATAATTATTTATTATTATTATTATTATTTTAAAAGGGGGGGTTGACGTAGGTATATATATATATAGAAAAAGAAAGAAAAAGTGAGAAAGAAAGAGAGAAAGGCATGAGAAAGAAAGAAGAAAAAGAGAGAGAGGGAGCCGAGGAAGAGAGAGGGGAAGAACGAAAGAGAAGAGGAAGGAGAGGGGGAAGGAGGAAACGTTGCCGGAAAACTCGCCGAAGAGAGCCGTCCGACGCCGACCACGACTACCGGAGCTCGACTCCAACATCTTCCACAACTCCCACCAATCGAATCAAGCTTGGCAACCCCAATTTCATTCTAAACCCTAGATTTCTCCATTTTTAGGGATTTCTTCGATTCACCTTCGATTGAGTTATTTCGAGGGTAGATTGAGACCTAGAAAGTGTTCTTGAACACTTAGTGGGGTAGGAATCGAGATTATATTTCCGGATTTGTCCAAATTCGAATTTGGAAGGGTTTGGGGTTAAAATTCTCATTATTCATAAATTGGGGAAAATTGTTGATAATTAGGATTGAGCTAGGGTTTGAGTAAATAGGCTTGGATTGATATTATTGAAATTATAATTATTTCCAAATTGGGAAAAAATTGTTGATAGCTTAGGAATTGACCTTGGATTTGAGTAAATAGGCTTGGATTGGTCCTATTGAAATTATATTGTGAAAATATTAGCTGAACAAGACCCGTGAGGAGCTAGCCCGAGGTTACTAAGGTTGAACCTCGACGTTACCGTACCGGGTCCCTACTCGGGTTGCCAAAATACACTTTAAGGGTGAGGTTGGGAGTTTTAAACTTCATCTTTTCAATCTTAAACACCCTAGAATAATTCTAAATATGCTATCAAACCTCAAGAATTAACTTAGATACCTTCTTGTTTCCCAAGAGCGGAAGCTTGCGGAACAATGAAATCCAATTTCTAAAATTTCAACCTTCTTCCCTCGTAAATATTTAGGAAATCTTAAATAGGATAAATTGGAGGTATATTGAGGTTTAGAAATTAGATTTCTTAGAAACCGATTAAAAAATACAAGTTGAAACAAAATGCCTAGATCTTCTTATAATTAGGATTCCTTCCAATCAAGTTAGATAAGCTTCCTTAAATGTGAATACAAGTTAGATAGAGGTATAATAATCAAATCCAAGTATGTGAAACACTCAAGTAGAGTCTTATATTCGAGTAAGTCAAGTGTCCGAGGAAGGATATGCATAAGTCGGGATAGAGAAGTCCAATAAGACCAAGAGCTTGACTCTGTGACAACCATGGACTACACGTGAGAGTAATGGAGAGATAAATAAAAAGTTAAACTAAGTAATAACCTTAATGAAGTAAATGTTGTTCTTATAGGAACAACGGCACACGATAGAGTGCAACAAGAACTCCGAGGAGACTAAAGTTACAAGAGAGGACTGCATGGAAGGTTGGCGAAGGTGAGGGTTCTTCCATCTCTGCTCCTAGGGTTGTATGCTTATGTGGATTACATGAGTATGTATATTCTCTGCTTGTATGATATGTGTTAGCTAGAGGTATAGGATGCTAAAAGAATAAAAGAACTAGAAAATAGGTGGTGGAAAGTAGCTTGGATAGGAAGACATAGGAGTAGAGTGTAATTGGTTGCTATGATTGGTGTGTTACAAATCCAACTCATACACTCCGGAGGCATGATGAGTAATTTATTAAATCTTTTCCACGACGGTGGCAAGAATCCTTGTACAGAAGGACTAAGCTTTTATTTTTAAAACTCGTCACGACAGTGACTTAAATTATAATCATGCAAAGGGAGTTATTGGTGGATTTTGGATTTGATTATGCTAGCGATGTGATACATCGACTAGAACAACGTCAGATGGCACTGGAGACCTCAGTTTTATAATCACCATGACGATGGTCATTGCCCTATCCTGGCAATAGGGTCAGAAAGGATTTATATTGCTATGACGATAGCTTGAGGTTCAGAGAGTGCATCTGGACGGGTATATGAGTTATATTATGTTGAGGATACTTGTCCATATTAACAAGGAGAGGAATTGTTGATCCTTCGGGAAAGATACAATGAATCCTATTAATATGTGAGACTAAGGTAAGGAGACACGCGAGGAACCTACGGGTGAACCGTGAGCCTAACCTAGAAAAGAGAAATCATCCTGTGGAGTTGGTCCAGGGTGTGACAGTGACCATGCTTCGAGACGTCGTATCGTGCCCGCCATGTGGCCTGGTTGGGTAATGGACGAGTGGGCTCAAGCTATTGCCCCGCAGTGAGGGGTCAGGACGTGCCACTTGGTGGCTACAGATCAATTGTTTGATAGATAGATGTTGATTGTGTTTGATTAACAGAATTGTCACAAGGTGACTAGTACCCAACTTAATGGGTTAAGCATTGTTTGATTAACAGAATTGTCACGAGGTGACCAGTACCCAAGTGAATGGGTTAAGTATGCTTTTCCACGTGATGGCCAATAATCCGAGTGTGCGGGTTTGAAGTAGAAAAGCCACGTAGTGGCTAGTAGATACCCTAGAGTGGGGGAGATTAAGTAGATGTATGCTATAGTATCTGTGTGTAGGTACAACTTCTCTATGTTTGCATATGATTGTTGATTGTGCAGCGTAGTAGTGACGTACAGGATTACGTCACCACAACGTCTTGGTTGATTCAAACATGTTGAACGTGAGAAGACCGGTAAGTAAAAGCCGTCATTATATGTTATATGTTTACTTGTTGAGTGATGATGTGAATTAAACTGCTGCATGCTTGTATCTGTTAAATGCATGTGAGTGGTTGGGTGAAATATCTGTTGTTGTGTGGTCGCCAAGAATGTATGCTAATTAATAGTAACTAGTTGTTTTTGCATGTGGTTGTCTATGACTCCCAAACCCAGCGCTATGGTACCCACCTTGCGCCGGGGATGAGAGAGTCTTTACTGAGTCGCGTGGTTAAGACTCACACCTCATTTTTACTACACAGAGACAGGTTAAGTACAGGTGGAAGAAGTCTCGGTGGAACGAGGGTTGAGCAACACCTTCCAAGACCCACAACTTGTTCATGTGGGTGAATAAAGTGTAATTGTAATTTAATTTACTTTATTGTTGTATCATAAAGTAAAGGGTAGACGAACCCAATTAGATTGTATTACTAAATCTAGAACTGTCAGCTTCACAAACCTTAAAGATCAGGATTAGTTATCTTGCGATACAGGGAAAACTTGTTTTCAAAATATATATATATATATATATACATATATCTGTTGCATGTGAATAGGATAGGCAGCATCTTCAGATGTGTAGCCAGTATACAGGTTATATATTATGTGTGTTTTCCTATACCTATATCCTGAAGCGGCACTGGCCGTGGATTTGCTTGCCTAGGATAGGCCACCATTTCGGTGTAGCCATGGTATTATACTGCATGTGGATGTATTTTCAATAATAGATATTCAGTCAATTAGGTGATAAGGCTTACAGGTACAGGGATATTCCCTGTGTCTGTGCCAGTCACGGTCCTCTAAATGGGAGTCGTGACATAAAACACCCTTCCACATGCGCCCACGCGCTCTAGCATCCCATGATGACATACCCTCGAGCCTCGCACCTATGGTGGGATTGGCTCTTTGAAGAATAAAATAAGAAGAAATGAAGAAGAAGAAAAGAAAGTGATGCACAATGTCTTCAAGGCGTGAACAACACTTTCCTTTAGGCTTAATTTGCCCCCACTTATTCCTATCTTATATTGGGTGCAAGTTGGGTTGACCGGCAAGTTTCCTTTAGGATACAATGAAGGGATTGCACTTCCAATACTCAAGCCAAGACAACAATTGTATTTACAAAGTGATAATTTGTCTTTATCTTTGTGTGCACTCAAAGAAAAATGCAATGGATTTGATGTGTTGAATTATGGAATGGTGAGGGGTTTATATAGACCATGAAGTGATGTCTTTGAAGAGATACCTTTTGGTATAATATCTCTTTAATTAAGAGTCACAACTATTAATTTAAATGAAGAGTCTTGTCTTTTAAATTTGTAACTCCCTGCACACCTTTTCATATAAATTAATTAATTAATACCACTCTTCAAATAAATAAACATAAATACATGACTCTTCAATTAACACATCTCTTCAATTTCAAAATATTCCAACAGCACCAATCCGTTATTACTGCTTCCAACCAAAACTTGGAGAAGAATGGATGCCACAGCACTCCCGCTAAGCATACGACACGTGGTGGGGGGACTTCCCAGCATAATATTTTGAAAATCTTTTCGATTTACTAACAGACGCTTCATCTCCACATGGGCACATGGGCACATGATCCACCTCGCCCAGTGATTCGCCCAACATGCTCCCTATCCCCAAGGCAAAGCTAGTTGTACTCGCCCCAACACGGGAGAGCCATTCCTTCACCAATTTCACATGCCTCCAATGTGACACGCTTGAAGGAGTTATTTAAATACACGAGCGCATGCGTCCATAGACTTGGGGGACTTATGTTATTCTCATATTTGGCCTCGACACATGACGTGCACATGTCACACTTACGCCGCCACAAGAAGTCTCTATAGGAGGGCCAACAAAACATAAAAGCCAATTATCATGCAGTAAGTACTGCCTTTACACGAAACCCTAGACACATCTCTCATACTCACAACCTACTCCTAGAGTTGACTCCCCATAACCACCTAAGATATTCTCTTCCATACTCTCGGCTTCCATCACTCAACCACTCCCGTAACCTTACGTGACTTCTCCACCTTCGGGATCACAACACTCACCACTGAGTGTTCCTCCATCTATTGCACCAACGATGCCTCCACCGAACCTCCACAGTTCCACTTCGATGACTTACTCACTCTATATCATCCTTGGCCTATGGCCTCTTTCTAACAAGTAACCTCTTACCATCACAGTCCCCTATACTCGAATTACGTAAACTTTAATTCTTTAACAGGATACGTAGGCACCTTAGGCCCCCCACCTAGAGGTAAATCCCCAAGGGTTAAGATCCTATGCTATCCTCTATCGCTATGTAAATCCCTTGAACCAAAAATGGATTTAACAATTATTATACTTAATCATAAATATAAAATAAATATATGATATTACTGGTTTGACGCTTATTCAATCACTGTTAAACAATGAACCAATAATTGAACCGATAATTAGTACCTTCACCGATTTAATAAGGCCAAATAACTCTTTTGGTCCTCAACGTTTGCACCAAGTTTAATATTGGTCCTCAACGTTTCAAAAAGTTATTTTTGGTCCTCAACGTTTTTATTTTGGTCAAAATTGGTCCTCCAGCATAACTCCGTCTGATTTTTTTTGTTAAATGCTGACGTGGAAGGCTTATGTGGCGCACCCTCTCTCCTACGTGTCATATTTGGATGATATGACACCCTCCCTCACTCCAACTCAGCAAAATGACGTCGTTTTACTGAGTTGGAGTGAGAGAGAAGTGATGCAAAACGGCTTCGTTTTGTTGAATTGGAGTGAGAGAGGGTGTCATATCATCCAAATATGACACATAGGAGAGAGGGTCTGCCACATAAGCCTTCCACGTCAGCATTTAACAAAAAAAATCAGACGGAGTTATGTTGGAGGACCAATTTTGACCAAAATAAAAACGTTGAGGACCAAAAATAACTTTTTGAAACGTTGAGGACCAATATTAAACTTGGTGCAAACGTTGAGGACCAAAAGAGTCATTTGGCCGATTTAATAATGTGTCTAATTTTTTGTACATACGGAAAAAAATAGAATTGCGCAGCCTACCGTTCACACAGAAATTTAAATTGATTAAATAATATAAACTAAAACTCAAGTTTGGGGACCAATTTTATACTATTATTTCCTATCAATTCATCTTGAAAAATATAACAAGTAGATTTTTAAAGTTTAAACCTTCCACCTAAACCCCTAAATGAACAAAACTTTTAATATGATTCTAGAAAAAAATTATAAAAATAGTAAATTTGTTTAGAAATCTTGTTTATTTGTAAGTTTTGTTTAAGAGTTTAGCTACGATATCTATAAAATTGATATAAAAATAGCAATGATAATATCAAGTTTTGTCTCAAATTGAGTTTAAGTTGTCTTCGGATTCTATAAAAGGACAAGTTATTCTCTTGATAATAAAACTACAACAACAATAATAATGTAAAATTCTTTTGAAACTTTTTAATTTTGACAAAACTTTCTTTCATGCTCATAAATTTTAAGGTTTCTGTCAATTATCTCTCCAAATTTTGTTTGTTATTAATTGGGTTCTTAAATTTTTAAATTACAACAAACTTTGCCTTTCTTCTAAATTTGGTGTAAATAATTAAGGGCAAATGCAAATATCATTGTTTTCATGGCTTCCAATGCTGATTGTGATGTCAAATAATATATTTAGTTACAATTTTTTATCAATTTAACCATGAAAATATCTTTTATTTTGTAATGACACAGTAATAATCATAGCTAAATTGACGAGACAATATTACTAAATACATTAGAGGACACAAAAAGAATCACATTTGCATATGTCATTAATTATTTACACGAGATATAGATGAAAGACAAAATTGCTTGTAAATTAAAAGTTTAAGATCACAATTAACAGCAAACAAAATTGACAAATACCTTGCAATTTAGGGGCATTAAAGTATTTTTGCCTTTAATTTTTAAGCTAACACTCTGCATCACATCCTGTAAGTGATATGCATTTGATTTATATACAGTTCTTTGTCCATTCCCTTTTCTGAACTTTATGAATTGGATCCTCTTAAACGAAGTTATGTGAAATTTGTTGGAACCACAAATTTTCACATTAAAAGAAGGATTTTTTTTTTTGAAAAAAAAAAAGAGGTATGTTTGAATTACTGCTTTTTTACTGAAAAAAAAAATTAGAATGTGTTTTGGGATCAAAGAACACAAAATAATTAAAAGATGTTCTGAAATCCAGTTATTTAAAAAGAATAAAATACGGGTAACAAAAAAAAATTAGAATCACTATTTTACAGAATTGAGAGAGCGAATCCCAGAGGATCCAACATGGAAACAAAAAAAAATGAATAAATCATCATGGTCCTGAAAGATTAAAATTGTCCTAATTTAGTCTCTAAAAGATTCAAATGTCTAATTTAATTCCTAAAAGATATATTTTTGTCCCAAATTGGTCCTTTTTAATTTTTCCGTCAGTTTAATAAACGGCCAATGACATGTGGACAGATGACATATCCCTTCTCTGTGAATTTTACCACGCCATGTCACCTATCCACATGTCACTGGCCTTTTATTAAATTGACGAAAAACTAAAAAGGACCAAATTGGGACAAAAAATTATCTTTTAAGGACTAAATTAGGCATTTGTATCTATCAGGGACTAAATTGAATCAATCCTAATTTTTCAGGGACCAACTTGATGATTTAAAAAATAATTAAAGCATGAAAGTACTATTCAGCCACTAAGAAAGTGCATTTAGAACAGAAACAAATGACGTTCCTAAAGTTAATTTAAACATCTTTGGTTCTTTGGCCAAAGGTCATGGATGGCACTAAAAAATGAAATGATTTCACAAATGCAAATGGTTGACACAGTCCCAATGAGACCTCACAAAACCACTCTTGCAGTGACTACTACAAGTCTAGAATGATCAGTTTAAGAACTGGAGATTCTAAGCTACATTTAGACTTTCATGGATCAAAAGCCAACCATAGAGTTCACCTTTTTCAGAAGATTTGTTATTTCACCTTCCAGATTGTTTCTTACATCTGGCGAAATAGTATCCCCCGATGTCTCCAACGTCGACGCCATCATCTGCAGATTCTGCCTAATGAAGGCAAGTGAAGGTCTCTCACAATGCAATGGCTTGGCCCAAGAAGGTCCCTCAGTCATCACACATTGCTCTAATGTTGGTGAAGTGGAAGCCGAAAAAGCCGAAAAATTATGATGGAGCTTGCAGTCTAGGAGGATCGTCCCGAATGGTTTGTTCTGCTGTATACTGCAAAATGCTTCCCCGGCATCTTCACTTCTCGTGAAAACAATCCGAGCATGCCCGTCTTGCGACATCTGTGTTTCGGGCACCTTGAGAGGACCGAATCGACAAAATGTGGATAGTAAATCTTCTTTCGAAGGCAAAGAAACTCCTGGATCAAACTGAAGGAGAAGACAAGTTCCTTGTGCATCTCCATTGGCCTCCATTCTATTGTAATTTTTAGTTTGAGTTAGTCCCGTACCAGTAAATATGTTTCTTGATAGCTTTGATTTCGGTTCTTCTTGGTTATTCTCAGCACTACTACCGTTCAAATCCGGTATTAGGGTTTTAATTACTACTGGACCTTTCTCTTTTCTCTTTCGCCTCCTCCGGATAGTCTTTTTCACAGATGCAACACTAACCTCTGATGTAGTACTCATACTCACAAATAAGCTTTGATGAGCAATGTTTCCAACACTACATGGTTCGGAGGCGCACGACTCTGGATTCGAACCTATCAAACCTAGTTCTTCCTTAGTAGTATCGGTATTTTTACCAGGAATGTCTTTTGTAGAGGGTGACAGCATCTGCAGATCTATTACCAATGAACTGCATATATTGCTTTTTTCACCGATATCAGGCGAGCTCAAAAATGTTTCAGAACTCGGATTGTCCGGAGCAACTACCTTCTTTCTCTGTTTAGGCTCTGCTGCACCTTCAGGTACTGAACTGAGCAATGGGGTTACTTCTTCCGTGTTCCCCACAGGCTTTGCAGTATTAATTTCCGTAGAGCATTGCGAGAGAAATTCACTTGTTGTAGCAGTAGTGCTTACATTCATATCAGCTTGGCTAGAAAGTGATTTAGTCCTAAGCCTCGATGTATTTTCTGGTTTCTTTTTCTTTGTTTTCTCCTGCTTAGTACTGACATCCGGTGACGTATTTCTAACTGATGCCCCTGAATTTCCTCCATTCAGATTGATCAGGGAAGCAGCAAGTTCAGCCTCATCGTGAAATGTCGATAATCTATATGAGCAGAAGAACCATTCAACTAAATCAGATTGTCTATTCTTCTCATTTGGAAGATCAAAGCCTATGGCTTTAGAATAAAGGCCGGAAAGCAATTCAACTGTCGATGCTTTTGTGAATTCTGGACCGCGAAATAGAGTATTCCATTCAATAAATTTTCTGCACCAATTCCCTCGGATCCTCTTTCTACCGGATTTAGCAGTTGAAGGTTTTCCATTAAGATGATTGATAGCAGCACTTGAAGCTTCGACTTTATTAGAATGACCGTGTGTTTGAGAGTCTTCGGTTTTATCTGGCGAAGTAATGTGTTCCAGTTCCAAGTTTATGTAGGGATAGGACAAATACCTGCTTTTTTTCCGTTCTCGAGAATCAAAAGTTACTGTGAAGAAGAAAAAGATTGCCCAATAAGAAACTACGTAGCCAACAAATTAAAACAACATTAATTTTGCAGATCACACTTAATGGGAAAAGGAAAAACAATTAATTCATAAAAGTTCAATGCATAAATGTAAAGAAGATGATGCAAAACCACATCACAACAATATTGGTCTAGTTCAGGATAAGAAGATCCCTACAATGATGGATTAGGTACAATCCTTGGCATATTTGGATGTCATAAAAAATAAAAAATAAAAAATAAGTGGTAAGAATTTCTTGCAATGTAGGGCCTGTTTGGATCCGGTGTTTTAGAGAAGCTTTCTGCTTCAAAAGTGAGAGAACATAAACATGTTTGGAAATGATGATTTTAAGGGTATATTTTAGAACAATTTCTTGAGTTGTTTTAAGAATAGAAAAATGAAAAGACAAATCTAACAAGTTTTCAAAATATTTTTAAAAGCACTTTTTTCTATGGTGGTAATATAGTAATTAGTTGAATTCATTAATCACCTTTTAAATAAATGTTATACAATAAATGAAAAGGAAAATAAAAATAGAAAATTGATCACCTCCTATCAATAAAAAGAAGAAACAAAAACAAAAAGTTCTCTACTTTACCAAGAAGCTTAGCAGCAACTGAGCTCTTCACCTTCATCTTTTTCTTCATCTTCCCTCACTTCAAATGGGATTACAACTCTCTCACTCTAGTCTCGAGCCTGAGTAAAGAAAAGATCCTAGTATGGTATTTTTACTACAAATGGAGTTGCCTTGAAAGGAGGGCTATCATCAATGATTTAGGCATAAACTAATTGGTTCATAGAAAGAATGTTGTCATCTTCCAAGTAGAGCTGTCAAAACAGGCCATGGTCTACAGTTCGGCCCGTTTAGCCCATTAAATGGGCAGCTTAGGGATGGAATATTTGCCATTTAAAAATGGGCTTACCCGTTGGCTCGTTTAGCCCACAGACTAAGCAATGCATCCCAGCAAAAATTTCAAAAATTAATAGAAATTAGTTTCAAATACATATAAGTGAACAAATTTAGGTTGATTTAAAGTGTTACGTCACTATTTTATTCTTAAAATGTTAATAAAAAATTAATTTAAAGTGAAGATAATACTCATTTTTTAAATAAATACATTAATTTAGATATATTATTTTTATCATAATAAGTAATAAATTTAATTGACTTTTATTTGTGAAATAAATTAAAAAATAAAAAAAATACCAATATTACTTTTTATTTGTATGAAAAAAGAATTTTAAAATATTAAAAATTACGCCGCCAGTGTTGACACTGTTATCTCCAAGCATAGACACAAGATGCAACAATATTTGCAGAGACCAATTTCCCAGTCCAACATAGATCCTACATTAAACCACACTACTTCTCAAGCACAGTGAAAAGTAAGCCTATTTTTATTAGCCCCAACCAATTTAGATCTAATCTCAATTCAATGATAGAGGCAATAAGCTCAAGTTTGAGGTGGAGGAAATGCTACCAAGTGCGTCTTTTGATTTTTAAGTTTTGGAATTTTTTTCAGAGCAAATTATCCAAACATTTATTTTTCTTTAAAATGAAGTTAAAATTTTTACAAAACTATCTATAAAACAAGACAAAAAACAAACAGGCCCTATAAATCCAAAGATAAAATGAAGTTTCTTAGAAATCAAATTGGGTAACTATCATTTACTAATGAGAGTAATGCACCTATTATAAGAGAACCAAAATTTTGCTAAGAATAGACACAACCATAATTGGAAAAGTTCACAACTCACAACCATATGATGCTTTAACAGTGCATAGAGATAAAAAAAACAAAAGCAATGTAGATATCATACTGTCTTTGATTTTCTCTAAGGTTTCTGTCATGACCACTTTCTCAGTCATTTTCATTCAAAGACTTCTCCACGAGCTTCCCAAACCAAATCCACATTGGCCTTCTATATATAAACTCTTGACATGCAAATAAATCAAAGACAAAACCAAAGTTAGCAATGTACCTAAAATGAATGAAATGAAACAAAAGACTGGTTTTGGTTTCCAATATTAGAAATGAAACAATAAGGAATAACTGCACAATTTAATTAGTCAATATACTAATATCATGCGTCATTCGGTTTTAGTTTAAAATTATCTTAATCTAGTGTAGTATTATGTTGTCTGCTGAACCATATAGAAGAATTCCAAAACAAAATTAAGAGTAAATTACTGTTTTGATTCCTGAATCATGAAAATATCAAATTTAGTCTATCAAAGATTCCACTTGTTTCAGTTTAGTCCTGAACCATACAAATATCAAATTTAGTCCCTGAAAGATACCTTATGTCGCTATTTCGTCCCTGCATTTCATAATTTTGCTTTTTTCTGAGAGGGATGAAATCAACTCATGATTTAGGGACTAAAGTGAGACAAGTCTTTCAGATTTGACATTTTCTTGATCGAAGGACTTAATTAAGACATCTTTCAGGAACAAAACAGTAATTTACTCCAAAATTAGAGACAAGAAGAAAAAGAAAAACCCCAACTGCAAAACAGTTCTAGCATTTATGAAGAAACCAATATAGGGGGATTATAATCTAACTCCACATTCAGCATTCTGAAAGAGGGCATGAATGAAATCATCCTCGAATCACAAATTGAGCTGCAAAATGTAAGTAGAGTCCTTACCCAAACAATCCCAAGACAGAAATTTATATCCAGACCCAGGGGCTAAATGTATATCAATACAGATATCTCTTAGGGTCTAAACTCTAAATTTAATATTTTTATTATTCAGAAACTAAATTGAGACAATTAGAATCTTTAACAACTAAATTTGATATTTTTATAGTTAAAGTTGAGTGAAGTCAAATCTTTGAGGGACCAAATCAGTAATTCACTCCAAATTTCAGTGTCAAGATTCAGGATTATGTAAAGTTCCAAAATTTATGAAGAAACCAATATGGGTTTGAAAATTTAACTCCACATTCTGCATTTCTGAAATTGCCTACTACAAATATAGTGGAAAATAAGCTAAAAGAGGGTATGAATGAAATCATCCCAAAATCACAAATTGAGCTGCAAAATGTAACTAGAATCCACATCCAAACAATCCCAAGACAGAAATTTTAAAGCTTTACTGAAGATTAGAAAGAGAGAATAAAAGCATTTTGGGAAGAGATAGATAGTACACCCACCTACTTAAATCATCTTCATCGTCGAATGAGTGAGATTTCTAGGGTTCCAAGAATGATGTCTCCCACCAAGAAAAGCTTATTAAGTGCATCAAATGCCTTAAATAGGTTTGACACTATTGAAGTGAAGATGCAGTAATGGAAGAACGAAGGAGTGAGACTGACATTGACAACAACTACTTACTGTTGGAAGGGAACGAAAACTTTGCCTGTCAGCGTGGCTGAAGAAGCATGAGATGAAGATACGAGGTAACGATAATATCATGATTTTAATTTTACTTTATTTAGAAAATGAATTACAATATGGATTTTAATTTTTTTTATAACTTTTAATTAGTACATTAAAAAAAAGTTAATATTTGTATACTTTATATAGCTTATTTAAATTATTGAAGTTATGTATTTAAATTAACTAAAAATAAAATGATGAATTTTTTTAGATATAAAATAAAATGATTAATTTCGATGTGAGAAAAGAAATTATGAATATTAGTTTAAATTAACAAAAATAATATTCCCCTGTGAATTGTTGTAGATTTCTAATTATATAAAAAAAAGTTTTCTAGAATGAATTAAAAAAAATATTTCAAAGGCAAAATCATTTGACAAATGTTTCAATGAATATTAATAGGTCAAATTACTCTTTTGGTCCTTAACGTTTGCACGAAGTTTAATATTGGTCCTCAACGTTTCAAAAAGTTATTTTTGGTCCTCAACGTTTTTTTTTTGTCAAAATTGGTCCTCCAGCGTAACTTCGTCTGATTTTTTTTTGTTAAATGCTGACGTAGAAGACTTATGTGGTACACCCTCTCTCCTACGTGTCATATTTGGATGATATGACATCTTCTCTCACTCCAATTTAGCAAAACGATGCCGTTTTACTGAGTTGGAGTGAGAGAGAAATGATGCAAAACGGCATCGTTTTGTTGAATTGGAGTGAGAGAATATGTCATATCATCCAAATATGACACGTATGAGAGAGAGTGTGCCACATAAGCCTTCCACGTCAGCATTTAACAAAAAAAACAAGACGGAGTTATGCTGGAGGACCAATTTTGACCCAAAAAAAAACGTTGAGGACCAAAAATAACTTTTTGAAACGTTGAGGACCAATATTAAATTTCGTGCAAACGTTGAGGACCAAAAGAGTAATTTGACCATAGTAATATACAGTATTGTGCTTGTGCACGGGTTTTTGCATTGTTTATTTATGATTTTATTAAATCTATTTAAGATTTTATTAAATCTATTTAAGATTTAATAAAATTTAGTCTAATGTATAAAATATGAATAAGTAAAGTTTTATTAAGTGAAAAAATACTTTTAATATCACGTAAAGAATATAATAGAGTAAATTATAAATATCACATAAAGGTCATTGGACGCTATTGACAGAGTTAATGAGTAAACAAAAATCTGGAAAGATGCATATCATTGTTTTAAATATAGTCACACCAAATTAAGTAAATGATTATGGTGCATGACTGTAAGATTAGATCCTTTAAAGTTGAGATTTTCTAAAGTTTCTAAAGTTGCCTTTTATATGTTTTTTTTAATCTTTAATTTTTTTTATTTTTTAAACTTTGGACAAATTAGAAATAAGTATTGAATCAACTTCAGAAACTTTATGAAATTTTAACTTGAGGATCCAAACTCTTCAGTTGTATAAAAAAAAAGTGGAGTCAATATAGCCAATGTTGTGTCTTATATGGGTATCTTAGATAAAGCACCTCAACAAAAGCAGAAACAAAAGGCAAGAGGTCAAGTATTTTCACACTACAACATATAGAAGTTGGGTCAATGAAACTTTTCCTTCTTAATTTGCTTGATTGGCTTTGTAGAAGACATTTGTAAAGTAAACATTTCTATCAGTCCAACTGTTTGCACATCATCTGGCGAGGCTCTCTTGGATGGCGTAATGTTACTGGTCAAGCAATGATCAGTTTCATTTTCTGAGATTACAGATGCAACTTCCTACATAAAAAATGTGTTGAAAGTGAATTAGAGGCACAAAAACAATTTACATACTATAGTGCAAAATAAGTTATATCAGTACATGGAATAAAGAAAAATATACATTTATAGATGTTCTTCCAAGTTCTTCACAATCACCGAAGTCGTTATTATCTTCTTGTGCATTATATTCTTGATGTTGATGTGTCAGTAATAAATATTTTTTTAGTAAGTGATCGCTCACTTTAATTCGAATTGATCCGAATCGAGGTTCCAATCGATCATCACGGTTGTGATCAAATAAAAACTTTAAGTAGCACAGGGTGTAACTCAAGGGTCGAATCTCTCGCGGAATCTTTGTATTGAACCTACAATTGGTTACTATCTAAAAGTAAGCAAGTGTTCGCAGAATGAGTAGGGAGTTAATGGTTTAAAGGGTCAAATATAATATGAAGCATGATCCCAAGAAGAATAGAACCAGGCAATCATGACCAATCTAAGATTATTTAGGTTTAATTAATTCATTCTAAACTTCATCCTATTCATGATAGTTGTGCATTAAGCCTATCTAATGATATACGAGAACATCAATAACATGCATCAAGAGATTTTATGATATACTTAATGATCAACTGCCTAACCAGAAACAATTAATTCAAACAAATATTCTCGCAATTAGAAGATGCATACGATCAAGAATCCAATTAATAGATATACATCCAAATCTCAAGAAATAGAAATTCCAAGTGCTCTACCACATAACCAATGATTACCGACCCAATATGAAGAATCTAGTATACTAAGTACACGCCCATTCATGGAAGAATCTAATAAACTAATGACGTGTGATTAAGAAGCAAAATACAATCTATAAATCGAAAAGGATGAAATACAAAAGACAAATGAATCAAAAAACCCTAATGAAGAGTCATCGTTTCATGCTTACTGTAAGTATATGGGCCAATCCACCAAGGGTGGATTGGACCCAAGCCCAATTGATATTGGGCAAAATATGTAAATAAGAAATAAATGTGGGTTTATGAGTGTAATTTACTCCTTTAATGTTTAAATTCAAATTAGACAGTCAGTTACGTGAAGAGAAGTTAACGTGACTAAGTGGGTGTGGCTCCACATTCCTAATAATCTGATCAGTGTGATATAACCAACTCTCTCTTCTCTCTACTCTCTGGCCATCATTTTTCCTGTGCATTTGTTGTGTGACATACTCGGAGTCCATCCCTGGTGACCGGAGTGTGCGTGGGTACCTGCAAACAGAGTCGGAGTCGGATTCTTCACAGGTACGCCCTATCTTTACAGTGGCATCAGAGCCTGGTTGCTTCCGCTATGAATATGATTTGTTTGCAATCACATGTTTCTCAAATTGCATGTATGCCATCCTCTATGAACATATATATATGTATGAATATATGAACAGTAACATTGAGTTTATTGAAACTACAACATTAGGCTTCGCAATTTGTCTCATTGTCTAAAGGGTGAAAAAACAAGAATGTCCATATCAAATTTGTGAAAAACGGACTTCGAATGACAAAGTAATTGTGGATCGAAGTTTCGGGTTCGAAATTTAGGTTAACGAAAATTAAAGTTTTAGGCTTCGAAATTGTTACCATTGCGTTGAGCATGAAATCGTGCGAAATCGACATAAAGTTTGAAGAAAACGGAGTTCGGACAGTTGAGATATTGACGTCCGAAGTTTTCTGGCGAACTCCACCGTTTCCAGTCGCCGGATTCTGGAAAAATAAAGGCTGAAGGCTGAAGATGACGGTTCGCGGCAGTTTTGGAAACCGCTGCTACAAAACCGTCACTAAAACTGTTTTCTTGGCGCGACAGTTCAAAAACCGCCGCCTAAAACAAATATTGAAATTTTTTTTTAAAAAAAAGGGCCTGACCCGAAAAATTTTGGGAAGAAAAAAAATTTTTTCGGGCCTGGAACCGAAAAATAAAATAAATTTTTTTTTTGGGGCCCGGACTCGAAAACAAAACAAACAAACAAATATATATCTTTTTTGGGCCTGACTAACAACAAAAGAAAAAACAAATTTTTTTTGGACCTGACTTACAACAAAAAAAAAGGAAAAAGGGGACAGAAATGCCATGTGGCGCGTGAGGCCACGGGGCAGCCTGGTTCGGCGCGTGGCCGAAGTGGCTGTGTAGCCACTGGCGAGTGGCGGCCGATGGGGCGGCGCGTGTCGCCGCCGGTGGCCTCCACGGCGGCGCGTGGGACCCACGCGCCTAATGCAAGAATGAAAAAAAAATTTAATAATTTTTTTATGTTTTTCCTTCTTGGGGCGTGTGAGGGCGTGTGCGACCTCCGATTGAGGTGCCGTCTGTCTCTAAAAATCCATAAAATTGAGATCTTCAATTTGATATATAATTCGACTATGTTTGGGGTGATTTGGGATCTTTTTATGTGTATTTTAGTGCTTTTTTGGTACCTTTTTATGTGAAAAAAATTCCAGAAAAATTAAAATAATTTATTATTATTTTTTCTAGGTTAAATTGAGGCAAATGGCTTCTAGTATCATTGAAAATACTATTTCTACTTGAACCCCTCAGCATAGAACCTCAATTAAATTACAACGATCCATTAAATCAAATATTAGTCGAAGAAATTGTGGTAGAGGAAGGCGAAGAAGTCAATCAACCTTTAACCCCTGCATTAGCTATGAATATAAGTGAGAGAGATGCAGCAAGACTAACAGACATAAAAGGCATAAATGGCGTACTCGCCAAATACATAAAAAACATGACAGATAAGGAAAACACCAAATTTTACCTTAGAGTCATATTGGAATACATAAGAGCTATAAGGGTTAGAGGCAAACCTAGAGGCCGACCTCCTAGCAACATATACTGGTTTTTGACAATAGATGTGGTATGCTCAATGACCACCACGTCACGCCGACATAGGATATTAAGAGACGCGGTGATTGATTACCTGCGAGCTTATTTACTATGATGTAATTTTATTGAAGTTAATGAACATGATTCATGCATTGTAAATTTTTTTCATGGTTAATGTACACTTTATTTTATTTAATGAAGTTATTTAGAAATACTTGTTCTATGATTACATGTATGAATTAAATGTATGCTTTTTATAAGTAGGAGCTTTTAGAAGATGAGTCTTCTAACAGACGCATTTTTTTATTTATTAAGGCACTTATATATAATTCTTGATAGAATATACTGATTATTGCTTGTATCTATGTGATGGGAGATACAAACGTCTTCTCTTGATCATGGGTCTTGCAATGTCATTGTTTTCTGATCAAGAATAATATAAGGGCATGACATTGTATACTTTATGTGCTATATATATAAACTGAAATGTTCTTTGGTACAAGTCTTTGTTAGAGAGATCGTTGAATAATGTGGGATCAATTTGTCACAGAACTAAGAATGGCAACAAAGAACATATATAATAGCTGAGCTAAATAAGGGGGGAAAGCTAAACGGGGATAATTGGGACATTTTGCATAGGAAGGTACAATACATCTTGGAGGAAAAAGATGTTGTTGACCCTTTGACCAATGTCTTGGTCGAACCAGAGGCTGGGAATACGGCCCAGCATAGGAGAGACAATGAAGCTTACCAAAACTGGAAAAAGAAGAATAGCATTGCTAGGATCACACTTTTGAGTGCGATGGCTGATGACTTAATGTGCGAATTTGAGAAGCACAAGACTGCCCAAGCTATGTGGATAGCTCTGAAAGATAGGTTTGGTGGTACCTCTACCACTAAACTGAGGAGGTTAACGATTAAGTTCGATACATATAAGTTCAAGCCAAACACTCCCATGAAACAACATCTACGAGAGATGACGAACATGATTAGAGAACTTAAGGAGGCTGGACACGTATTGTCTAATGAGCAACAGGTGCAAGCTATCATCAGGTCGCTCCCTACTAGTTGGGAGCACATGAAAGTGAATCTAACACACAATGAGAACATCGTTACTTTTAGCGATGTGGCTAAGCATCTTCAGTTGGAGGATGAAAGATTAGAGGCGTACAAAGCTTTTGGCCAAGCTTTTTACACCAAGGAGGCAGGTACTTCCCATTCTAAGCCCAATTTCAAGAAGGGCAAAAAGTTTCACAAGAAAGGGAAGAAGGGCTGTCCTCCTCCCAACAAGGGAAAGAAGTAATTCGAGAGGAAAGGAAACAAAGGTGGGAAGAAAAAGCGAGACCTAAAGAAGGTCAAATGCTTTGCCTGCCAGAAAATGGGCCATTTCGCACGTGACTGTTCCAAACAGACAAAGAGCGAAAAGGTATTAGTGAATTATGTGAATTCACATGTTTCTTATGTATCTAGTACTGTTTTTCTAACAAAACCTGTTTCTTCTTCTTGGATTATTGATTCAAGCTCCACATACCACATAACTAAGGAGCGAGGATCTTTTATGGAGTACCGTCGGTTGCCATATCAAAGCAAGTGGATTTACGTTGGAAACAACGCGAGAATTGAGGTTCAAGGCATTGGCAGCTGTAAATTTACCTTGCGTGGTGGCAAGACCTTCATTCTCCATGATGTACTCTATGCTCCTAACATCCGACGGAACTTGATATCTGTTACATGTCTTTTACAATATGGTTTTAGTGTGAACTTTCATGACAAAGTTGCTGACATTTTACGCAACCAAACTCTTTATGGTTCAACTTTCTTATTTGATAAGTTCTTTATTTTGGATATTATTGGTGATTCTTTTAATGATAATGAATGCTTTGCTATTTCTTCTAATCATGTTGATGTAAACATTTGGCATGCTAGACTAGGGCACATTAATCAAAATAGAATGATTAAATTAGCCAAAGAAGGGTTGTTAGGTACAATTCCAAACATGGAAATGTCACTATGTGAAAATTGTCTAGCTGGTAAGGCAACAAGAAAACCTTTCGGTAAGGGAACTAGAGCCGACAATCCATTATAATTAATCCATTTTGATATATGCGGTCCAATGAGTGTGAGGGCGAGACACGGAGCGTGGTATTTTATTACCTTTATAGATGACTATTCACGATATGGTCATATTTATTTGATTTCGCATAAGTCTGAAGCTCTTGCGTGCTTCAGACGATACCTAAACGAGGTAGAAAATCAAATGCATAATAAAGTCAAAGCATTACGTACTGATCAAGGTCGTGAATATTTATGTGAACAATTTAAGCAACCCTGTGAAGAAAAAGGGATAATCAGGCAACTGACTATCCCTGGCACTCCACAAAAAAAAATGGAGTTGTCGAAAGAAGAAACATAACTCTTCTAGACATGGTTAGGTCAATGATGGCCCAAGCAAACCTACCAATTTCATATTGGGGTGATGCTTTATTAACGGCAACCTTCATACTTAATCGTGTGCCCTCAACATCAGTCGCTTCCACACCCTATGAGTTATGGACGAAACGCAAACCAGATTTAAGCATCTTAAGGCCCTGGGGTCAGCAACGTATATCCATGACAATTCCCATAAGTATGGAAAACTGGGTCCAAGAGGAATGAAATGTATCTTTATCAGGTACTCAGAACAATCAAAGGGATACGTTTTCATAGGTGAAAACGAAGATGGCACGGTGACTGAGATAGAATCAAGTGATGCAAGATTCGTTGAAACTGAATTTCCTAATCGAGGAGATGTTGACCGCACTGTTTCCTTTTATGAGACACTAGAACAAGACAGTGCATAACAAATTGACAAACCAGAATCATCTAGGATTGTCAATCTGAGTGGGAGCCAAGAAAGGTCAACACCAAGATCTGAACAAGAAAAGAAAGATAAGGAGATTGCTCCTATTAGAAGGAGCAATAGCGAAAGTGTTCCCAAAAGGCGCTTTCAAATAGAAGGCGAATCTTTCTTAGTTACTCCAAAGGGAGATGATGAACCTCGTTCTGTACATGAAGCCTTGTCAAGTCCTGCCAAGGAAGAATGGAAGAAAGCGATGGAAGAAGAAATGGACTCCATGAAAAAGAACCAAGCTTGGGTGTTAGTTAATCTACCAAAAGGGCGTAAAGCCATTGGGAACAAATGGGTTCTCAAAATTAAAAGAAAAGTGGATGGATCAATTGACAAATATAAGGCTAGGTTAGTAGCAAAAGGTTACACACAACAGGAAGGCATAGATTACGATGACACGTTCTCGCTTGTTGTGCGTTTTAACTCCATTAGACTTATTCTGGCAATAGTAAATAGTTTAGACCTAGAATTACATCAGATGGATGTAAAAATCGCATTTTTGAAGGGTGATCTGGATGAAGAAATCTATATGGAACAACCATTAGGTTTCATTGAAAAAGGAAAAGAGTCAAAAGTTTGTAAACTTAAAAGATCCATTTATGGATTAAAACAATCATCCAGACAGTGGTATTTGAGGTTTCACAAAGCAGTAACCTCATATGACTTCCAAATGATAGAGGAAGACCACTGCGTCTACATCAAGCGGTATGAGGGTAATTTTGTTATTTTATCCTTATATGTAGACGATATACTATTGGCCGGCAATAGTCTAGGTTCTGTAACAACCATAAAAGAATGGCTTTCATCGAACTTTGAGATGAAAGACATGGGTGAAGCAGAGTACATGCTTGGAGTTAAGATCCAAAGAAATCGTTCGAAAAGAATATTGTCTCTTTCACAAGAGAATTACATCAACAAGATTCTTGAGCGATTTAACATAAAGGATTGCAAACCTATGAGTACTCCTGTAGCTACTGGATTAGCCTTGAGTCTTGACATGTGTCCCAAAACCGAATCAGATAAGAAGAAAATGGAAAGAGTTCCATATGCCAGTGCAATTGGCAGTCTGATGTATGCAATGATGTGTACAAGACCAGATATCTACTATGCAGTAGGACTGGTAAGCAGATTCCAATCTAACCCCGATGAAAAGCATTGGAAAGCAGTGAAGAGGATCTTGATATACTTAAAGGGCACTTCTGACTATGCATTGTGCTATAAAGGAAGTGATTTGCGCCTTGTTGGGTACTCCGATGCTGACGTAGGTGGAGATGAAGAAGAACGAAGGTCAACTTCAGGTTATACCTTCTTACTCAACAACGGCACCATATGCTGGAGCAGCAAGAAGCAAACGTGCATTGCCTTACATTCAATGGAAGCAGAGTTTGTGGCATGCACTGCAGCCGTACAAGAGGCATTATGGCTGAAGAGATTTATAGAACATCTTGGATTTAGAAATGAGAGTACCAATCCAGTGTTATTATACTGTGACAATACTGCAGCCATAGCCTATACTAAGGACCCTAAGTATCACAGCAAGACCAAGCACATTGATATTAAATATAATTTTGTTATGGATTATATAGCGCAGAAGATTGTAACTGTACAATACATTTTGACAAAATGTATGATAGCAGATCCCCTGACAAAGCCAATAGGCGAAAGAGTGTTTAAAGAACATATGCAAGCCATTGGCATGGTAAAGTGTAATATGCAGAATTCATAAATAAAGAATGATGTTCTAATTTTCTATTATCACTTTATGTATTTATTTTTTGGAGTATACAATGTCTAGTATGTCGTACAGGTTGAAAGGTTGGCTCTCTCACACGAGCAACCGCCTTTCACCAATAAAACAGCTAAAAGTGTTGATATGGTAGAGAAGAAGCACAAAACTACATGTCGCCTTGCCTAAAGTGTAGCAAGTCAAGATGAGATCCACATAAACAAAACTGGGTCGAAGTTTGGAACCCCACTTCCAAAATACCTGTAGCCAGATAACAAACTCTTCAACGTTGACGTCGTAAACGAGCAGAGTTGAAGAATTTGGGTTTAGATACTGAGTGTGTTTATACTTAAGTCTGTACGGTGTTAATGATAATTATAAAACGACATATGCTCTTATAATAAAAGAGTAACGCCATAGCATGTGTTTCATACCACATGAGCTGGGAGAACCGCAAAGGGGAAGCAAGTGAAAGATCCCTACTTCATTGATGTGTGAGTCCCAGGGAAGAACAATTTTCCCATTGATGTCCTTTGAACTTTGACAATAACATGGAGATATGTTTTAGTGTCTGCTACTTTAACATTTCTTCTATGGTCACGATAGATGCGATCTAAAGTACTATGCTAAGAAAGCGACTGATTCATAGTGTTATTTGGGCAAAAGGAAGATTAACTGAAATATAGACAACTATGCTAGTGTCTGTGACATGTCCCTTATGACATTTTGTTGTCATAAGTGTGGATACTAGACATATGAGGAAGGCAATCTGAATCATACATTGATCCGAGAGGGATTAGTTTTGCCATATGAAAGTGTATATAGTTAAATCTAGGACATTTGAGGCATAATTTAAAATTCTAGCTACACGAAGGAGAAGGTTACTTGTACTGGTCCTATAAAAAGGATTGCTAGCACAAGTACCTAAGTGAAGACGTCATGCCCACGTGGTCACGGCAAAGCACTAAGTATGAAATTGAAAGGAGGCTGAGAGATTTAATCCACGGCATCTAATCCACCAAGTGTGAGTGGGAGATGTAAGTATATGGGCCAGTCCACCCTTGGTGGATTGGACCAAAGCCCAATTGATATTGGGGCAAATACGTAAATAAGAAATAAATGTGGGTTTAAGAGTGTAATTTACTCCTTTAATGTTTAAATTCAAATTAGACAGTCAGTTACGTGAAGAGAAGTTAACGTGACTAAGTGGGTGTGGCTCCACATTCCTAATAATCTTATCAGTGTGATCAAACCAACTCTCTCTTCTCTCTCTAGTCTCTGGCCATCATTTTTCATGTGCATTTGCTGTGTGACATAATCGGAGTCCATCCCTAGTGACTGGAGTGTGCGTGGGGAACCTACAAATAGAGTCGGAGTCGGATTCTTCACAGGTACGCCCATATCTTTACACTTACACTAGTTATTCTTGGAAACCCAAGAAGAAATTAGCCGCTCATATTCTCTCTACACTCTACTATACTAAAATATATGGGAATCACTGAATTCCTTTTCAATCTTGTGAGACGCCTATTTATATTGCTCAGAGACCTCCAATTTGATTAGGAATAGGATGGATATAACTATTAATTGGTATGGAATTTATTATTTGAATTCAAACCAATTTAAAAGCATCTCCAACTCCTTAGATGATTGGACTCCTTCTTAAATTCGTCCATAAGGTTGCTGTCCACATCATCCACTTTTTCAGCCTTTGAACTCGTTGCTATGGCGAGTTGTCTTTATCGCTGTGAGTAGTCTACTACCTGCTGTGGCAAATGGATTTGCTTGCTGCAGCGAATGCTCCGTTCTTCTCTTTATTTGTTTTCCTTATAGGTCTTGCTATGAGTTCTTGCTTTGATTTCGGTTCCTATATTTGGAGTATATCTTCCCATTGATCCCTGTTAAGCTTGCAATAGTCAATAAACATCAAATGCACCTATCCAATATTCCATGATTTTTTTAGTATAATCAAGAATATCAATAAATAGTGCTTTTATGGGCATTTCATCACATTTTTTGCTCTACTCCTTATGTCAAAATATTCAACATTTTTTTTATGCAAAATCATATGTTTTTATATATAATTTATGCTATTTAACACCCTAAAGTTAAGTTGATTTTGGGTGCAATCAATAAGAATTTTCGCAAGTAAGTTATAACATGCATTTTAGACAACCTGATTGAACTCTAGACATTTTTTCAACTCATTGATGATATTAATATCAGCGGTTAAATTGCGATCAAAGTAGTTGGATTGGTTATGGGACAAATTGAATTCGGTAATTTCAAATTTGAATGCAAACATCTTGGTAATAATGGATTCTAGTTCTTAAGGGAATGAGTATTCCTGTCCTTCCTAGAAAAACAAAGAAGATAGTAAACATTATTAAATATATCAACTAACTAAATGCAAGAAATTCTTATGCTTATTAGTTAAATGAAATTAGGTGCATTACTTCAGTAAGTTGATCTCTTAGTTCCTTGATTGTTTCGTGAAGTACCTAATATCCTTAACGGTCAAAGAAGACAAATGTAGCATTTCCAGTGTGGTCTATTACTTGAACATGAATCTTGAACCTTTAAATATAATTAAGAAACAACATAAGTAGTAGAATTGTAATGTAATTTTATTGTAATTAAAGTTTATTAAGGTAGTCAATAAGACATTTGATACTTTCAGTATATATATACCTTGGAATGATCACTGCAGGTGTTTTGTTGCAAGATGGGCACATCAACAATCCATTCTAATTTCCAAATTTTTTTCATGCATTTGTTGCATGACTCATAAAACCAACCATAGTTGGTTTGAATCTTCAATATTGTTGCAAGAGTGACAAATATACCAGTCTACACAAACCAAATATCACTACTTGAAATTAGTGCATATAATATTAGCTTAATATTTAATTTAATTTGGGTAAGATATAAACCTCATTTTTTTCTTTGATTTGATTTATTGTTTGACGTCTTGTTAAAGTTAGAAAATTACAATTTTGTGAAGAGGCAGTTTGTGAAATTGATTGAGTAAAAATTTGTGTTGTTAATTCTCCCATGCATAAGCTGAAAAGAGAAGTTTCACTAAGTTCATATTTTAAATTGAATTTCTATTAATGTAATATAATTAAGAATTAACTTCTATTTTTATTTTATTAAGTTGATTAGCAAAATGATGGTCTTATTAATAACCTCTTCTTGAACTCATCAACTTCATAAATATTGGGGTTGAAAAGTACCTTTGTTGCAGACAATTCTAATTTGTCAATAAGGACCGCAAGAGGTTGTAACCTTGGGGGACTTGTCCTTAGGTGAGAACCTAGGTTCCTACGTACCCTTGTGAAGGGATCAAAGTCCACGTAGTTCGTCATGATGACGTCTGTAGGAGCCGTTAGGCAAGACAGTTACTTGTATAGGGTCGTGTGTGGCTAAGACGTGTGTAAGGTACTCCTGGCGGGCGAGCCACTCGTAGGAGGTTGCCTTAGGTTATGAGAGAGCAAGGGTTTCTTAGAGTTGTCGGGAGCTCTATTTGAGGGAATCTCCGGGGCGGAGATATGTCGGTTGATGGCCGGAGCTTGGTGGTGCCGTGGGCTAAGCTCTAGAGTTGATGAGGGGATGTATTGTGTGAGTTAAGCAAGGTCTAGCTTAGGTGTATTCAGAATGCGTGCAACTTGCCTCTTGTTCTGATGTCCTTGAGTCCCCCGGGTGAGGGCCTTTTATACCAAGTGTGGGGGAGAACGTGGTCGGCCCACGTTCTTGCTGGACGTGGGTCGTTCCACGATGCCTTGAGGCTTTCCACGTCTCTTGGACGGTAGCCTAGGAGGGGAGACGTGGGTACCGGCCACGTAGGAGATAGATGGGTGGCACCACGTGTCACTGGGGCAAGCTACCGTGATGCTTCTACAAGCCTAATGCCACGTGTTCTTAGGCGGAATATTTCGTAGTTACACAGTCCAAGAATTAATTATCTAAATTTCACCTGTAATGAAATCATAAATGGTGAATTATCTTGAATTATTGATAGTAATAACATAAGAATAGAAGAAAAAAGATTAACCTTGAATGAAACAATGTTTTACCTTTGAATTCTTTCACCCGTGCAAGTTGTAAAACTACAACAACTATAGGCTCTGTTGATTGCATCATGTAATCATGTACATATTGGGCATAGTGACCAAAGAGTACACATTTTATATGCAGTTTGCTATAATTAAAGAGGATATCAATTACAAAATAGGAACAATATTAAAAAACAACAAAATACATAGAGTGTATTCAATTTTGTTTTGTTTTCTTAACAAACCTCTTATCAATCAACTCGATAATAATTCTTTTGTTGGTTGTTCCATCCCTTTGAAATTCATCTAACTTTTCATAACTTTCTAATGCTCCAATGAACTCTAGTATGTGATACGAAAGAAATTTAAATTATTAGTATTGATAATTTCATAATAAAAATCAACAGTTTAGGTGATGTAATTAGAGATGTGTGAATAATGTAAAGTTCTATTTGTAAAAGAAGAGAAATATATTAGTTAGTTACGGAATGAGTGATCATAGAGGAGCAAAACTTTTATTAAATATTAATCACATAATAAAAACACAATGCAATACTTTCATATTATGAAAGATAGCTTAATAATTTTTTAGTTAAAGTTATGTATCAAAGTTTGAAAATGTAAACTTTAGTTGGAAAAGTAATAATATTAACGTTTTTCTTATCTAATTCCAAGATGATGACAGATATTAAACATTATGGTAAAATGTAAAGTAACTCAAGTAAGATTATAGTTTTTTTATTAGTATACAATAATATAAGAAATCATATACTTACCAACCAAGTAACTTTCATCATTTTTCTTTTGTAGAATGTTTGCAATTGCTACAAAGTCAAATACATATAGAGGATGTAATATCCGAGATATTTAGATTTAATTATTTTCATTATTATTAAATTTATTTTTCTTTCAGAAAGAAAAATAAATTAAATTAAAGATAAAGTAAAATTAAGGGGAGAAAAATAAGAAATCTAAGTATTCTTTTTAGGACCTAAAAGAAGAAGGGATTAAAAAAAGAAAGGAAGGAATTAGGATTTAAGTAATATATAAATTTTATATTATGTTTATTTCTTTTTAGGGGTTAAACCGTGTACCCCTTGCATTTTATTACTAAACAAAAAAAAATAAAGCAAGCAGCCAACACTCACAAAAAAAAAATAATATATATATAGTAAAATACATAGGGGGCCAACCGTGACCCCCTTATCCTTTCACTAATACACATATATAAAAAAAATAGAAAGAAGAAGCAAGAGGCAAAAGCAACAAAACGCATAAAGAAAAAAAGAAGAAGCAGAGAGAGACGCACGTGTGAAGCTCACGGGAGGAAGAAGAAAGCTACGGGAAGCACGGTTTTGGCCGGAAATACGTAGGAGGGGCGACGTTGGTGACCGGAAAAGTTGACCGGACCTTATCCTCTACACCATCAAGCCTTCTACCCGATTGGAATCAAGTGAGAAAGCCCCAAACTCTCAAAACCCCAATTTCTCCAATTTTGGGTATTTTAGGAATTCATCAAATACTTCCAATCGGGGCATTCCGTGGTTAAATATGAGCTTAGTGGGTGTTATTGAAAGCTTAGTGAGGTTCAGAATCGAAGCTAAACCGTAGGAATTGACCGGGTATGGAAATTAGGAAAATTTAGCTAGAAAATTGCTATAAATTCGAAATTGATAGTTTGATGCATGTTTAGGCTTTGATTGGAGTAGTGTAGGTGCTATAAATGCTGGAAATAGTCAAGGGAATAAAGCCCGAGTATTTACCATCTCAACCAGAACCCAATCCAGTGAAAATGAGGCGAAATACTAAGCCACTGTACCGTAAAGAGCTGTGCGGTGGGTCGAACACCTCGGCCTAGTTCGTGATGGACACCTAAGACCCGCTAAATTGGTTCCAAGGCTCTAATTATACCCAATTATATTTTTATATATAATTAAAGAGGTAGTAATTAAGCTTTTACTCGGCGAATAAGGGAGACGGCTGGATGAGTAAGCTAGAGCCTCTTTTGAACCGTGAATTTAATTCTTTTATTAGTTAAATACCCATATGAACACATCAAGGGAAATTTAGACAAGTGAAAATCTCTAACCTAAGCAATTAGAGGTTCTAAATGGCTCGAAAGTGTGAAAGTCGAATATGGGGCATTCTGGACTTTCAGAAAGAGCAAATAAGACGACGTAACGAACTAAATAATTATTTCTTGGAAAATAGCTAGAGGGTGCATAAGCATTAGCATGACACGTGCATGGTTGATGCTTAGTTACGTGTTCTAAATTTCTTAAATATATGTGTATAGGGCACCACAGGGTAATTCGAGTTCCAGGCACTCTGAGGACTGATCAGGAGGGCCAACGAGGTGAGGGGCTCTCCCATCCCTGCCCCACAGGGTTGGATGACTACGTGGAAATGTGGTTTTCTCTATTTTGTGCAAATTGATATATGAACTATGTCTATCTGAATGTATTTAAGTTACGCGTATATGATTATTGAGTAAACAGTGGACGTGCAAACTGTTTATATGTTTTTATGTTCATTCTCAAGTGAATATGCGATATTGTGGCTCACCGAGCCTTATATGATACTGTGGGTAGGATTGAGTCGGAATTTCATATGTGAGGGTTCATTAATATTAAAAACCCATTTAAATTGATCATCGTGCAAAGGTTTTAACCGTATGGTACATTGAGGAAAATGAACCTAGGTTGTTAAATGTGAGTGAGAGTGTTGCATAATTGAAACGGGGGAAATCTAGGCCTAACTAAAGAACATGTATGATATTCAGTTAGTTACAAATAGGGTGTCTTTCAAGGTTAAATATGTTAGTTTCGTTTGTTTAGTTTGTTTAGGTAGATCGAGTTGGTCATCCTGATCGGACAGACAGGATTATGACGTCAGTAAGTATGCCACATAGTGTCCATTACCTTAGTTTAAACTGAGGTCATACAAGTTGCCGGCTATTACTCTAAGCATGCCTTGGAGTCAGAAAGTTCCTGGTGTGATCAACCAGGGTCGTACATGAAATTGCCTTCGGGCCAGTATTTCTCTTAGCGTAGTGCGGGAGACAGAAAGTTAATGCTTACGAGCACAACTATGTGTGACTTATGAAAACAGATGATATATATATATATATATATACATTGTGTGATTTATGTATGTGCGGAGAAGTAAATATGTTAGGAGCATGAACTAGGATTTTAATTGTGAATATGATATTGATTGCCTGATCATTTTGAAGGTCACAATATAAATCCGTTTCATGCGCATGTGGTTGTGGTTGCTCCGTTTCCCCTGCTGTAGTGGTACCCGCTCCTACGCTAGGGATGGGGGAGCTCCTCACTGAGTCTGTTCGACTCACCCCTATTTATATGTTTCAGATACAGGTGGTTCAGGAGTCGGGAACGCGTCCACTTCTTCTCAAGGAGGCGGACAACTCTGAAGACCGCACGCATAGTCTGCGTGGGTAGTGTATTTTGGTATATGTAATTAAATCAGGACGTATATGTTTATATGATTCCTTTTTGGATGTAGCTTTTGTACTTATACAACGGTTGTATATATATATCGAACTCTAGTATTGTCGGCTTCATACAGATTAAAGTTAGGTCTTGGTGATGGGAATATAGGCTATGTTATAGTATATATCATGTGTATATATATATATGACTTCCGCATGTGAATAGGATAGATCACACGATTGAAGCGTGTGATCAATATGTAAATTATATGTATGTGTGACTGAATACCTGATTGTATGAAAATATGGCTTCCGCATGTGAATAGGATAGATCATACGCATTGAGGCGTGTGATCAATATGTAAACTATATGTAAGCGTGTGATTGAATATATGTATGACTGTATATAGGACATCTGCATGTGAATAGGATAGATCACCCGTCCTGAAGCGCGTGATCAATATGTATACTATATGTACGTGTGGATGAATATGTGTATATATATAGACTGAAGCGGCGCTGAGCGAGCCATGGATTGTAAACTGCTTAGGTCACGGAAAATGGATGACCATATGTATTATATATTGTTTGTACTAGAAATGGGTAGTTACGAACATATAAAAATGTCAATTAGGGGTTAGAGGCTTACGGGATAGGAGAAATCCTACCTCTCGTGCCGGTCACGGACGTCCGATAGGGGGTCGTGACAGAGGAATTGTAGCACTTTCACAAGGTTGAACACCGGTGGCACCATTGAAGTTGATGCTATAATTATGCTTTGTAGGTCTAAATTCTTCAATGTTATGACCTACATTGAAGTTTTGAAATTTGTAACTTTGCCCTTCTACCAATTGGTTTAAGTACTTATCAACTAATTCTTTAACTGTGATAGAAACTTGAATCTTTCTTCCCTATAAAAACATGAAAGAATTTGTAGTTAGAGACTTGATTAAAATGTTTATATTTAGTATAAAAGGTAAGTAATTTTAAATGAACAACATACCTCAACATCAAGTAAAATCATATGGATAGAAGTCACTAAGTGTGCAGAGAATTGAGATTTAATTGTCCAACTTTCCCAAATTTTCCACTTTTCTTTGATATTGCTAGATTTTATGATATTATGATATGAACAATTGTCCAACCTGGAACAATGAATCCAACAAATATTATCGCAATAAGAGATGCATACTAAATATAAATTTGATAAATATAATTGCATTGAATTCTAAGTCACAACAAGAACTTAGAATCTAGAGTACCATTCCATATAATCAATACTTACTAATTCGCTATGAGGAATCTAGCAACTAAGTACATGTTCAATCATGGATGAATCTAGTAACATAATGATATACAAAACTAAGCAATTACAATCATACGAATCAAGAAGGATGAATACAAAAGCAAGAATGAAATAGCTAATCCCTAATTTGAAACCATCGGCTCATGATCCCAAGATATCCTTTGCTAAAGGTATGGTGGTGAAGACTGAGATTCTTTTACAACTTCATGGAACTTCTATTTATAATGCTGCCAAAGATCTCAATTTGACTAGGTTTATGATAGGAGATTACAAATAAGTCATTCCTAATTTAACTTTTGAATTTGACTCTGTTTAAATGCTTATTTGAATCTTCAGATGATTGAAATATCTCTTAAATTCATCCATTAAGTTACTGCCTGCATCACTGGCCACGTCATAACACACTCGCTGTGGCGAGTGCTTTTCTGCTCGCCGCGGCGGACTTTCTTCTACTCGTTGTGGCGTTTCACTTTTGGCTTGGTACAACGAACTGCTCCATGCTTGTACGTTTTGGCCTTCTTTCTGCCCTGCTACTAGTTCCAGCTCCGTTCCAATCCCACACTTGGAATGTCTTCACCCATTGATCCCTGTTCTGCAACACTCAATAAACATCAAACGCATTTATCCAATATTCAACATATATTGCGGATAATCAAGAATATCAAGAATTGATACGTTTTATTGGGGATTTTATCATATTTCTATTCTATTCCTTGTGTTGAGATATTCAACCTATTTGGTGTAAATTCATGTATATTTATATAATTAATTTCTCATTTTACACCCTAAAGTTAGGTTGGTTTTGAGTGCGATTACCATCATACTGCATTTTCAATCCAATAAAATCTATTTTATTTAAAAGAATAGTATATAATGTTAATCCAATCCTTAAACACTTACAGTTTCAGTACTATATGAATGTATAAATCTTATGAGCAGCTAATAGTGAGCAGAAACAATCATAAGGAACTAATGTTTAAAAGTTGTGGAAGATTAGATCTAATCATGTTTATGTAATGTAAAAAATACAAACCAAGAAAACATACTCCAAATTTTAAATAAAAATGACTAATTTCCCTTTATCTTAATTGAGATTCTAGAAAACTTCTTTATACACAACATTTTTGTGAATCTTAAAGGTTCATTGTCTTTGTCATGTACAAGAAGTTTCAATCCAAGCTTTTTTTGTAACTCGAGACAAAACTGTTGGATTATTTTAGTGGATTAGTATTAATCTAATAATATTCTAATATTTGTACTCAATTGAACATACACAAATTTATATTAAATTTGAATAATTGGATTTAGGGTTCATATGCAATATGTGATGATTTGTGATGGGTTGAATTATACCCATGTGTATAGAGCAGAGACCCCAACTTGTATCAAGAGGGAATGAGTAATTATCTCATTAAATTAGTCACATAAAGAATTTTGTAAAGGACTTGGTTGATTATTGATTTATACATTTAATTAATTAATTAATTAAATGGTATAAATATTTACTAATAACTAATAAGCCTTTTTATATTATTTATTATTAATATGTAAATATATATATGTATTTTATATTTATTAAATAGCTATTTTATTAATATTGAAAGGCTTAATGGTTAATTATTAATTTATTAGGAAAAAGGAAGAGTAGCAGTTATTTAACGTATATTAAAAGGCATATAAGTTTTATCTACTTCACTTTTTCATTCTACAGAAGAGAACTTATAAAAACTGCTTGTGCTCTCTCTTTCTTTTCATCTTTAGTCCTTATTCTTGAATTCTTTTAAATTAATTTCTCTCTTGTTTACAAGTTGTTTTGGTCATACTGCATCATGACTACTGGAGTTCCAGGTAAAAAAAATTCTTCTTCTTCATCTATCTCCCAAATCTTGATTAAGATTACATGATTAGGATTTCTAAATTTTAACATTTGGTATCAGAGCCAAGTTCTATGAATTTACAATCTGACTATGTGTATTTTGTATGCATAAAGTCTTGCAATATGGATTATGAACACTAGATTTTCGATCCGCAATTTCTCTAATATAAATGGATTTTAGACTTAGATGTTATATGAGTTTTGTAGATCTTGAAGAAACGAAATTTTTGATAAATAATATGTTATATAACATTGAAAGATGTGAAAGTCGCAAATTTGAATTTTGGTGAACACCGTATTTTGCGTTTTCTGGACTTTTTGAAATTTTGCGCATAGGTTAAAGATGATCTCTTTGCTAGCAAAGAGATCATTATCGATCTTGCCACAGGGAGAAATCAAATCTCGCTGCTGCGGCAAGCACATATATGTATAATCTTGCATAGTTGGTTGGATTGCTGCAGCAAAAAGGAATAATATATATATATATATATATATATATATATATATATATATATTGTTAATTAAAATATAAATATATAAAGTTTTAGTTTGTATATTGATTGTGTTTGTATCCTATCGATATGACATAATTGATATACAATTTGGTAAATTTTATAAATGTGTATGATATTTTTGTTGTTTGTTATATCCTATTGATATGGAAACAACAAAGATATTCTGTGATATAAACCTCATTGTACGAATTTGTAAATGTATGTTTTAATTAAAAGTTGCATAAGGTGATTCTGTTATGGAAACTCTGTTTATAATCATGTTTCCGGGACATAATTAATGTTTCCTATTTGCTTTCTTTGGCCATGTATATCAGCTTCCATGGTACAACAACTTTCTGTGTTGAAGACACTAAATGGAACCAATTACCTACAAATGTTTCTCATCATTTCAAGGGACAACCTAGCAATTAGGGAACCCAAACCATTGGTATTGACTGAATAAATCTAGTGAGGCAGACAAAATGTATCATAAGCAGTGGTATGACTTTGATAGGATATATTTGACACACCATAGTGAAGAACATAAGGCAGAGTATTCCTGAGAATGAGACTGCTATTGAGTTTTTGAAAGGTATCAATGATAAATACAATAAGTTTGAAAAGTCACAGAAAGCATATTATCTTTCTCTACTTGACAACACTAGGTATGATGGAGTGTCAGGGGTACATGAACACATAATGAAACTACTGAACTACTTTAATAAGATAAAAGGGTTAAAAGTTGATTTTAGGGAGAGTTATCTTGTATACAGGATTCTTAAATCCTTGCTTGCTGAATATGGAGTCTTGAGGACTACCTGTAACTCTAAGAAATGTGAATGGAGTATTGATCAAATGATATCTATTGTGGTTCAAGAGGAAGAATCTCAGAATAAGGCTACATCCCTGACTCAATCTGTGAATAATCTGACTTTGGGTTCATCTAGTAAGAATGGAAATGAGAAAAGAAAGGGAAAGAAATTTGATAAGAAGAAGAAATCCTTTTACGAATTCAACTAAGTTTTCGCTCTTAGTTTTTCAGGCATTCACCTTAGACGCTAGGTCATCAAATTAGGTGACAATTGCCTGCAATTAGGAGTTGGTTATGTTACACTCTTGGACTATTTGTTCTCAGAAATCTAGAAATCCCTTTTCTACTATTTGCCTGAGCTGTCTTAACTTAAAACCTAGACTCGCTTGTTAATGTTTGCTAGGGTGGTGGGGCCGGCTTTCATTAATTGGTTAGAAGGGTCTCTTTGAAAGTTTCCTACCCTATTTCCTTGGTTGGTTTGCCCAAGGTCCCTCCACCTAAAATTTGGATGATCTCGCCATCTGGGGTTGTATGTGTTTGAGAACGGGTTTTGCACAGGATACATCCCAGGTCTTTGCTAAAACATAGCATTGACCTCTTCAACTTTGTGTGGGCAATCATCACCTATGTGCATTATGGATTCGCACACACTGCAGCTTGCAGCTACCAGAGTCAGATGCTCTGTTCTCTAATGTAGGCCTTGTAAGGCCTTAACCACTTGAGTTAATTCAGCTATGTCCCTAGTGATTTGGGCTAGTGTGGGGTTTGGATCATGCCTTAATTCTTCTACTAGATGCACGTCTCTAGGGGATCTTCTCTTTTTAGTCATTGCACATTTTTTTATTAGGTCCGAGGCCTCGGCAGGGGTAAGGTCTTCTAGTGCACAATTGGTTGTGGCCATTCACATGTCAGAGTCTGCAGGATTTAGGCATTCTATAAAGCTATTTACTAGTTGGGCTAGAGGGAGACAATTATTGAATCATTTATTCATTAAGTCTTGAAGGCGGACCCAATAATCATAGTAGTTTTCGTCTCTCTCTTGGTTGATGGAAGTGATTTCTTTTCTAGTGGCTGAAACTTTGTTAGATGAGAAGTACTTTTTGTGGAAGGCACTCCGGAGAGCGTCCCAGAAGAGTAGGGCTTCAAGGGCTTGGGTTGCTAGGTGTAAAAACCATTCCATGGCCTTTCCTTCCAGTGTCATTCAGAAAACCTTCCACATGACATCCTCTACTTTAATGCCTATGGGTTTGATTGTTGTGCAGTGCATGTGTAGAAGGAGTAAGCTTTAGTTTTGGCAGGGAGTTCAGCAGTGGTCACTTTAGTTTAAAGTCATTCTAAAAAACTGGGACTAGGTTTTGAGATATATCGTAGGAGGAGTAAGCTTTATTTAAATTTCTATGGGTGAGCCTTTTGTCAAAAATTTCATCCTCAAGATCACCCATGGTTATGGTAGGAATTTCTTCCCTTCTTTTCTCTCTCCTAAGTTTAGTTAAGGTTTGCTCGATCTCAGTGTCTAAGGGGAACAAGTCTCCTTTAGATGCTCGGGTCATAAACTAGAGTATGGCCCTTTTTATGTTTCCACACTCGCTGTGGCGAGCAGAGGGTAGCTCGTTGTGATGAGCTAGAATGGCTTGCTCTGGCGTGCAGAAGTAGAAAAATAAACAAAATTCGAAAAAAAAGTAAAGAAAAAGACGGAAAGCAAGAAGAAGAGTGGGAGGAAGAAGATAAAAGATTTGAAAGAAGAAATTAAAATAAAAATTAATACCCGTTTGTTGAAGACATAATCGATCTTAAGATCAATCCGATGATTCCCCGGCAACGGCGCCAATTGGATCGTTCACTTTTTCCAAATTCGAATTACTTCGAATCGAGGTTGCAACCGATCGTCACGGTTGTGATCAAATAAAAACCTCAAATAGCTCAAGGTGCAACCCAAGGGTCGAATCTCTCGCGTAATCTTCGTATTAACTTGCAGTTGGTTAGTATCTCAAGCAAGTAGGTATTTGCAGAATAAGTAGGGAGTCAATGGTTTAAAGGGTAAAGAATATTATGAAGCAGGATCCCAATTAGAACAATAGAACCAAGCAATCATGGCGAATCAGAAAGTATTTAGGTATAAATAATTAATTGGAAATTTATCATATTCATGATAATCATGCATTATGAAAGCCTATCTAATTATGAATGTTATTCCCGACCGGCAACATCAATAATATGCATCAAGAGATTTTATGATATTTTTAAACAAACTAATGCCCGATCGGGTAATCAGTTTAATCAAATATTATCGCAATAAGAGATACAAACAATCAAGAAGTCGAAGAATAAAATTATATTGAATTCCGGAAGCCAGAAGTCATAAATACTTTTCCATATAAATCAAACCTTTGATAATTCGTTATGAAGAATCTAGAACCTTGTACACGTTCGTTCATGGTTGAATGTAGCAAGATAATGACATACGAAACATAGCAAATATAATCATAAACTCGGAAAGGATAAATATAAACAGAATGAAATTAATAAACCCTAATGAAGAGTCATCGGCTCATGCCTACGCTAGTTCTTCTTGGAAACCCAAGAAGAACTAAGCCGCTCATATTCTCTCTACACTCTAGCCTATACTAAAATATGGGATTCACTTAATACCTTTTCAACCTTGTGAGGCGTCTATTTATATTGCTTCGGAACCTCCAATTTGAGTAGGAATATGATGGAGATAATTATTAATTTCTATAGAATTTAATATTTGAATACGAACCAATTTGAAAGCATCTCCAACTCCTTTGATGACTGGGATCCTCATTAAATTTGCTCATTAAGGTTTCTGCCACATCATCTGCCCTCTCCATGCTGCACACTCGCTGTGGCTAGTATTTGGCTCACCACAACAATCTAGGCACTCCTACTCGTTGTGGCGAGTTGTTTTGCTCGCCACAGCGAGTGCTTCGTCCTTTCCTTGTTTTGTTCTCCTGGACCTTGCTACTAGTTCTTTTTTTTTTCGATTCTTGTACTTGGAGTATGTCTTCCCATTGATCCTTGTTAAGCCTGCAGCACTCAACAAACATCAAACGCACCTATCCAATATTCAACAGATTTTGCAGATAATTAAGAATACCAATAAATAGTGCATTTTATGGGCATTTTATCACATTTTTTGCTTTACTCCTTCTGTCAAATTATTCAACCTTTTTGGTGCAAAATCATATGTTTTTATCTATAATTTATGCTATTTAGCACACTAAAGTTAGGTTAATTTCGGGTGCGATCACTTCTATTGTTAGAAATCTGGGCATAGAATTGCTGATCGTTTCAAACTTAAGAAAAAGAATGAGAATGAGGCTATTCCATCAAGTATTACATCTATTGTTGTACCTCTAGCTCTAGTTTGTTTAAAATCTAATAGTTTTGAAACATCTTTAGACACTTGGTGGTTAGACTCTGGAGCAACTGTACATTTAACTAATTCTTTATAAGGGCTAAGAAACCAGAGGATCCCAAGTGAGAGAGAGAAGATTGTACTTGGAGTGCAAGGGAGTTCAGCTACAGTGAAGAGCATAGGAATTGTAGTTTTGAATTTACCTACTGGACAGAAATTTGTATTAAATGATGTTGTTTATGTACCTTCATCTAGGAGAAGTTTAATTTCTACTTCCTTATTAGACAAATTTGGCTATTCCTTCTGGTAAGGAAATAGAAGTATTGATATTTACTACAATACTTTAGTAGTTGGAGCAGCAAACTTGATGAATGGTCTTTACTGTTTAAATATTGTCTCAGTTTCTGAATCTTCAGTAGCGGCATCTGTTAATACTGTTGTAGGCCATAAACGAGATAGATTAGATGAGAATTCTTCAATGTTGTGGCATAGACGTTTAGGCTATATTTCTAGAGAAAGATTAGAAAGGTTGGTCAAACAAGGAATTTTACATTATCTTGACTTCTCTGACTTTTATTCCTGTTTAGATTGTATTAAGGGAAAATTTCTTGCTAGAGCCAGAACAAAAGGACAAATAGATGCGATAGTATTCTGGATTTAATCTATACTGACATTAGTGGACCTATTAATCCTGC
This sequence comes from Senna tora, assembly GCA_014851425.1. Lineage (NCBI taxonomy): Eukaryota > Viridiplantae > Streptophyta > Magnoliopsida > Fabales > Fabaceae > Senna > Senna tora. Next base: position 23,181,097 of record CM026265.1, read on the forward strand.
AACTCTTGGTGGTTTTAAATACTATGTCACATTAATTGATGATTATTCAAGATATGGTTGGGTAGAACTCTTATGTGAGAAATTAGGGTCTTTGGTTGCCTTCAAGGTGTTTAAAGCAGCTGTTAAATTGAAAACAGATAAAATCATTAAGGCAGTTAGATCAGATAGAGGTGGAGAGTATTATGGTAAATACATTGAAGCACAATACACGATGCCTGGTACGCCACAATAGAATGGAGTTGTTGAAAGATGTAATCGGATTATTATGGATATGGTTAGACGTATGATTAGTTATTCTACCTTACCGAAATTCTTGTGGGGTGACACACTTAAAACTGCAGTGTATATTTTGAACCAAGTTCTGAGTAAATCAGTTGAGAAAACTCCCTATGAAATATTCATAGGAAAGAAACCTAGTATGAAACACTTTCGTGTATGGGGTTGTAAAGCTGAGGTTAGACCTTTTAATCCTCAACAAAAGAAATTTGATTTGAAAACTATTACTGGGTATTTCATTGGATATTGTACAGGATCTAAAGGGAATATATTTTATTACCCTAGTCATTCTACAAGAGTAATAGAATCTGATAGAGCATTCTATTTTTAGAATGACTCAGATAGTGGGAGTGAAGCCCCTAGAACTATTAAACTGCATAATGAAGACACTTTATTAATCATGCCTTCTATACCATCTTCTTCCACTACTCATGTACCTACAAGAGCTCATGATAATATTGCAGTTCTATTCAATGTAAATCCTACTAATTATGTTCAAGATGGACAAGTTATTGAACCTCCAATCAATGAAGTACAAGAACAAGTTCCTGAACCAGTTAGAAATTTGAGACGGACTGAAAGGAATTGTAAATCTGCAATCCTAAATGATTATTATGTTTATCTACAAGAATTCGAATCGGACATAATAGATGGGACAAATCCAGTAAGTTATTCTGAGGCAATTTTTAGATCTCATTCTGGTAAATGGTTGGAAGCCATGAATGATGAAATAAATTCTATGCACTATAATTGAGTTTGGGAACTGACTGCTTTACCAAATGGTTGTAAACCAGTTGGATGCAAATGGGTATTCAAAACCAAAAGGGGAGCAACTGGTGAGATTGAAAGGTATAAGGCTAGACTTGTAGCTAAGGGCTATAATCAGAGAGAAGGACTTGATTATACAAAAATCTTCTCACCTGTATCAACTAAGGATGCATTTAGGATTGTGATGGCTTTAGTTGCACAATTAGATCTTGAGTTACACCAGATGGATGTCAAGACGACATTCCTTAATGGTGATCTAATTGAAGATGTTTACATGCAGCAACCTGATGGATTTTCTGAGCCTGGAAGCGAACACTTAGTGTGTAAGCTAAATAAATCCATCTATGGTCTTAAGCAAGCTTCTAGACAATGGTACTTGAAGTTTGATGAAGTGATAACTTCTATTGGTTTCATAGAAAATACTGCTAATTAGTGTATTTATTAGAAATTTGATGGAAACCGTTTTGCTATATTAGTGTTGTATGTTGATGATATCTTATTGGCCAGCAATTCAGTTAAACTGTTGAATGAGAAAAAACTTGCTATGTCTAGCCATTTTGATATGAAAGATTTAGGCGAAGCCTATTTTGTATTGGGAACTCAGATTCATCATTATAGATCTCGAGGCATTTTAGGCCTATCTCAAGTAACTTACATTTAACGCGTATTGAAAAGATTCAACTGTGCCTCTTGTGCTGCTCCTGTATAGAAGGGTGAAAACTTGTTTGCGTCTTCTTGTCCTAAAGATGATGTTTCTAAGGCTGAAATGGAAAAGATCCCTTATGCTTCCACTGTAGGGCAGTCTTATGTATGCACATGTTTGCACCCGATCAAATATAGCTTTTACTGTTGGTGTATTAGGCAGATCTTTGAGTAATCCTGGCCAAGAACATTGGAGAGCATCTAAGAAGGTAATGAGGTATTTGAAAGGAATAAAGCATTACATGCTTACTTATAAGAAAACTGACCCCTTTGAAATGTGGGATATTCTGATTCTGACTTTGTATCTAGTGTGGATGATCGTAAATCCACTTCTGGCTATGTTTTTATGATGTTTGGAGGGATTGTTTTGTGGAAGAGTTGCAAGCAAACTATTTCAGCCACATCAACTATGGAAGCATAATATATAGCTTGTTATGAAGCAACTCGTCATGCTATATGGTTAAAGAACTTGATATCCGGAATGCAATTGATGAAATCTATACCAAGACCTTTAACTATTTATTGTGATAGTTCTTCTGCTGTTAGCTTTTCTCATAATCATAGGAACTCTAATCGTACAAAGCATTTTCATGTAAAGTTCCTATTCGTTAAAGAAAAGATTGTTGAAGCTCAAACTTGCATAGTTCACATTCCAAGTGAACATATGCTAGCAGATCCACTAACTAAAGGCTTACCTGTAGGAGTTTTCAAGAATCATGTAACTCATATAGGTGTAATAAATAATTTTGATGTTGCCTTAATCTAGTGTGAGTTTGACTTGAATTTTGAGAAATTTTGATTTATTTTGTATTACGACTTTTACGAAAGTGTTGTATTCCATTTATTCAAATCAATAAAATTCAGTTAATGATATATAATTGTGAATTTGTTAATATCATTGGTTTCCCTATCGAATTCAATGATTTGATTACATCATTAGTTTCCCTATCGAATTTAATGATTCGTTAATATCATATGTCTCCTTATTGGATTCAATGATTCATTTGAAGCATAGTATTGATTTACAAATATTCTGATATAACTATACAGATAAATTTGTGGTTTGTTCTAAATTTTGATGATTAGATTATTAATAGATTAATACTATCCAAGTGGGAGATTGTTGTATTATTTTAGTGGATTAGTATTAATCTAATAATATTCTAATATTTGTACTCAATTGAACATACACAAATTTATATTAAATATGAATAATTGAATTCGGGGTTCATATGCAATATGTGATAATTTGTGATGGGTTGAATTATACACATGCGTATCGAGTAGAGACCCCAACTTGTATCAAGAGGGAATGAGTAATTATCCCATTAAATTACTCGCATAAAGAATTTTGTAAAGGACTTAGTTGATAGATTTATACATTTATTTAATTAATTAAAAAAATGGTATAAATATTTACTAATAACTAATAAGCCTTTTTATATTATTTATTATTAATATGTAAATATATATGTATTTTATATTTATTCAATAGCTGTTTTATTAATATTGAAAGGCTTATTGGTTAATTATTAATTTATTAGGAAAAGGAAGAGTAGCAATTTTTAACGTATATTAAAAGGCATATTAGTTTTATCTATTTCATTTTTTCATTTTACAGAAGAAAACTTGTGAAAACTGCTTGTGCTCTCTCTTCCTTTTCATCTTTAGTCCTTATTCTTGAATTCTTTTAGATTAATTTCTCTCTTGCTTGCAAGTTTTTTTGGTCATACTGCATCATGACTACTGGAGTTCCAGGTAAAAAAAAATCTTCTTCTTCATCTATCTCCCAAATCTTGATTGAGATTACATGATTAGGATTTCTAAATTTTAGCAAAAGCAACATAAAGTTGACCATGAGTAAAAATTGGTTTAGGCAAGTAATAAAGACCAACATTATTGACAGATTGCCCTTGACTCTTATTAATAGTCATTGCAAAAGAAATGACTAGGAAATTGGCATCGTTGTAGTTTAAAAGGCCATTTAGAATATGATGGGCTCATATTCATCCAAGGAATGAAAACCTTTTGACCATAATGACTTCCATTGATAAATTTAGCTTCAATGACATGGTTGCCCATTTGAGAAACAATGAGCCTTGTACCATTACAAAGGCCTAATGATTGGTCAATGTTTTTAAGAACATCACCAATTTTGAGGGTCAATTTATCTGGAGGGAGTCCTGAGCAATTGATTGTATTTAAGAAGTAAGAAGTATATAAATCATCCGAAGATTATGAGTATTGACATGAATTGGGAATTGAATCCGAGCTAAGATAAATTCTCTTCACCAGGGAGTTGAGAAAGAATCTGTTGATTAACTTGTTCAACAATTTCAAGTGTAGGAGCAAGTCCCTATCCTTCAAGTACTCTGCATTGATATAATTTTCTTGCAAAGATGGCTATGTACTTGAAATATTTGTAGTAATGAGATCATTGAAATAAGTGATCAAGAGTTTGTTGGGTATTTCTATCTCAACTTCACCATCATTTGGTTCATTAACTTTCTCTTCTCCAACATTTAGAAGCCAATCTGCAAATTCTTTCACCACATCTTCATTGTGGCTAGAACTTTGAGACCACAACCTCATATTCTCTGTGAAGTTAAATACTTTACAACAATTCCATAAGTAGGAAGCTAAGAATTGAGTGCAGTAAAAACAATGTCAGATCTTGTCCCCTTTGGAATTACAGGCAAGATTTGCTTGAATTCACCTGAGAGAACAATAGGTTTTCCTCCAAAAGGAATATTTAAGCTATTAGGATTACCTAATTGGAGAATGTCTCGTAATGACTTGTCAACTGCTTCAAAGCAATATATATTCATTGTAACAGCTTCATCCCATATTATCAATTTGGTTTTTCGCATCAATTCAACAATTGGAGAGCCTTGTTTTATATTGCAAGTTGAGTCTTTATTGATCAATAACGGGATTGCAAAATGCGTGTAATACCCCGGAAAATTTCGAGGATTAAAGAATGATTTATTTAAAAATTTTGAGGATCTAAGAATGATTTATTCCGGGGCTAGGAATTAAAACCTTAGAAAAAAAATAAAATAAAATAAAATATATGTGAAAGTTAAAAGAAACCGGAAAGAAATTTTTTCGAGGTTTAAAATAAAATGAAAGGGAAAGAAAAGAAGTAGAAAATAATTTTCAGGATTTAATTCAAGACCTAAGAAATTGGGACTTAATTGAAAAGAGATTTCTGAAAGTGGCAAAAACTATAATTTTTCCCAAAAGATAATAAACACACTCATAAACCCCCATCCAGCCACCATTCACGCATAACACATCCATTTTTCACATTTTAGAGAGAGGAAGTGAGGGTTAGGGTTTTGGAGAGAAGGGAGAGCAATTGGGAGGAAGCTTGAAGGTTGAAGGTGAAGGGTGGCCGGAATCCGGTGGCCGGTGACCGGAGCAACACTCAAGTGACCTTTTCAAGCTTCATCTTCATCTATATTCATCCATCAAAGGTAGGTTTAGTAATCTCCTACATCTATGATTTTTCTTATCCTCACCATTTCTTGAATTTATGAACAATGGAGGCTCAAACTTTGCATTCTTGATGTTATGAACATTTCTATTGGATGTTTTAATTGTCGGTTGTGCTGAGATTTTGCTGGGTTAGAGATATGAGTTTAGGGTTTGAGTTTGTTCATCATGTTCTTCTAAAAACAACAATCTTTGATGGTATAAGACACAAGAAATTCGTGGAACATGTTTTTGTCAAAAACTGAGTTTTTGAATCTGACCTTGCTTTGTTTAAACGTGTTGTATGAATTCATTTCTTGATGGCTTTGCATGATTCGAAATCCATATGAAAGCTAACATCCTAAGCTTTCTAAATTGTATTTTTCCAAAATATTCCAACGGTTAGATCTTCTGGAAATTGCCTCGAAAGTCAGCGGTTCTGTTTTCTAAACTGTTGCGGAATTTTTGTATGATTGGCTACTGTTTTTAAATTACTGCTCTTAAATGGCTCAAATCCTTTCTGTAATGAATTGATAATTAGAATATTTTATCTCTAAGCTTGATTTAGAAAGAAGAATCAAATAATTTCGTTAAGCATGGAAGGAGATATGATCATTTCAATGAAGCTTGCCAAATGCTGCATGCTGTGTTGAATTTGATCTTGCTCTGTTTAAATGTGTTTTCTGAATTCTTTACTTAATGGATTTGAGTGATTCCAAATCCATATGAAAGCTAAAATCCTAAGCTTTCAAAGTTGTATTTTTACTAAAAAGTCCAACGGTTAGATTGTCGGGGAAGTTTCTCGGAAGTTAGTGGTTCTGTTTTACACACTACCAAGTTTCTAGTTTTTGAAAAGTTGTTATTTCTTCCTTAATTTGAATGGTTCCTTTTCCTTCAACTAAAATGAGTTTAACCAACTTTTAAGTGTCATTTCAAAGATCAAACAACATCCTAGATAAAAAAATTGTTGGTTTGTTTGGGTTCCAAATGAATTGCTTACACTTTTTAAATGAAATGAGAGATTGCCCAATGGTTGGATTTTTTTTTATGTGTGGACCAATGGTGAAAATGAGAAGTTTCCATATTTGGCAAAATCCTTCATTGAAGGAGCTTGGAGAGTGAGCAAGTGGCAAGACTTGTTTACTTAAGCATTAATTGTTTTTAACTTAAAAAGAACTCTAAATGATGACCTTAGCTTAATAAGGGGTTTTGGGTTAGCCTTGAATGTAGTTTTAAGTTGCTATGTAATTATGAATTTAGAATATGGTGGAAATGATTATATGTGATAGGACTTATGTGGTGAAATAGAAGATGATGTATGAAAATTGATATGGATTGAATTGGTTGTATGTGATAGGATTCAAGTACTTCCTTGGAGACAAGAGTGCTCAAAGGGAATGTTAAGTAAAGTGACCAAGGTGAGGGCTCTTTCATCTCTGCTCCTAGGGTTGTATGCTTATGTGGATTACATGAGTATGCATATTCTCTGCTTGTTTGGTATGTGTTAGCTAGAGATATAGAATGATAAAAGAATGAAAGAACTAGAAAATAGGTTGTGGAAGATAGCTTGGATAGGAAGACATATGAGTAGAGTATAATTGTTTGCTATGATTGGTGTGTTACAAATCCAACTCATACACTCCGGAGGCATGATGAGTATTTTATTAAATCTTTTCCACGACGGTGGCAAGAGTCCTTGTACGGAAGGGCTAAACTTTATTTTGAAAAATCGTCACGACGGTGACTTAAATTAAAACCATGCAAAGGGAGTTATTGGTGGGTTTCGGATTTGGTTATGCTAGCGATGTGAGACATCGACCAGAACAACGTCAGATGGCACTTGAGACCTCAGTTTTTATAATCACCATGACGATGGTCATTGCCCTATCCTGGCAATAGGGTCAGAAAGGTTTTATATTGCTATGACGATAGCTTGAGGCTCAGAGAGTGCATTTGGACGGGTATATGAGTTATATCCAGTTGAGGATAATTGTACATATTAATAAGGAGAAGAATTTTTTATCTTTCGGGAAAGATACAAAGAATCCTATTAATATGTGAAACTAAGGTAAGGAGACATGGGAGGAACGTACGGGTGAACTGTGAGCCTAACCTAGTAAAAGAGAAACCATCTTGTGGAGTTGGTCCAGGGTGTGTCAGTGGCCATGCTTCGAGACGTCGTGCCGTGCCCGCCATGTGGCCTGGTTGGGTAATGGACGAGTGGGCTCAAGCTATTGCCCCGCAGTAAGGGGTCAGGACGTGCCACGTGGTGGCTACGTATCAGTTGTTTGATAGATAGAAGTTGATTTTGTTTGATTAATAGAATTGTCACGAGGTGACTAGTACCCAAGTGAATGGGTTAATTATTGTTTGATTAACAGAATTGTCACGAGGTGACCAGAACCCGAGTGAATGGGTTAAGTATATTTGCTACGTGGTGGCCAGCAACCCGAGTGCACGGGTTCAAAGTGGGAAAGCCACGTAGTGGCTAGTAGAAACCCCAGAGTTGGGGAGATTAAGTAGATGTATGTTATAGTATCTGTGTGTATATACAATTTGTCTGTGTTTGCATATGATTTCTGATTGTGCAGCATAGTGACGTACAGGATTGTTTGATAGATAGAAGTTAATTGTGTTTGGTTAATAGAATTGTCACGAGGTGACTAGTACCCAAGTGAATGGGTTAAGTATTGTTTGATTAACGGGATTGTCACGATGTGACCAGTACCCAAGTGAATGGGTTAAGTATGCTTTGTCACGTGGTGACCAGCAACCCGAGTACACGGCTTCGAGGTAGAAAAGCCATGTAGTGGCTAGTAGATACCCTAGAGTGGGGGAAGTTAAGTAGATGTATGTCATTGTGATACGCGGGAAAGTTTTCGAAGTTCAAAATAAAAATAAAAAGAGGAAGAAAAGAGAGTAGAAAATATTTGTGGGTGTCTAATTTGGGATAAAGAGAAAATAAAAATTTAATTGGAAAGAGGAGGATTAAATTTGGGATATTTTTTCAAATTCTTCTTTAATATAATAATTATTATTATTTAGTTAATGTATTATTTAATTATTTATTAATAATAATAATATTATTTAATTAATTAATTATTTTTATTATATATATATATATATATATATATATATATTATTTTAAGTAATTATTTTAAAAAGGGGAAAGGTGCCGTGGGTGAAGAATAAAATGAGAAAGGTGGAGATATAAGAAAAAGGAAGTAAAAGAAAGAAAAGGAAAAAGAGAGTGAGAGAGACGTGAGAGAATGAGAGAAAGAAGAAGTCGTGAGAAGAGAGAGAGAGGGTGAGGCGTGAAGAAGAAGAAGAAGGGTTGGGGTTCGCCGGAAAAGTGATCGGGGAGAGCTAGCCGATGCCGGAAAAAGCCACCGGAGCTCGAGTACGACGTCTCCTACACCTTCCACCAATCGAATCAAAGGTTGGTAACCCCAATTTCATTCGAAACCCTCAATTTCTCTATTTTTAGGGATTTCTTCGATTCACCTTCGATTGGTTTGTTTCGAGGGTAGATTGAGACCTAGAAAGTGTTCTTGAACACTTAGTTGGGGTAACAGTCAAGGCTATACCCTCGGGTTTATCCGAATTCGAATTTTGAAGGGTTTGGGGTTGAAAATTCGAAATATTCCTAATTTGGGGAAATTATTGATAATTAGGAATTGAGCTTGGATTTGAGTAAATAGGCTTGGACTGGTATTATTGAAATTATATTGTTGAAATATTAGCTGAATAAGACCCGTGAAGAGCTGGCCCGAGCTTACTAAGGTTGAACCTTGACGTTAATGTGTCGGGTCCCTGCTCGGATTGCCCAATTACACTTTAAGGGTCATATTGAGGGCTCCAAACCTCTTATTTTCAATCTTAAACACCCTAGAATAATTCTAAATATGCTATCAAGCATTAAGAATTATTTTAAGTACTTTCTTGTTTCTCAAGGACGGAAACTTGCAGAACAATAAAGCCCAACTTTTAAAGTGGCAACTTTATTTCCTCGTAATTATTAGGAAACCTTAAGTAGGATAATTTAAAAGTATATTGAGGTTTAGTAACTCGAATCCAAGGCTCCAAAATCAATTCAAGGTGAGCGATAATTGTACGAAACCAAGTGTGAAGCACTTGAGACTGTCATGGAAGAGAGGGAAGACGGATAAGACCAAGACCTCGGTTCTTGGCAACGTCTAGGTGCATTTTTAGGCACGAGCATTCCATACGCATATGAGTTGCATATAGTTAAGATTGTTAACCACGTGAAGCAATTGTTAGGAAACCACGATTTGTCCGGAGCGGGAGTTACTCCAGGACAAACGCAAGGAAGCCGTCTGTGAACACCTTACCTTGACTGGCCAAAAAAATGATAAAAGATAACAAAAAAATAAAAAAGATAAAATAACAAAGGGGCGTCACGACGGAAAACGCTGCACCGTCGCGACGAACGGTAGATATGTCGTGACACAACCTGCATTTATGAGGGAATCTATCAGAATGATACCCGTCGCGACGGGTAAGTCCATACATCGCGACGGGCTGGGCAATTATGAAAAATCCAGGATCATATCTGTGCGATACCCGTCATGACGGCAAACAGTGGGCGTCGTGACGGGTGAGCCATTAATGGTCGGATTTCTTTCCCGGAATAGTTCTTCCTGACCTACTATAAAATAAGCCCCACCTCACAGTTTCAGAGAGTGAAAAAGAATTACGAACGGAAAGGCTGAAGGTAAAAAAGAGGAAGCAAGCAGGTAGGATACACACTATGAGTGATATTATATTCTTTCTTTGATCTTATTCATACTCATTTGATCGTTGGGAGCCACTCTTGTTCTTGTATAAACATATTTCTTTCGGGCTGTGACCCCTCAGTGTTGGCATTCCATCCAGCATTTGATTCACGCACCCCAAAATTATCATCTCCCTCTTTTCCCTCTTCTTTTTCTTTGAAAAATCGAAGGGGTCGTGACCCCCCCCAGTACAGAAGCCGTCGCGACGCTTTCCCACATACGTCGCGACGGTCTCCGTTTCACAGCAGTAGGTCGCGACGGTAAAGGCTACCCGTCGCGACCCCCTGTCTTTTGGGGTATAAAAAAGGGTTTTTCTTAAGTGCTTACTTAGCAAGAAAATCTTTATCACATAATCTAGTGCCACCATGAGGTCTTTATCTTTATAGGAGTACTAGACTTCACGCCATCTGGGTATTATGCCTGATGAGCCTTCACACATGCACTTTTCATATTCTTAATTGGTTGTATGGTAGATAAGTACCAAAAGGCATTGGTCTCTTTAGGTACATTGCACTGGGAGGCCATCTGAGTCTTTGCTCGATGAGCCTCCCTTCAATCACACACTTGCATGTCACAGGAACTACGTGGGCTTTGATCCCCCATTGTGGGTACGTAGGCCCTAGGCTTTTATCCTAGGTCAAGCCCTCCCTCTTTCTCTCTCTATTTCTCCCATGATTGTATATATTTTTAAGGCCAATCAATCTTAATATTAATTTTTAGGGTAACCGTCTTCGGACGGGGGAAGAAGGGTGCCTAACACCTTCCCTTCATCTCAATCAGACTCCCGAACCCAACATTTTGCGAAAATTTATTTTTCCCCACTTTTAAACTTATTTTTCTTTTTCCAAATTTTGATTGAAAATTTGGTGGCGACTCCCGTCGAAGGCTCCGGTCTTCATAGTTGGCGACTCCACTGGGGACTTTTAGTTAGAGAGTCAAGCCCTTTTCTTTTAAAAATTAATATTAAAATTGTTTGGCCTTCCATATTTGTTGGTTTGTATGTATATCTTTGTATTTGTGGTTTTCTTTGTTTTGCAGTGTTTCCACCTTCGAGTGGAAGGGAAGGGTAGTTAGGATGCTCCATAAATTCACAAACGCACTATTTACATTTATTTCAACCTATTGGCTCCTATACCCGGAGTACGTCCAAATAAGTAGAATGGGATATGAGAATCTTTGCCTGTTGGGTTAGGCGTACAGAGGTTGACCTATCTATCCTACTTAGATTGTTACTTGCCTTAAGGGTTGATTCGCGCAGGCTTTTCTATGACAGGATCCTCTCTTAAGTCAGGGTCCCTACCTCTGGTGGGGGCAATCTAAGGGCCTTTTCAGGGTATCTAGATCCCAAGCTAAACCGTGCACAAGTTGGTCTTAAAAGCCTGCCTTTATTAGGACATCCAATTTTTGAGGCCTTAAGAGCCTAACCCGTAGGACACAAGGAGCAAAAGATCCCCCACGTTGCATGCATTGCACATAATTTCTCTATGTATTATCCAAATAACTTGTGTACTAACCTTCTTTTTCCTCTTTTTTTATTTCTACAAGATTATTGTTTGTACTTTCTCTTAAAAAAAGGGTTTTCAAAATGGCATCAGAACATATAACAGCCTTTTATGCCCCTACATGCTTGGCCATCACTGGGAGGAGAATTCAAATCAAGGTCTAAGCCAATGCAGTAGACGACCTAATCAAGATGAGAGAATGCTTACCAGGAGACGAACTCAGAAAGTTTTGAGGCTGGTACGGGGATATCTTAGATCTTCTGGACATAAAAATCATGGAAGAGGCACTACAAGCTCTCCTACAGTTTTGGGAAAACGAATTGAGAGCTTTCATATTCCTCAATTTCATGCTATCCCTCGTGCCAGAAGAATATGTTGGGCTATTAAGAAGCCCCCTCCTCTCCACAAGTCAAGTGTACAGGTTTTCAGGGATTCTCCCAACCCAAAATGAGGTCGCTGATTTACTCGGGGTTCCAGAAAAGAAGGCCATCCTTAGAAACCATGCCCAAGGGGGGGACTCTCTCCACCAAGTTCCTTTTGGAACACATGGAGGCCATGAGGAGAAAAGGAGATTGGACAACTTTTGGGAGGACGCTTGCTCTATCGGTCTATGGAATTTTCCTTTTCCCCACCACACTTGACGTGGTTAACTTATCTTCCATTGGGGTCTTTTTGGCTGTCGAGAGATACGGAATAATCCCCGTACCTGCCATTCTAGCAGAGACAGTAGGTTCCCTTACTTATTGTCAGGCAGGGAAGGGAAAGAAGCTACAGTGTTGCCTTCAACTCCTCATAGTTTGGCTAGCTAATCATATCTTTGGAAAAGGGTATTCCACCGGAGGAATTCTAGAAGTAAGTCATCACCCCTTGCGAGATTTCTCTCGACGAGAGGGCCTTCGTTTGTACGATGCTGAATCACAAGGCCCTATGGGGGCAGAATGGTGGATACACTTCTTGGCTCAAATCAAGGAAAAGGATATCCGTTGGAAACTGGTCTGGTGGCTAAGTGAGGAGGTGCTATACAGCTGTGGTCCGTTCTTCAACGTGCCACTGGTAGGACCAAGGTTTGCTGTCAACTATAATCCTTCCTTGGCGCATTCCCAGCTGAAATTCCGTCAAGACGTACCTGCGGAAGAATTGGTGCGCTCATTCTTACACTCTCTCAGAGGACCTGACTCTATACATGGCATCACCATTTCGAAGGCCTGGGATCACATGCATTTTAAAGGGAAGGCTGAATTGGGAAATCGAGGGTTGGCACCAAATAATGACTTTAAGGTCTGGCTAAGAGAAAGAATCAATGGCAAAGTGGTAGAGAGATTTGTGCCGCTAAACCCTCTCCTAGAGAATGATCAGTTGAAGATCGAAAAGGCCCCGAAGAGAAAGATCGACGAGCATAAGGACACACTGGAAAATCTCGAAACCCAAAGGGATAGGAAAATGAAGGCTATCCGTGAAGCAGAAAGAGAATACGTCAGCGTAAGGGCAGATAGCGAAGACGTTCGCAGGAATTCTCCTCTATTAACTGAGGACAGGAACCTCAAGGAAATGAATCGTAAGTTAAGAGAAGAATTGGCCGAAAAGGAGGAAAATTGGGGGGAACTCTTGAAGACTGGAATCCAAATTAAGGAATCTAGAGCTCAAGCATTAGAGGCTCGCGTCAGAGATTTAGAGTCCCACAATCAGGGGTTGCAGGCCCAACTCATCAACTACAATCCAACCGCTCAAGACCAACTTGATAGGGCCTTACTCCAAATCCACGCCATGGGTCTAGCGATGGAAAGCCTGCAAGAAAAGTGCAAAGGAAGGGAAAAGGTTATGAAGGAACTTGAAAAGGAGATCGAACGGCTGCATAATAAGATCAAATAGATGGCTAGATTAATCAATATGTCCATCCCGTCTTTCATTGACGCCTTTAGGAAGGTTGAATGGCGAATCAACCTGCCGCACGTCCCGCACGAGCTAGAACTCATAGTGTTTGGTCGCATCTTGATCAACAAGAGGAACGCGATGCTAAGCATGTAGCGTAGGCCGAAAGGCCGAGATAGGTGCATGATGGCCCCATAGCTTTCATAGCACTTTATCAACTGTTCCCATCATTGAATTTTGTATTTATGAATGGGAATAAGGATGTTTTGATCGCCATATAAATTAATAAAGCTTGCAATATTTCTTTTCTTATTTATGTATTATTCTATTATTCTCTGATTTTATTTTCTATTTAAATAATAAAATGGGTTTACATTAATATCAGTAAAAATGACACCTAAAATCCATTCAACCGGGAAGCCAGAAAACGCTCACGCTCAGCTGGAGGGAAAAAGGCATGCATTAAACAAACAAGAGTTGGAATTTCTCAGACAAGAGAACAAGATCCTCAAAGTAGAAATGACAGTGCAAAAACGCTTGCACTTGAAAAAAGAGAAGGAACTTCGCCAACAGGCTGAGAAATATCGCTTGGAATCGCTCGAGAACAAGCAGCTGGCATCCAATTTCCACCATGCATACTGTGAGATATGCCGTTGGGCGGACCTAGCTAAGCTCCAAAGGCTATATCTTGAAGAACAGGCAGAAAAAGAAGCCGCCAAGAAGTAGATTATAGGGAAAATGTATGCAAAAGACTCCTCGTAAGAAACAATGTTAGGAGGAGCATCTCTAAATAAAATTTCAAATAAATAAAATTTCCTATTTTATCCCTACTTTGTGCTTTTCACCCTCTCAAAAGCTCGAGCTGGTTGGCCATGATAATTGCATGATGAACATAGTTCTCATAGCAAACTATCAACCTTGTTCTCCTATTGAGTATTCTAACTCATAGAGGGATTGAAGGGGGATTTTTAGGTGCTAAAAATTACTGATATTAACAAAATAACCCGACTCAAAGATGAATTTAAAATTACTAAGGGAATTTGGTCTTACAGGCTTTCTAAAATAGCGTAGTCAAGTCATCAATACTTCACTCGAACCCGAAAAGCACAGATGGACTCCCAAGTAGCTGAATCCGCAGCAAGGATAACAGAAATGGAGAAAAGTCTAGACATGACTAAGTCTCAAGTAGCTACTTTGAACGACAAGATGGATCAAATATTGGCCTACCTAGCAGGAAGCCAGCAAGAACAAGGGGAAGGTTCGGATAAAGCCTTCAAAGGAAAAAAGATTCCCCAGGTTATAATTCCCAAAGATCATGAGGAAGAATATGTTGAAGAAATACCCATAGAATAATCGCCCAAGGTTCACGAATCTAAGGCAAACGAAGGGATCTCTATCAACGTAGCTGCAGTAATGGCCGCCTTAAAGGCCCAACAAGACAAGCAGAACCAGGAGAAGGAGGATGGAGACGCGATTAGGGAACAAATAGAGAAAGAGGTGAGTCGTGCGCTCAAGATGGCTACTCTAGCCGAAGACGAAGACGAGGTGGCTCTGTTCAGCTTCCCTAAAATCCAAATTCCCCCAAGTTCAAACTTCGACTTTTTGAAAAGTACGATGGTTTGTCGAATCTGGATCATCACGTCAAAGGATACTGCGCAACCATGGCCACATATAGCTCTGAACCAGCATTCTTGCTTGCTCACTTCCACAACAGTCTGAAGGGAGCCGCGTACAAATGGTTCATGAGACAAGAGAATGAGACCATGAAGTCCTGGGCCATGATGATAAAGGCCTTCCGTAACAATTTCAAGCATAACATCCACAGTGAAATGACTAGGGAGAGCATGGTGGCACTAAAGAGAAGAAGTAATGAAACCTTCCGCGAATACGCCTCCAGGTGGAAGGAAGCTTCAGTAGATGTCCAGCCTCCAATGAATAAGAGGGAAACTTGCCGTTACTTCGTCAAAGCACTAGGTGATCCAGCTTATGAGGTTCTGGCAATCTTGCCACATTAGGATTTTGCAGCTTTGTTCACCATAGGGGAGGACATCGACGCAAGAAACAAAGAGTCGCCCCCACCAAAAAAGAACTTCACCCTTAGCTATGGGAAAAAGAAGGAGGAAGGAACCACCTTTGCGCCAAATATACCAAAGACGTTTTCAGTCAACGCTGTGGGAAATTCAAGGACTTCCCAGCAGAACCAGGCACCGAAAAATAATAGAGTGAACAATCGGGATAGGGAGTTGCCCGAGCTAGGCCTCACATGGACTGAGTTGTTCGAACACCTAAAAGAACAACAGATGATGTGTGCTCGGCCGGGGAAGAACTCGGAACCCCCATACCCAGCCTGGTACAAACCAGAATTATCCTGCGTATACCACCAAGGCACCAAAGGGCACTCAATCGACACATGTGACCACTTCAAAACACAAGTCTTGCAAATTATAGATGCAGGATGGATTAACCTCCCAAACATCACCAAAAACCCCTTACCTGAGCATGGGGTTAGTACCATCGAAAAGGAGGAATGGACAAACAAAGAGCTAGCCCGTGTGTCCTTTTCCCTTGAGCAAATATACAAAGCCCTTGCAGAGGCGGGTTATGTACCATGTCTCAAGGAATATAATGCGTTTTCTTGCTATTATCATCGGAGTATCGGCCATTCTACTAATGAGTGTAAGTTTTAGAGAAAACAGGTGCAACACAACATGGGCATGGGGATCGTAACGGTAAAAAGAGGAAAGCCAGAGATTCAGGTATGCGCGACCTCTAACCAAAAGGGGAAAGCATTACCATTCACTCTCAAAGTCCCCAACACGGGACCTCCCATATTAACTCCAAGATCTTCACCCCTTTTTACCATTAGAAAGCCCAGTCCGCCAAAGATAACGCACCCACAGATGACTATCTATCCACCAAAGCCCACACCGTACGCCTCCAATAGGGCAGTACCCTGGAGATACCAAGCAGTTGTGGAAGTCGAAGGAATAAAAGGAGAGGCAGGGGGAATGCTCGCGAATACCAATGTGACCCCTGGACAGGGATTTACCAGAAGCGGGAGATTGTACGCAAGAAACATATCAGTAACACGAAAAGAAACTCTCGATACAGGAAAGGAAAAAGACCCTGAGAACCAGCCAGAAGAAGAGGGGGGCAACTTCAAGAAAGAATTCCTGAGCATAGTTAAGAAAAGCAATTACGATATCGTAGACCAGTTAAGGAAAACTCCGTCAAGGATTTCTATGCTGGCTCTCATGCTGAATTCCGATGAGCATCGCCAAGCTCTCCTCAAGGCATTATCTGACACACATGTCCCTAAAGAAATCATGCCAGAGAAAATGGTGAACTTGGTAGACGCTGCCAGGCATGCTTCCACCCTTTCTTTCTCTGAAGAGGAAATTAGCCCAGGAATGAAGGCTTTGCATATTACCGTGAAATGCTATGGTTTCACGATAGCAAAATTAATCATAGATGGAGGATCAGCCCTGAACGTCTTGCCAGTCACTACCTTTCAGCGGCTTCCAGTAGAATCAACACAGATCGATGCATGCAATATGATTGTTCGGGCTTTTGATGGAACCAGAAGGGAAGCCATGGGGGGAGTTACTCTTTCAATTGAAATAGGGCCCCTCACCTTCGACATCGCATTCTAGCTCATAGAGGTTGACGCCGCCTACACTATGTTATTAGGACGGCCCTGGATCCATGAGGCTACGGCCGTACCCTCTACCCTCCATCAGAAAATCAAGTTCCTCAAAGAAGGAAGGGTCATCACTATCAAGGGGGAGGAAAGCAGGTTGATCAGTCATCCCTCTCCCGTGCCCTTCATTGACAGTACCGAGGAGGCCATGGAATCCTCCTTCCAAAGATTGGAAATAGAAGGACGACCTAAAGAAACTTTTCAAATCAACAGCGTAGCCTCCAAAATTATGGCAAGACAGGGCTACAAACAAGGGCAAGGGTTGGGTCCCACGCTGGCTGGAATATCACGATGCATCGAACCAAAAGAGCGAGAGGCCTTGGTCGGACTAGGATACATTGAGGCCACCCAACATGAAAGGGGTCAAGAAGAAAACAATTCCTCTTGCCCAAAGATTCGTGCCAGCCGAAAAGGACAACCATGTCTCGGCCATTGAAGAAGAAGAAGCAACGAGCAACAACCCTCTCATATGGCACACAACTGAGGAAGCAGATCAAAAGAACTGGGAAGTAGACTAGATCCTAGCAATCAATAGTTCCAAGTAAATTATGAATGGTACTTGATCTAGAGTTGAGCTCTAAGCTCGGATCAAAGAATAATACACTTATGAGCTTATCTATTGTCATTTATCAACTTTTTAATAAAAATGAATTGCATATTTTACTAAAAGAGTTTGTACGTGCTTTTTTTTCTAAGGCTCTCCTTCGCTTCTTAATTCATGTCTTTCTTTACCCTCAGGGAATTAGCATTCTCCGAAACTCTGCCCCATTCAGCGGTCCCTGGTTTTTCGAACATTGGGATAATGAACATATGCAAAATGAGAATGACTCCGATGAAGAGGAAACTCCCCCAGTCTTTGCCAAAATGGTTAAATCAGATGAAAAAGGAATAGTCCCACATCAAGAAAAAGTTGAACTTATAAACTTGGGGGCTGAGGAAGAAAAGAAGGAAGTAAAAATTGTGGACAACCCGGAAAGGGAAGAATTAATCTCTCTATTGAAAGAATACTCGGATATATTTGCATGGTCATATCAAGATACGCCCGGGCTCGATTCAACAATTGCGTCCCACAAAATACCAACATTCCCCTACATGGAACCAAAGAAGCAAAAACTAAGGCGTATGAAACCCCATATGTCCCTCAAAATAAAAGAGGAAGTGCAAAAACAATGGGACGCCGGTTTCCTGGAGGTATCAGTTTATCCAGAATGGATGGCCGACATAGTACCGGTCCCTAAAAAAGATGGGAAGGTCTGAATGTGTGTCGACTACAGGGACCTAAATAGAGCTTCTCCCAAAGACGATTTCCTACTACCGCACATCGACGTATTGGTAGATAACACGGCTGGAAGTTTCCGCTACTCGTTCACGGACGGATATTCAGGTTACAACCAAATTGTCATGCACCCTGAGGATAAGGCCAAGACTACCTTCATTACGCAATGGGGAACCTATTGTTATAAGGTTATGCCATTCGGACTCAAGAATGCAGGAGCAACCTACCAAAGGGTCATCGTGGTTCTATTCCATGACATGATTCACAAAGAAGTCGAAGTCTATGTAGACGACATGGTGGCCAAGTCCGCAGAAGGGGAAAGTCATGTCAAAGTCCTGAGAAAACTATTTGACAGACTCTGAAAATTTAAACTACGACTCAACCCCAACAAGTGTGTCTTTGGGGCGCAGTCTGGCAAACTTCTTGGGTTTATTGTGAGTCAAAAAGGAATCGAAGTCGATCCTGACAAGATCAGGGCCATCAGAGAGATGCCACCCCCCACCACAGAGAAGCAAATATGGAGTTTCTTAGGCAAGGTAAACTACATTGCTCGCTTCATATGTAACTTAACGGCCACGTGCACACACCTATTTAAAGTTCTCAAAAAGAATCAATCACTAGAATGGAGCGCAAAGTGTCAGTCAGCATTTGACGCAATAAAAGAATACCTTACCAACCTGCCAGTGTTAGTTCCACCTACGCCAAGAAGTCCTCTAATATTATACTTAACTGTCCTAGAGGAATCTATGGGACCCATCCTAGGACAATATGATCCTGCAACAAGGAAGGAACATGCCATTTACTATCTAAGCAAGAAGTTCGACCCAAACGAGTCGCGATACCCCCTGGTCGAGAAAACATGCTACGCTCTCGCATTGACGGTACGATGATTAAGACACTACATGCTCTATTATGAGACGTTCCTCATATCGCGGATGGATCCAATGAAGTACATTTTTGAAAGCCCACATGTGTCTGGACGAATTTCCAAATGGCAGGTGATACTGGCAGAATATGACATTAAACACGTCACCCAAAAATCCGTCAAGGGAAGTGCCATAGCAGATTATCTCGCTAAAAACCCTTTGGACGAAGAGCATGTCTCAGATTATCAGTTCCCAGACGAAGGGTTGAATACCATAGAAGAAGAATCCTGCGCAAAGACCTGGAGATGTTCTTTAATGGGACAGTTAACGTCTTTGGAAGTGGGGTCGGAGCCGTCCTTATATCTCCGGATGGGAAGCAATTTCCAATCGCAATCAAGCTAGATTTCGAATGTACCAACAACAAGGCAGAATATGAAGCTTGCATTTGTGGATTACAGGCTGCTATAAGGATAAAGGTCCAGGAGATAGAAGTCTTTGGCGATTCAGCTCTAATAATTTACCAAATCAAAGGGGAATGGCAAACTAAAGATCCGAAATTAATCCCATACCAAAAGTTCCTCACATAACTAACTGGCCAATTCAAGTCCATAAACTTCCATCACTTGCCAAGGTGTAAGAATTCATTCGCTGACGCCCTGGCTACCTTGGCAGTTATGCTTGATACCAACTGCGGGGTCCTGCTCCAACTCATCAGGATGGAGTATAGAAACACAGAAATTCACTGATCGATGATTGAACAAGAGCCCGATGGTCTCCCTTGGTTCCATGATATTCAGACATATATGGAAAAACAAGAATATCCAGATGGAGTTAGTGAAAGCGCAAAAAGGACCCTCCGACGACTAGCCACAAGCTTCTTTCTCAGTGGGGGAACATTGTATAAGAAAAGGCCGGACGGAGTTCTACTTCGTTGCGTTGATGCATCCGAAGCCAATCAGATCTTCACCGAAACTCATGAGGGGGTATGCGGGACCCATTCTAATGGGCACACTTTGGCACGCCAAATACAAAGAATGGTATATTTCTGGATGACGCTCGAAAGTGACTGCATTGAGTACGTCCGCAAGTGTTACAAGTGTCAAGTCTATGCAAACAGAATTAATGCTCCTTCAACACTGCTTCATAATATGACTACCCCGCGGCCTTTCTCTCTATGGGGAATTGATATTATCGGTCCCATAAATCCAAAAGCATCGAATGGTCATCGCTTCATTCTAGTAGCAATTGACTATTTTACCAAATGGATAGAAGCAAATTCTTATGCCAAAATCACACAGAAAACATTTGTGCGATTCTTGAAGGCCAATATCATTTAATTTGTAGATATGGAGTCCAAGAGAGAATAATTACTGATAACGAGACCAATCTAAATGGAACCGAGGTGCAGAAGATCTGCGAAAACTATGGGATAAAACATCACAATTCGGTACCATACCGTCCTCAGATGAATGGAGTGGTAGAAGCGGCTAATAAAAATGTAAAAAAGATATTAGAAAAGATGACCACTACGTACAAGGACTGGCATGAAATGCTCCCCTTTGCTTTGCTAGGATACCGCACTACCTCTCGCTCCTCGACGGGAGCAACCCCTTTTCCACTAGCATACAGTACGGAGGCAGTTCTACCCGTAGAAATCCAGATATCCTCCTTGCGAATCGTCGCAGAAGCCAACCTTGATGAAGACCAATGGGTGCGGCACCGGTATGATCAGATTAGCCTGATCGACGAAAAACGTCTAAAAGCCATATGTCACGGGCAGCTCTATCAGGCAAGAATAGCCCGAGCCTTCAACAAAAAAGTGCGACCTCACTCATTTGAAGAAGGAGACTTGGTGGTAAAAAAGATTCTACCAAACCAGAATGACCCAAGGAGAAAATGGGCTCCAACATACGAAGGACCGTTCAGGGTAAAGCATGCATTCTCAGGCGGTGCCCTCATCCTGGAAGACATAGACGGAAAGGAATACAGTCGATTGATTAACTTTGACTCTGTCAAAAGGTTCTATGCATAGGACGGTGGACTCTGAAAGAAGACATTTTGAATTTCATATGGTTCGTATCTCAGTAAAAACCATGGGATCAACGGGCATCATCCTTCATGTGTTTCTGAAAAAACCCACTGGAAGATTCCAGTGGTCCTTGAAAAATTCTCAAAATGTACCAACTTTGACTCATGAATGTTAAAAAGAGAATTGTTCTTTCAATAAAGTCTCTTTACCTTTTTCCTGCCGTGCAAGTCATATACTATCGCATTGTTGATTTAAAACAATAGATAAATATGTGTTAATTCTGCAATTCATATTTTGCACCTGAATAATTGTTTGACTTAGGTAACAGAAAAGCGACTCGGTGACATTAGATCACTCACTCAGTAGAAATGGGAAATAGTGATTTCTACGAGGTTAGAAAGCTCTTCGCCCTTTCAGGGAATATTTCGACAAAAGGTATTCCCGATCCAGCAGCTGTTTACAAAGCATTGCACCGAAGAACCTTTTACTATATCTCGCCAAAACGTGTTTCGAGATTTAGAATCCTACCAATAAGTGTTCTAGGATTCGGTATCCTATCCCACCAGTGAAGTGTTCTCGGGAAGGGGTACGGGAATCAATATCCTGCCCAAAAGTGTTCGAGGATAACGATACCCATATTTTTTTATCAAATCTCGCCAATAAGTGTTACGAGGTCTGGTCTCATCGAATTCTACCAGTAAGTGTTGTAGGATTCGGTATCCTATCCCACCAGTGAAGTGTTCTCGGGATAGGGTACGGGAATCAATATCCCGCCCATAAGTGTTCGGGGATAACGATACCCATATATTTTGATCAAATCTCGCCAGTAAGTGTTACGAGGTCTGGTCTCATCGAATTCTACCAGTAAGTGTTCTAGGATTTGGTATCCTATCCCACCAGTGAAGTGTTCTCGGGATAGGGTACGGGAATCAATATCCTGCCCAGAAGTGTTCGGGGATAACGATACCCATATTTTTTTATCAAATCTCGCCAGTAAGTGTTATGAGGTATGGTCTCACGGAATTCTACCAGTAAGTGTTCTGGGATTTGGTATCCTATCCCACTAGTGAGTGTTCTCGGGATTGGGTACGAGAATCGATATCCCGCCTAGGAGTGTTCGGGGATGACGATACCCATATACTTTTTCCAAATCGCGCCAATAAGTGTTACGGGATCTGGCTCTCAGTCAAAGATTAAAAAAGAAAGAGATGTGTGTCGTCGCGACGCAGCAATAGTAGGTCGCGACGGTATGACATGTCACAGCTACCGTCGTGACGTTAGGAAATTAGCATCCCGACATCCTCCCCAACGGTCGGTCAACCGGTCAAAGGGGTTAGGCGTCGCGATAGGTGGCACTAGGCGTCGCGACGGGCATGGTGGCGCTCTCTGATTAGCCCTGAAAGGCGGTCTCATTAATATCCCGTCGCGACGGGTATGCTCAGAAAAGCTTTTTAAAGAAAACCCGTCGCATACAGAACGCCACAACCTCTCTCCCTTTCCCTCAAACTCTCTAAAAAAGAAAAGAAGAGAGAAGAAGAAAGACCAGATAGAAGAAGGCCCCGAAGATCCCTCTGCATCCATCTCTATCTCGGACCTCGTTGCCTCAAGGTAAGTAAAAGGCATGGGGTCGCGACGCCACCCTGAACGCGTCGCGACCCCCCATTTTTTTTCCTTCTTCCCGTCGCGCTGGCCGATATTCCTGTTGCGACGGTTCTGAGGGTCGCGACGTCTTGACTTACCCGTCGCGACCCAAGCATTCATGGGGAGCATTTTTTTTTGGGAAATTAATTATTTTCTAGCACTAACCCAAGGCTTATCCTTTTAGGAAAATGGCTCATCAAAAAAGATCTCGTACCGCCGCCTCCTCTTCATCTCAGCTCCCCATAGATCAGGAGCGTTACCGGGTTGCTATCTAAGCCAGGTCAATGAATCCGGAACGGAACATGGAGTGTTTGGAGATAAGCCCCTCGTTCGCAGAAGACATCGAATTTTATGGTCTCCAAGATCACGAATCAAAGAAATGTCCCTCTGGTGTATCAATACCATGTGAGATACGCCACTACGCGAAGCAGAGTATTCATACTCAGGGAATGTGCTCTCCCAGAGGTGACTCCCCAGCACTTCGCCAAAATGTACAATCTGCGGGTGGAGCCCAATTGCATATTTGCACATACATTATTGGGGGGATACCCGAAGGAGGAGATAGCGGCGACCCTCACTTTTCCTGGGCAGGACACATGGGAGTCCAAAAGTGGCGGGCTCAAAAGAAATGGTGCCCATAACATGACCAAGAATTGGCAGAATTTCCTCACCAGCAATGTCATCCCCGTGAAGCACAGGGAGTCCTTGAGTAGGAAGTTAAGCATCCTCATCTACCTGATCATGAAGAGAGCACTGCTCTGCTTCCCCACCATTATGTGGAGGGAATTCCACAACAACGCCAACGACATTAGGTTGGAGCCAGGATCTTGAAGCCCTCCTACCGCCATTGCTTTCCCCCATTTCCTTACCGCCTTCTGCGAGCGCTTTCTGGTCGCTCGCTGAGCACTGGATTACTTCGAGGTGGCCATCACCTATTATATGAAGAAGGATCAAGATATGGCCGACTTCCCCGCTCATCAGGGTTGGGCGGATATCCTCCTGAATAACTCGGAGCCGTAACCCCCACCCCAATAGAGGCAACAGCCACCGCAACAGGATCACTCCTAGGAACAGAGCACCCCAGCAAGACCAGAGGCAGGACGAATTGAAGCTCTAACCCTGGAAATCAGGGAACAAAGAGGACAGATCCAGCGCTAGGAGCAAGAAATAATAGGACTCCGAGGTGACATATGTGGGTTGCAAGGAGGAATGCGATCCTTGCTAAGGCATTTCCACTAATTTGAGGACGTGGTCCCCACACCCATGCCCTAGGAACACTCCGAGAGTGATGAAGAAGTCAGCGGCAACGAGTATGGTGAGGCCATGTAGAGACCATAGGATTTTATTAGACCTTACCCCTTTATGTTTTGTACCCCAAGAAAGGAAAACACGGTGGAAATAAAATATGATCAAGTTCGGTTTCATTCCGTTTCTTTACTTGTTCCTTTAAAAAAAATAATAAAAGAAAAAGTAAAGAGGGGACTCTGTGAACACCTCACTTTGACTCTGCGACGGAAAATGCTACCCGTCGCGACGAAAACGCTGCACCGTTGCGATGAACGGTAGATACGTCGCGACACAACCTGCATTTATGAGGGAATATATCAGAGTGATACCCATCGCGACGAGTAAGTCCATACGTCGTGATGGGCTGGGAATTTATGAAAAATCTGGGATCATATCTGTGCGATACCCGTCGCGACGGCAAACAGTGGGCGTCGTGACAGGTGAGCCATTAATGGCCGAATTTCTTTCCCGGAATAGTTCTTCCTGACCTACTATAAAATAAGCCCCGCCTCACAGTGTCAGAGAGGGAAAAAGAATTACGAACGGAAAGGCTGAAGGTAAAAAAGAGGAAGCAAGCAGGTAGGATACACACTATGAGTGATATTATATTCTTTCTTTGATCTTATTCATACTCATTTGATCGTTGGGAGCCACTCTTGTTCTTGTATAAACATATTTCTTTCGGGCTGTGACCCCTCAGTGTTGGCATTCCATCCAACATTTGATTCACGCACCCCAAAAGTATCATCTCCCTCTTTTCTCTCTTCTTTTTCTTTGAAAAATTGAAGGGGTGCGACGGGTCCTCACCACCGTCGCGACCCCCAGTACAGAAGCTGTCACGACGCTTTCCCACATACGTCGCGACGGTCTCCGTTTCACAGTAGTAGGTCGCGACGATAAAGGCTACCCGTCCCGACCCCTTGTCTTTTGGGGGATAAATCAGGGTTTTTATTAAGTGCTTACTTAGCAAGAAAATCTTTATCACATAATCTAGTGCCACCATGAGGTCTTTATCTTTATAGGAGCACTAGACTTCACGCCATCTGGGTATTATGCCTGATGTGCCTTCACACATGCACTTTTCATATTCTTAATTGGTTGTATGGTAGATAAGTACCAAAAGGCATTGGTCTCTTTAGGTACATTGCACTGGGAGGCCATCTGAGTCTTTGCTCAATGATCCTCCCTTCACTCACACACTTGCATGTCACAGGAACTACGTGGGCTTTGATCCCCCATTGTAGGTACGTAGGCCCTAGGCTTTTATCCTAGGTCAAGCCCTCCCTCTTTCTCTCCTCTATTTCTCCCATGATTGTATATATTTTTAAGGCCAAACAATCTTAATATTAATTTTTAGGGTAATCATCTTCGGACGGGGGAAGAAGGGTGCATAACACCTTCCCTTCATCTCAATCAGACTCCCGAACCCAACATTTTGCAAAAATTCATTTTCCCCCACTTTTAAAATTATTTTTCTTTTTCCAAATTTTGATTGAAAATTTGGTGGCGACTCCTGTCGAATGCTCCGGTCTTCACACCGTCCAGGTGAGGGCTTTCCAATCCTTGCTGTACAGGGTTGATTGAGGATGTGGATATGTGGTCTGCCTACTTGCCTATTTGTAAGAATTATTTAGTGGTTAACATGCTATTGTTGTTCCTAAACTGTTATATATGAAAGTATTTGTATATGTGTGTTTGACTACAGGTAAAGAGGTACTTGAGGGTATCCATGTGATGACATGAGATACGCCGAACATTACAAGCAAGGGGGTAAGTTGTTGATTGAGTCCAAGGTTTAGTTTACCCTATTCATTAGAAACTCATTAAAGAAATTGTAAAGAAGTGGTTGTAAACGTCAACGTTTCATGGTAATTGAACTTAGGAAAGGCCTTAGAGCTAGGTTATGATATAAACAAGGGTCTGGGTATTAAATAAGGATTAAAGAGATCTCATAAATGGATTAGTGAGTCATAGGGAGGTTCACACCACCTAGGTAAAGTCAGTTTAGGATAGAAAATGGAAGTTAGAGTCAGAATCCCAGCTGAGAGCTCGGGGTGAGAAATGAGTCAAAAAAGATTTGCCCGTTGAGGCCATTGCCCTAGCCTGGCACTACGGTCAGTTAAATACTAAAACATTTGGCCGTTGAGGCCATTGCCCTAGCCTGACACTAGGGTCAGTTAAATACTAAAACATTTTCCCGTTGAGGCCATTGCCCTAGCCTGACACTAGGGTCAATTAAATATTAAAACATTTGTGCGTTGAGGCCATTACCCTAGCCTGGCACCAGGGTCAGTTAAATATTAAAAGATTTGCCCGTTGAGGCCATTGCCCTAGCCTGGCACTAGAGTCAGTTAAAGATTAAGAGAATTTGCCCGTTGAGGCCATTGCCCTAGCCTAGTACTAGGGTCAGTTAAACATTAAAAGAATTTGCCCGTTGAGGCCATTGCCCTAGCTTGGTATTAGGGTCAGTTGAGTGATTTACAGTTTTCAAATGATATGTTAAAAGTGTTTACTTGTTTATGAAAATCATGATAGTGGAGCATGATCCGTAGGTTTATCTATGATTTTAATGTTATATTAATATTGCCTGATCGTAATATAACATATGATAAACTGGACTTTCATGCGCATGTGATTGTGGGTGTTTTCCTTTCCCCAACTGTAGTGGTACCCGCCGCTACGCCGAGGATGGGAAGCTTCTCACTGAGTCTGTTTGACTCACTCCCTCTGCTTCAATTTTTCAGATACAGGGATCGGGCAAGCATCGACGTCCGGACACTGAGACGGACATCAGACCATCCTTATGCACTTGTTCGCGTGGGTGGACACTTTCTGTTATTTTGACTCTTTTGGTTGTACATATTACAAGTTGTAAGAGTTGTGTATATATATTTACAGCTTTTGATATGTACCTACTCTAGAATTTTCGGCTTCACATGTATTTAAAGATAGGGTCCAGTTTGGGGAAAACTAGGATATATGTATGAGTTTATAAACTTCTGCATGTGAATAGGATAGATCGTACGCA